>JASTWL010000176.1:0-357737 GCA_035220575.1 Temnothorax rugatulus
CCAAAAATCAAATTCTTGAATATATCATGGCTGTATAATGTAGAGGAAGGAAAATACTACAATTCTGCGTGATTAGATTTTCAAAATTTTAAATTTTTCCTAAAAATTTTTTCGAGTTTTCAAAACGTCTGTTTTAGCATTTTCAAATTTTCTTGGGGTGATGTGCAACACAGGTAAAATTAAGGTAAAAAATGCATGAATATCGACATCAATCGACTTAAATGTTAAATTTGGGCTTCTTAAATACAAATTAATCGAATAATGAAAGGAAAAATGCAAAAAACTTTATTTTTCATCATCTGAATTGCAGTTGTCACAAGTAAAATAGTTGCGACCTTGCATGTCGACACATTTCAAATGATAAGGAATGTCGCAAGTGTTACAGTAAATTGAATTGTTGCGATTCAATTTTTTTGGCAAAACTCGTTCACATGCCGGGCACAGTCTTCATTAGCTCGCAATTGACCGGAACAGCGATACCCTTAGTTTTATACTTTCGTGGCATAATGACTAAACACATTGAAAAATGCATTAAAATACTTCATATACACATGTTCCATCGTAAAATAGCGATAAACTAGCGAAAAATGAATGTTGCACATCACCCCAAAAAAGTGTTGCATATAACCCCAAACACGCTATTTTGCGCGGACTGGCGTGACACCAACACAACGTAAGAAAATCACAAAATCGCTGTGGATTATCAAAAGTACTTAAAAAACTAACAATATAAAAATATTTGCCTATAAGATGACCTAAAAACCAATTCACGAAATCACTATGAATGTGAAAAGCGAAAATTACATTGAGCTCGAGAAATTTAACTCGCTTTTCGTACAGCAAAACAGGGTGCGTGCCATCTCGCGAGTTATTTATCCAAAACAAGGTACTATTGACACAAATAGATGGCAGTATGCGGTTCTGTCAAATGTCGACATGCAGACCAGGAATCGGAAACGTTGCACATCACCCCATGTTGCACATCACCCCACATAACCCTACATATTTATACAATTTTTTAATTAAAAGAAATATGTTGAAAACTTCACTACATAGCATACCAAGATTACAAAACAAGGTAAATTTATCTTGGTATTAGTAATTAGATACAATTCTTTTTAGACAATTTTGTGGAATTTTGTTACATTACGCACTTTACTCCTATACCTCTGGACAACGATTGCTATTTCTATTTCATTTTCATCATTGCAGAAGAAGATAAATCTAAAAAGAATAATGATTTATCGACATAGACAGATTCGAAGGCGAAATTCAAAAACAGAACAAAAGTCACTCGCAATTTTTATCATTCTCATCGTGCAACATATTGAGCGAGTAAAAGAGCGTTCTGAAAGAAACATTACTTTAGCACGCTTATGAATTCAGAGCACGTTTTGCCACTGTTGGCAATATAAATTCTAGTGACCTTTTAGCTTTCGAAAATGCCGAAGTAGGTGGGAACCCCTATGAGGACATTGACTTTTTCGATGAAAAATATGTAATATTATTTTGATTTTATAATATAAGTAAAAAAATCTGGTCTAACAAATTGAAAGTTGCCATAATTAATTAATGGCATAATGGCGTTAATTTTTATTAATTTATCAAAAAAGGACAGATACACGACGACTAGCTAACCGACATTTGTCGGTTCGATAAAATGTCGTTGTGTCGTTGCGGATGTTTTTTGATATGTCAAAAAACATGCGCAACGACACTTATATATTGAACCGACAAATGTCGGTAGTTGTGTATAGAATACAGGCCCTGACAATCAACTTCTTACGCATTATTTTTGTTACATACGTGACGGGAAAAAATCATGCGTAAGAAAAAGAAAGTGTGCGAATATAATTGAACAAGATAATTTTAAGTACTTACCGGTTTGTCTCCCATGTTAAAAAGCGTGGTAGGCGACGAGAATGCACGAACGAATATCAACAGACACTTCTAGAAACTTTAAGCTGTAAGCTTCTATCAGCCTATACTTTGTGATATGGAAGCAAACACAGAGCCAGACCCCTGGCACTCAGTTTCAAATTTCAGCTGTTGGCGCTGTTGCCCCTCTTAGTTTCGCTAATAACCATTATGTGGCGCTAGTAGTATTGTGCGCTGCGGCTTTAGCCCGCGAATTTTAATGTATAATATATTTTATTAAATGTACATTTGATATTAATATCATAAATAATTATGATTTTAATGATAATTTTATAATATTAATGATTATAGTATATATTGCGACCATTTTGAATAATGAAGTGAAGAATTCACAGCAACATACACATGGAAAAGGATAATCGAACATCAAATTATCAAAGTAAAGCTTGTAATGATTTATAAAGAGACGAATTTATGTTATTCAGCCTCTACTAGAGAGAGAGATATATATAGCAGTTAGGAATCAAACTAATCAAGTCAAAATGATGTCCATTTGATGTCAAATCCACAACATCGCATGTTTATTTACAGATATCACTTTCCGTACATGAAATCATGCAGATGATGCACCTACATACTAGATATAATAAAAATAAATAAAAAAGCATGAGGTCAAAATAGAGTCAAGGTCAGGTCAATGACAGATTTGGAGTCAAATTGATGCCATTTTGACGTCAATTTTGACTAACATGTGTAGCTTGAGTAACCCTTAACCCAACCCATTTGTTGCGTGGGTGGACCACACACACGTGTGTGTGTGTGTGTGTGTGTGTGTGTGTGTGTGTGTGGTTAAAACCAAAAATACTTGTGGATTTTCAGATGGAGATATTTTTTTGGAGAGATTTTTTCCGGAAACTAAAATGACGGTTACCCAACATGGCGATGCGCAGTATGGATCGGAGTAAAGCAGAATAATTAGTCAAGTTGACTTACTGGTTATACTGTGTTGAAGCTCAAATCTGCTCGAGGCCGCGCGCAAATTCTTTGCGAAGCCATGGTACCTCTGTCTGCCTTACAAAAAAATCTATAAAAAATTCCCAAATTTTCTGCGCAACTTTGGACCGGTCTTAAAATTTTTCTAATACTCCCCAGAATATTCCTTATAAATTTAAAAAGAATAGAAAATGCGGTTTTAAGATATTCAAATTTTTTGTGTTTTTTTAACTCTATTTGTTTAACAATATTATTATAAAAATTTTGAGTAATTTTTTTTTTAAATATGATCGAAATAGCGTATTTTATGTTCAATGAATTTTTTTCTTAGACGTTGTCTAATAGGCGAAAAAATTCATTGAAAATCTTGCAGTCCTCATTTTGCGCAGGCTCTATTTCGGAAACGCTACATTATTATAGAAACGCTCTTACATGGGTATAGTACTCGTAAAGACCTGCTAAAAACGAGCCGCCATCAAAAATAAAAAGGTCGAGGTCTGACCCCTCGCGAATTGGCGTGGAATGCCTCATATATATATATATATATATATATATATATATATATATATATATGTACATGTAAAAAAAAATATATATATATATATTTCTGTCGGGTGCTGGTGCTGACCGCAGGTCCCGGCAAGTCGCTAGTGAGGGTGACTCGTGGCACTTAGCGCTCAGAGAATTGACTCACGATTCTTTAGACTGGCGGAACAACAGAAAATTGCCTTTAGTATATATAAGTAAACGAAAACTATGCGGACTCCGAAGTGAACTGTCTCGTGCCGGATCGGAAATGGCTTCAAGTGCGTAAAGTCGCGATTTTTATACAGAATTAAGGAGGCGGGATTATTTTTTTAATATGATTTGATTGGTGGAGTTCTCTTCCGATCGTGACGTAAGTTTCGGTTTTTCGCCTATCCCTTGGCCAGCTAGATATAATTATCTATTTTTACGGTTGTCCATTGGCGAGTTTTGTCGTAAGGCCCACCTCCAACGTCTTATTTTGGTGGTCTAAGTTATCGATTCTTCCAGTGACTCATCCATTTTTTTATTATTGTCGATTTCTCTTTTATTAGGGCTTTGGGTCCTTAGTTTATCTTGAAAGATAAACCGACCCTGTTTTTAGTACCTGTGTAATGCATTTCATCTAATCTTAATTGCAGTTTTATTGCAAACAGAAACCTCCGCCACGTGTCTTTACAAGATTTCTAAAAGCACGTTTTAGACCTCGTTTCTTTTTGTCGGAACCATGAAGAATAGAGATAAGGAAGCCGAACTAGCATGGAGAAGTCGTCACAATGTGCGACTGAATGCCGAGCCGGATAGTAGTTTGGTAATGCTCCGCAAGGTTGCGCTTTCGTCTTACGCGACTCACATCTACACTTTTGTCCGTGTGTTAGTTCTGTTTTGGTTTTCAAGAAAATGTTTACGGTTTCTCCATTGTTGGTTTTCGACAAATTGTGAGTTTTTATTAGTACATAGAAAAATGACAAGAGTGTGTGCATATCCTGATTGCAAATCAGGGCATGCTTGTGAAAGGAAAAGAAATACATCGCTTAGTATACCTAATAAAAGTTTGTTCAAATTCCCAAACAAGGTATTCATTCTAATAGCGTTTTTTCTTGGAACGCACTGAGGGCGTACTTGGTGTAGCCTTGCACTGTACCAGTTTAGTGTAAGCGCTGCACTGCACTCAAGTGGTGTACACACACTTCATGCTGTCGTGTTTATTTCAGACCACGGACTTGCGGCAATTTTAAGTTGCATTCAGGATCTTTATTCGGTAAAATAATGTCGGACAAAATGTTTGTTTACTTTAAAGTTAATAAAGATTGTGATGTTGAGATGGAATACGTAGCTGATCAGAAAGAGGAGTATGATCGGATTTTAAGTAAGTAAAATATGCGTGTATATTGGAGGTTATTTTTTATTTTATTACATACATTAACATTAAAACATTACTACAGGGTCCGGCAATTGATATGATTCGCTATGTAAAACGCTATAACTTTTTTATTGTTGAATAGATTTTATTTAATTTGGTCTTAATAATTTCAATATATCCTCCTTTGGCCTTTACGGTTAGGCGAAGTCTCTTTGATAAACAATTCACACAATGTTCGTAGGATATTCTGCTAGTCAAGACCGTCCCACTCTGTTTAGTAATGTTCGGTTTTGTTCATCGATAGTGTTGTGTCGATATAATCACAGTAACCGCAATACTCGCCAGACCTGAATCCACTCGACTTCTACGTATAGCACAGTAGATAATTTTATTGTTTGATGTTTATTGATATTTCTTAATATTATTTGTGTTGCTAGATGATAATAACTTTGCAGTCAACAAAATATTGTCTCTTATTAACTCTGGACAAATTAAATGTAAAAGCAAAGTCGTTGAAATTTTAAGAGGAAACGATTTGGACATGCTATATGGGTATGTAACCATGCATACTTTTGTATTGGATTTTTATTGGATATTATTTAATCTTATTAATTTTCAATTTAAATATATTCATACTTAAAATAATACAGATATAATCTCTCATTATTATTATTTTGACAATCCGCTATCGTAGTATCATGTTTTACAAATATGACGAAATATCATAGGAATCCTGACTGCATTTTCGTTGAGACCGACACCAGCGACTCGGAAAACCAACATCCAAGGGGCATAAACATAAAGATTGATGCTACCAGTCCAATGTCTTCTTGTTCAGGAAGTGGTGAAAATAAAGGTGACAATAAAGGTGACAAACACTTGAACAAATTAAAAACTACATTAAGAATGAGAAATTAATGATTGAGTAGATATGAGTACAAAATTTTGAAAATGTGATTTATTTCTTTGTAGAATTCGTTTCGAGATTTATATGAAATAATCAGAGTAATAATTGAGCCTATAAAAATAAAATAATACTGATTTCAGATTGGCAAGATGACGAGACCAAATATTTATTGGATCAGGTTTATGCCTACTTACCAGTAATCGGTCCGCAAAAAAAATTTAAAACAAAAAAAGCAATGTGGTTAAAAATTGCAGAAGAAATTTCACAGAAATTCTGCAAAGTACGAACATCTATCCAAGTTGAGAACCGGTACAAAACTGTTTTACGGAGAAAGAAGTCTGCAGTTGAAAATAATTCCGGATCAGGTAATTCGAGGCAAGATGTACCCTTCGAGGAAGAATTACACAAAATTGCTTCCACCGATGACAGCATTGAGCCAGAAGTTGTGAGAACTGCTACAGGTGTCAAGAGGTTTAAGAAATCAGACGAAACTGTAAAAATAAAGAATAGCTCACCAGGAAACAAAAAGACTGTAAGTAAATGTAATACTGATTACCTGTATTACAAAAACTTTCTGTAATATGTACAAATCAAATAGAAATTTTTTAAGGATGAGCCTTATTTCAATAAATATTAAAATTGTGTTATGAAATAAATCGTTACGTATAATGAAATATTGCCGTAAAAAATGACTTGGGTTTAAACAATTTTAAATTTTTCAAATTTTTTTGAAATTATTGTTTCTACAAAAACTTTGATTGGTTTTGCTTTCAACTGTCCTGATCTACACTAACTTTTCTATTATTATTAGGTATCTATCGCAGAAAAATTGGAAGAACTACATGAGAAGACAGAAACAGCTCGAGAGAAACGACACCAAGAAAAGATGGCATTGATACGCGAATTGTGGAGTGGAAGGCAGAGAAACCCTGAACGGGAGTGACAGACTAAGACAGCAGACATCCATAATGGAAATAATTTATTTTAGTTATTTTTACTTAATTTTTTAAAGCAAGTCATATTCACGTTCCTAAGTGCTTTACACTTTTTTTATGATCTGCCGGAGGAAACCAAAGATTTTATTAATTATTAAAGAAAGGCATTATTTATTTGATTTATTTTTAATTTATATTTGTTTAGTTTTGTTAGATTTGTAACAGCACAATGTTTATGTTAAGTAATTCACGTTCGTCAGATTTAGTTGTTCAAAAGCAAGCAATGTTAAATAAGATATTCACGTACTTAAGTGCTTCACAATATTTCTTGATCAGCGGGAGGAAAAAAGGTTTTGTTTAGTCATTAAAGAAAATGTTTAGTTTTCTTAGATTTTAGAAGGCACAATGTTAGTGTAAAATTATTGTAAGATTCAGCTTGCTCAAAAGCAACTAATATGTTACTTAACATACTTGATAAAAACTGTGATACTTGCGATGTGTGATACCTATTTTAGAGATATTGGCACAACAAAAGCAAACAAATGGTTATTACAAAATATATTTTATTACAGGCACTGCATTATTCTGAATCGTTTCAATTCCCCGATATTTTTCAGATCGTCTTCTGTATTATCTTCGTGATAAGCTACGAATGGCTCCTCTTCATTGTAGGGAATGTCATCTTCATCCCATATATCGTTATTGTCTATGCACAGATTGTGCAAAACGCAACAACAGACGATAAATTTCGTGATCTTTTCGACTTTATGCATATCGATCTGCAATAATAGTTGTCGAAACCGTGCTTTTAGTATACCGAAGGCATTTTCAATACGTACGCGAGTTTGACAGTGTTTTTTGTTATATCTATTTTCCATTTCTCCTAAATTCCCATAGTTTTTAAATGGCACAAGTAGCCATTCGCGTATCGGATAAGCGGAATCACCTAAAATGTGATAGTTTTTCCCACATATTTGTGGCAGCTTCTGTTTGACATCGCTTAATTTAAAGACTCTGGCATCGTGAACTTTGCCTGGAACTCCAGTGAACACATCAATGAATTTTCTTTTTGCATCACATATTGCTTGCAATGTTATAGATGTCTTGTCGTGTCGATTAGCATACGTCGATGCGATTTTATGAGCTGGTGTTCTTATATTTATATACGAACCATCGATACAGCCTATAACACCTGGGAATCCCGCAATCTCTTCAAAGGATCTTGCTTCTTCGTCTAAGTCATCTGGAAATTTGATGACTTGTCCCGCAATTTCAGTCAAATATTTCATGACTCTGTTACATTGGTAAAAAACTGTTCTGAGGGAGATTCCAAAAAGCGTCGCGACACACCGCAATGATTCCTTATTACCAGCAAACCACAGGAATACCAGCACATCTTCTTCTGGCGACTTTCTCTCAATTCCTCCATGATTATTTAATGGTGGGCAAGATGATTGTTCATATTTCTCAATTAATTTATAAGCCGTATCCTTGGTCAATCGGAAATGTCTTCGAAACTGAAATTCGTAAAGCAAATATATGTAATTAATAGACAGACACATACTTTCTCAGAACAAGTCCAATATATTTCTATTCTCAGCAAATGAAAATGGATTAAAATGGATTGTTTGATCCGTGCCGAATCCAAATTCTGATCTTTTGAATCCATTTCTATCCAATTAAAGTTACTGAATTTTTTTAAATCCATTTTAATCCATGACACGGGATTGAAACGACGTGATTCCTATTCTTTCAATCCAAAAAAGTTACGCGGGCCATGAATCCATTTCAATTCATTACACGGCATTAAAATAAAGTGAATTATTGTATATTCTTTCAATCCAAAACAGCTTCTTGACAAAACACAGTGATTGTAATTCTTTTAACACAGAAAATATTTTTCTTGAATTCAACATTTAAAACACAAAAAATTTATTAAAGCATTCAAACAATATTTTTGCAGTTTTTAATTGATTCAATACATAAATGATAGTGTAGTATAGAGTTTATATGGTCATTCATACAAAACTGTTTTTAATTCCGTTCAACCATATATGTGGATCAGAATCTGGATTCAGATAGATAAAAATGGATTTAAAATAACATACTTTTGCCAAAAAATTCTATTACAAATGGAAGAAAATGTTCATTTTCACTATTTCCATATTTTTTTCACATTCCATTTATATTTTACCAATTAAATGGAAAATTTTTCAATACTAACCTCATTATCTGAATATTCCCGAACAACAGTGACAAAATTTTTTAATTTCGGGATTTTATTTCTTTCACGCAGAATTGCGAGCTGCAAGAATTCTTCGTCGTCTTCTTCTTCACTCGATGAAAATAATATATCGATACATTTCATTATTGTGCTAAAATCTTCTTCCCGATTGGCTTCCATGTTTATAATTTAAGTCACACTCGCTCCACACCGTCTCTTTGAGACAGTGTAGCAAAATCACACTTCGTGCATAAAACTTGCACTACACCGCAGCCACGGAAACACATTACACCGAATAAGTTCGCTTGCCATCAGCCATGGAAACACGCTACACTGCCTGAGTGTTGCACTAGTGGGCGGTAGTGCAGCCAAGAAAAAACGCTATAATATTGAAATATATTTGTATCGAGTTCTTTGAGAAGAAAGATCACTACAGAACACTTTCCCAATTTTTATTAGAGTCTTCCTCTTCGAAAGAAATGGGAAGAAGTTATCGGTCGTGCAACCAAAGATTCTGATTTCCTTTGCGAACTCCATTTTCGTGAGGAGGACATCATAAGAAATTATCAAACTATTTTACCAGGTGGAATAAAACACATCATGAGTCGTGGCAAAATTTATTTAAAAACCAATGCGATTCCATTTGCACACACTTCAATTGTAAGTATAAGCATAAAGAAAAATTTTAATTGTCAACCACAAAAAAACAAATTTTCTCTCAACTTTCGTCTAGATACCAATTTATTCTTCTCCACCAACACCAAACGTCGTAGTTGATGAAATCACTTTGAATGATACTGCAGAATTTCACTCTACTAATATTTTTAACGTTTTTCAAAACTAATCAACACGTGAAATTCTTAATGAAAGAGATGTCAAATCCTTATTCAATGACAGACAATCATACACGTCAAGTAGCGAAAAAAGAAAACGCCGAGCCGTTTTCATTGATGAAAATGGAATCACCAATAATATTAGTCCAGTAATCGAGAAACCATGCACTCATGAATCAACCCATAAAAATGTAATAATTTCATCAAAAATTCTCAAAGAAAGAGATGTAAATCTCACACCTATGAAACAAACACATGAGTCAAATACTAGAAAGACACTTTTGGAGATTGTTTTAACGGATGAAAATCCAATTGGCAATGTTCTTAGTCCAACAATTAAGAAACAGTGCATTTATCCATCATCTGACACAAATGTCAATGTTTCAAAAGAAATACCAATAATAAATCAGAACGTTTCGTGAACAAGTACAATTTCATAAGAGAGTGAAACGTCAAACATTTTTACCATTAAAAAAATGTATTTATATATATTGTATATATATAGTATATGAGAGATTTATTTTTTTTTATTTTTTTATCTACAAACAGTATAATAGTTCAGCGCAATGAAACACAATGTGAAACACAAATGTGTGCAATGGTAATAATATAACTAATAATATAAATAACTAAGTTTTTACTGCTTAATAAACTGAAATGATAAAAAACAAGATTGTTTGCACTCCTTATTTTTTAGTATTTTTTACCTTAAAAAAGTATAAAATAAAGTATATTATTTCAATCAAATTTCGACCTTACTTCGACGTTGAAACAACGTCGAAATGATAGTTGAATAGTCGTTGATATTTTATACGCTTTCGACGTCGAATCGACCAGAATTTCGACATTTGGTTTTCGACGTTGATTCGACGTCGTATCAACCAAACGTTTCTGACTGGGTAGGGCTTGGTCCCTAGCTGCTCTTGGTATAAACCGGCGGTAAAAGTTTATTGTTCCTAGGAATTGGCGTAGCTATTTCATCGTTTGCGGCTTTGGAAAGTTCCTTATGGCTTCCACTTTCTCTGGTAGCGGAGTTGTGCCTTCAGCTGATACCTTGTATCCCAGGAATTTCACTTCCTTCTTTCCCAATACGCATTTTGCTGGGTTGATTTTTATTCCGTACTGCTGTAGTCTTTCGAACAGTTGTCTGAGGTGATCTCGATGCTCTTCTTCTGAGTTAGATGCTATGAGGATGTCGTCTATGTATGCATAGCAGAAGTCTAAACCTCGTAGTATCTCGTCTATAAACCTTTGGAACGTCTGTGCCGCGTTGCTGAGTCCGAAAGGCATGAATAGGTATTCATATAGCCCGAATGGCTTGGTGATTGCCGTCTTCGGTATATCCTCCTCGTTTACGGGTATCTGGTTATATGCCCGCACGAGATCTAATGTGCTGAAGATTTGTTTTCCATGGAGTGCTTGTGAGAAATCCTCTATGTGTGGTACTGGGTACCTGTCCGGTGGTGTTCGTGCGTTTACTCTGCGGTAGTCTCCGCAGGGTCGCCATGTCCCGTTGCATTTGAGCACCATGTGCAGTGGTGAAGACCAAGGACTTTTGAATGGCCTTATTATTCCTTCTTGCATTAGGAGTTTGAACTCCGTCTTTGCGGCTAATAGCTTATCTGGTGCTAGTCGGCGTGGTCGGCATGACTCGGGTGGACCTTTTGTCGTTTTGATGTGGTGGGTCGTTCCGTATTCTCCCACTTTCGTCTTTGTATTAGGGTTCACGATGTCTGGATATTCCGCCAGGATATCGTGATACTCCGTTTCTTTTCTGATCGTTTTTATTGACGTCTCTGGGTTGTCCCCGGTGGTTCCCGTGGATGCGAGTCCCGTTTGTCCGTCAATCAGCTCCTTACTCCTTACGTCTGGCAGTAAGTGGTAATGTGCTAAAAAGTCTGATCCGATTATTGGCTGGGTCACCTCTGCGACAATAAAACGCCATGGATATGCTCTTCTTAGCCCAAAATCCGGTAGTGTGACAAATCCGTATGTATTTATGAGGGATCCATTTGCCGCGAACAGTTGGTAAGACTCAGCTTTCCTTTTGCTCCTTGTATTGGCGAGTGGGAATACGCTGACGTCTGATCCTGTATCAATGAGATACTTTCTCCTTGTATTGCGGTCCGTCACATATAGGCGGCTGGATTTAGGGCTGCTGTCATCTGCCGCCATTACTGACTGCCCTCCTTGTTTTCCGGCTTGTACGCGCAGGGCTTCGTACATTTCTGTGCTTCCGCCCCGAAACGTCGGTGATATCGACATATTCCCTCTTTGCGTGGGGTTCTGCTTCGTTGGCGGGTGTCATATCGTCGACCTCCTGACCGGCTTCGGTTCCTTGCTCGGTCTTTTTGGATTGATCTGACCATCTTTGAGATTTGTAGGGTGAGTGCCGCTACCTGCTTGCTTAATGCGTCTACTCGTGTTTCTTCTGGGTCGTCCTCCTTAGGCTTCTGTGTGGAGGTTGCTAAGACGAGAGCCTTGCTGTTGACATCGTGTATCTTATCTGCTTGGTCTGCTACTAATTCTACCTTGTCCTCCGATCGTGTTGCCAGGATGGCTTGTGTTTGTGGAGGGAGTTGTCCTAACCAGAGTGTCCGTAACAGTTCTCTCGAGACTGTGCTTCCTGCTAATGTTGCCAGATGTCGCAAAAATTGTGACGGTTTCCGGTCTCCTAGTTCTTCATGCTCGAGCAGCTGTCTGATCCGTTGCTCTTGCGAGTCGGTGAGTCTCTGGATGAGTGCCTTCTTGATCGCCTCGTATTTCTTGTGACTGGGGGGGGGGGGGGTGATGACGTCTTTGACTTCCTTCGCCTGTTTCGGCTCGATCCGTGATAGGACGTATGCGTACTTTGCTTCGTCCTCCTTTATGTTGCACAGTGCGAACTGGCCTTCTAATTGGGTGAACCAGAGTTCGGGCTCTTCCGGCCAGAAAGGTGGGAGTCTCAGGTTTCGTCTCGCGGACAGTATGGCTTGGGCCTCCTCCTTCTCTTTATCACTCACCCTAGTCGTGCTCAGTCCTTTCGTTGGCATGGTTGCTCCTTCCTTTTCCACCGTCGGGGTCACCAGTTATGGGCGTCGCTCGCCACTTATTAACGGCTTCGCTCGCCGTGTGTTTGCTCGCTGGATAGGAAGCGCAATGTGTGAATGACGAGCCGTGAATGACGAGAGCTGTGGTGTCTGGTATATCTTCTTCTTAGTCGTACACTCTTGACAGAGTGGTCGTGGTTATGAACTTTTACATCGATTCCACTGAAGTTCTTGCAATTTGCCTCCATCTGTCTCTACTTGTGGCACTGCGGGAACATTCTGTGATAGAGCATTTTGTTGTAGATTTTATGAGATCAGTCCATCTAGTCGGGGATCGGCCGCGTGAGCGTTTGCTTTCCACTCGGCCCTGCACTACTAGGCGCTCCATGGAGTCCTCATTACGTGTGATGTGTCCGAAGTATTTCAAGACCCATATCCGAACGGTCGACGATGTATCGTCGATGATGCCTATGTTGTATGTTAAGCTCTTTTAATATGGAGGCGTTGGTACGTCGTTCGGTCCATCTTATCCTCAGGAGGCGTCGCCAGCACCACATTTCTAAGGCGTCCATTTTTCTGTGGTTTTGTTGTCGAATCGTCCATGTTTCAGCTCCGTAAAGGAAGATGGGGAAGACAAGACACTTCATTAGGCGGACCTTTGTGTTTTTGGTTATCTTTTGGTCTTTCCAGATTTTTGTAAGTTTGTCAACTGCCGACCTGGTCATGGCACAGCGTCTCTTAATCTCTTCCTCGGATTCTTCTTTGTTAGTGATCGTGGAGTCAAGGTAGGTATAGCTGTGTACAACTTTGCAATTGGCGATCATCATCATCTTGGTTTTGTCTCTGTTGATCGCGAGACCAAAGTTGAGACTTATTCTTTCCAGGAGTTGAAGGAAGTTTAGTATGTCTTCCTCAGTTGATGCAAGAAGAGTGGTATCGTCAGCATATCGCAAGTTAGATATCAGCCGTCCACCCACGGATACACCCTTATCCCATTCGTCAGGTATATACACGTGTTTATTCTTATTTCTAGATTCTATGTACAGTTATATACAGGTGATTGAACGTGGCCCTGAGAAGGGCCGTTTTCGTAGAGTATTATGTGGCCCTGGAAAGGGCCGTTTGATTCCGCCTTACAGCGGTGAGCGCTCACTCCAGAGGAGTCACGGCGAGGTCCGCGTCTGGTGGAGTTGGCGCGGTCCCCACGGGCCGGGCTTCCTCCAAGCCGGAGGTGTACCGGGCGGCGTGTAGGAGACTCGGCGGTCGATGTCCTGATTGTCGGTCTGCGTAGCGTGTGTTGTAGTGGGACTCGGTATATGCGCCTGGACTCCTCTCTCGGTCGTTGGTGTCTCCCACTCGCTATCGGTCTGTGCTTCAGAGTCGCAGGCACGAACCTGGGCTTGCAGGCCCCGGTGGATTCGAGCCGGGGGTATGGTCTGGGTTTCCTTCGAAGATCGATCCCCGGGCGATGGCGGCAATGGCGATAGCAGCGGAGGCACCGTCCAGCGAGGAGAGGTATAACGGCGGAGGCGGATGTCCCACGTCGTGAGGTGGTCTCGAGGAGGCCTCGTGAGCGGCCACGGCGGCGAATCCAGGCGGATGAGCGTCCACGCTGCAGGGCGCAAGTCCTGTGGCTGCTCCGGGTGTTTCGGCGGCAGCGATGAGCGTGGCGTCGGCGGGCTTGTTGGATTCCACTGGCGCAGCGTACTGTTACGACACTTAGACTTTTCCTTCAGTAGCGTCCTTATCGGAGAACTGCTGGATGGAAATAGTCAAAAGTGCTTTCGCTGCCGGCCTTTATATACTAGTCCTGGCCAAACTTTCCTTACGAGAAAGCTCAGCCGCCTAGCGGTGAAAGCTTGCTGTTATCCTTGTCACGGTGAAAGCATGTGTTTACCGCGCGCGGCTGGCTGCGGTGCCGCTGGCGCGTTCACTCCCGGCAGGACACGGACAACGGGTTGCCGTTCGGCAGGCGCGCGTTGTATGTGATCGGTGTGGCGGTTGAGGCGCCGTTTGCCAGGGCGCTCGCAGCCGCCACAATTTACAATTATGGCGTTAATATTTACAATTCAGATATATTATGTACAATTTTCATTCGGAGATTTTTAAATATGGGCAGTTCAATCAATTAAATTTTATTTTAATTTCTCATACAACCCATTTTTCAGTCGACGGAAAGGAAAAACGTTCTGTCTCAATTCCTCGCTCAACCTTACACTCAAAAACTGTATCATTAGCAATACTAACGAATCATGTATCGAGATCATTGTCATTTAAGAGTCTTCCAAGCTCGTCGGAGATGAAAATCCTTTCCGGAACAACTGTACTTCTCCATTTAAATACTAAAAAAAAACATTTATCATATTTTAAATAAGTTTAAAATAAAATTTGTAATGTAACATAATAGAGAACAGAATTTAGCAGTTGATATACTATTCCAAAGTTTCAATAAATATAATAACGTATAATGAAAATATCCAATACTAACCTCAAACTGGCTTTTTTCACTTTATTTATATATTAAAGACCTCTTTGTTCTGTTAAAAATTTTCCATATAGTTTCAAATTTTTGGTTCTCGCACTTTCATGTCACATTCAGTATTATGAGAAATACAAAAAAGTACGAGTAATGTCACCGGAGTTATTCTGTATACGTGCACGATTCTAACTCCCCATTAGCCTACAATCTTTCCTCCTCCTCAAGCCATCGGGTACATTTGCGATTGCAATGCCACCTATAGGTACCTATAGGTACAATTTTCGAGCCTCGGTTTTCGTCGCACGTCCGAATGCATAGTTTGGCCTCCTTATCTCTATTCTTCATGGTCGGAACATTGCGCGGGCAATTTTGAGCTAGTCGCGCGATGTAATAAAGATCTTCAGCAAACTCCGTCTGGGATTAAGGCCCCTTTGGCGCATCATGTCGCCGTGCTTTATAGTAGTGGGCCAGACAAAGTTGATAAAACGTAGTCGTACATGCTTTGTCTGTTTGGATTTTGTCGTCTGGAAGCTTTCTCTCGATTTCTCGATCTCGTTTAGCAAACATAAAAGAAAATAGGAAATAGCGTCGAGATCATAATTCACTTGCCGATGGACAACCGCTAGTGCTCAGTTACTGATTTTAATCTTAAAAGCTACTCTAAATTTTTAAGAGGTTTTCGCGAAAAAGGAAATCGTGGAGTCCATAGGACGTAACAATATTTTTTATATGTATTATATTATTATATTATATTATTATATTATTATTATATTATTTATTATATTATTTTTATATTTATTACAGTTTTATTACAAAATGTAATTTAGGTAATTATGCATAAAAGGGACATCCTCTCCGATGACCTTGACCTTGACATATGTTGTCAAGGTCACCTCCTGAGTGACCTTCAGAAGGTTTTAGCCGGCGGTCATTGTTATTAAAAAGTTATAAACAAAAAAAGTTTAAAAAAATATAGCAGCTATTTTGAGTATTGGAAGGGATAAATGACTAATATATATGTCGAAATAGTTCACGCATACCCCTTTCACGCGAGACGAGTTGTCACATGGGTTCGTGGCGCGCTTTACAAGCTCGTTTATTGTATATCGCCACAAATATTCACACAGATGATCGACTAACTTATCTTCTTTAATACCACCTCTACTTAAACGAGCTTGTAAAGCGCGCCACGAACTCATGTGGCACCTCGTTTCGCGTGAAAAGTGTATGCGTGAACTATTTCGACATATATATTAGTCATTTATGCCTTCCAATCCAATGGCGCAACAGTCCGAGTCGGACCTAGGCTTCCCCCAAAGTCATGTGCTTGTGATGCGCACAAGTTGTACACAAGCACATGGGACCTATAGTTTAACGCCGAATCCGAACGGTAAGGTAGAGGGGGTTTCGAGGCAAGGGATACTCCTGACGGGCTGGCATTCTTCCGTCGAGGAGGGAGAGACAAGCGATACAATTTATTTATTTTGGTTCTACCAGGACTGGATTCAAACCTGAGATCTTTGGTTTAGCAGACCAGTGCGCTGTCGGCTACGCCACGCTCGTTCTCTGAGCGTCAGTGCTCGGTCTTCCAATACTCAAAATAGCTGCTATATTTTTCAAACTTTTTCTGTTTATAACTTTTTAATAAACAATGACCGCCGGCTAAAACCTTCTGAAGGTCACTCAGGAGGGTGACCTTGACAACATATGTCAAGGTTAAGGTCATCGGAGAGGACGTCCCTTTTATGCATAATTACCACAATTTTTTAATAACAAGAGTTCCATTAAAAATTAAAAAAAGTTATTTTATCTTCGTTGCAACTGTCACTGATCCTGAAGAAATATTTGAAAATTAACGTATAACGCTGAACAATCTTTGAATCGTATAAAGTTCATGTGTAACGAGTTATTCTAGACAATTATAGTAACAATATTTTACATATTTAATGACGTTTTTTGTTGAAAGTCGCGATTCGAAAAACGTAAAAAATTATGTACATGTATTGCAACACTTCGAGTGTCAATATTAGTTGGGGGTATATAAACTTGGAACTCCAGAGTGACTTGTTCCCTTTTCTGCAAAAATCGTAAAGTAGTTGTATTTTGAATGAAGAAATCATCATTTTTTAAACTCTTTAAAACTTTCTAAATGTAACAATCGTCGGAGTCAAAATATTGTATTCGATCTCCTTAACCCACATTCCATCAATAAATACTCAGTACATTAATACAATCATCAAAAAGTGTTACTTATTTACCTTAATCAGGTTAATTGTGGAATGGCAGATAATCTATTAGGATTACTCAAGTGAAGAGACACAAGAATTCGATAATTAATATATGACTTTATTCTCGTGTATGTAACAGCGTGCGTGGAATCGACGGAACCGGAAACGGAAGAAGGAAGAGCATGAACAAAAAAAGAACTAGACAGTCCGACATGGACCATAAACTAAAACTGAATATGATACGCTCTTAATGTGAGCTGAATGACAAACAAAAGAAACTAATATATATATATATATATATATATATATATATGTAAATATGTAAATATCTAACACTCCCACCTTCTTTTTGTTTGTACACCAGTTTGCCGTTCTTTACATTGCATTCTTAATAGATAATAAACTTAGATTATTCGAAAACTTTCCTTTTGACAACGGTTTTGTAAGGAAATCAGCTAACTGCTCATTTGACTGAACATATACTGGTTCTAATATATTACCTTCAATGCATTCGCGTATATAATGATACTTAATATCAATATGCTTGGTTAATTTATGAAACTCAATGTTTTGTGTTAGTTTTATAGCGCTTTGATTGTCTATATGTAATTGTGTAGGTGGTAATGTCTTTGTAGTTAGTTCTTGGAGTAAGGTACGTAGCCATACTATCTCTTGTGCTGCATCAGAAGCAGCAATATACTCCGCTTCTGTAGTAGAACGAGCAACACATTTTTGCTGTCGAGAGGACCACGTGATCGGACCACCTGCTAGAATGCTAATATAACCAGATGTTGATCTGCGGCTATCATTATTGTTCGCAAAATCTGCATCAGAATACATTTTAAGAGTATCAGAATTGCCGCTATATGTTATTCCTAATTCCTTAGTTCCGTGTAAATAACGCAAAATTCGTTTAGCTGCTTGCCAATGTTTTGTACCTGGATTATTCAAAAATCGACTGGCTTGGCTAACTGCGAACATTATATCGGGTCGTGAAACAATCGTAGCAAACATTAGACTACCTACTAATTCGCGATATGGAATTTTATGCATTTCTTGTTTTTCTAACTCTGTGGACGGACAATCGTTAATGCTTAACATTAATGTTTGATTCTGCTGGCGTTGTAACTGATTTACATTCATCCATGTGAAACTTCTGTAATAATCTAGTAATGTAACTACTCTGACAAATGAAAGTTTTTCCGTTTTCGCGATCTCTTTTAATTTCTAGACCAACAAAACAATCTGGGTTGCTTCGTGTGATATTAAACTCTGAATCAAGTGCTGCTAGTATATCATTAATAATTTCTGTCCTTCTGCATAGAACAAGACCATCGTCAACATAAAGTGCGAGAAATACCACTTCTCCCTTGATAATTGCTAGGAAAACACATTTATCGGATTCTAACTGGCTAAAATTAAAAAACATCAAGAATTCCTTAAATTTATCGTTCCATCGACGTGACGATTAAAAGTCCATATATACTCTTATGTAATTTACAACATAGATTAGGATTTGTGTTAAAACCTTCCGGCTGTTTCATGAATATTTCCTCGGTTAACTCTCCGTGCAGAAAGGCAGATTTTACATCAAATTGTTGTATGTCCATATATCGTGGCTATCGCTAATAATACTCTAATCGAATCATATCTTATCACGGGTGAGAAAGTATCATGAAAATCTATACCTTTTACTTGTAAGAAACCTCTTGCACATAATCGTTATTCTTTGACAGATGTACCGCCCCAGTCAAACTCCCCGCCTGGCAGTGTCCTCGAATCGGATCACGCGGGAGTATTAACGGCGATCGGCCGCGAGGCCTCACGCCACTCTGACACGCTTGGCTCTAGAACACCGTGACCGCCGAGGCACGAAGCCCTCGGGGCACGCGCTCCGCCTAACCGAGTAAGTAAGGAAACGATGAAAGTAGTGGTATTTCATCGAGCTTTATACCTTTCAATTGAACCATCCGTTTTGCGTTGAATTTTATATACTCACTTACAGTCTAGTACTTTACGACTTTTTGGTAGCTGGACCAGTGACCAAGTTCCATTGGATAAAAGAGAATCCATTTCCTCTACCATTGCCTGACGCCAATGCTCAGCTTCGTTGGTTGACATCGTTTCATCATATGACTGCGGTTCTTCAGTTACAATAACTGCACACGCTAATTGATGTTCATCGTATCGTGCTGGTGGTTGAATCTTGCTTCTATCACGTAATATCCGTTGACCTTCTACTGAATCTTCATTCTTGTTAGTGTTGTCTGGATTATCGCGAACATCTTGATTATTGTCTTCTTCTGCCGGATCAATCTCTGTATTGTCCAAAACTTCTTGATGTTCTATGTCTTTGATCGAAAATATTGCATGCTTATATTCTTCAGTTTGTGGATTGCTACTGCCTTTTTTGTTGAAGATGACATCTCTTGTTATTGTTATTTGTCGACTCTTCAGATTCATTACTCTATAATTCGAGCTATCATTATCGTATCCCACTAGTATCATCTTTTTCGATTTACTCTCGAACTTTGATCTAAACTGCTTCGGGACGTGAATGTAGCATTCGGAACCAAATCTTCTGAGATGCTTCGGGACAACCTTTTTCTTCGTCCATAATTCATAGGGTATCTTCTTATCCAGTTCACGAGGACGTCGATTCAATAAGTAAATACTTGTGTTAACTGCCTCAGCCCATAAACTTGGCTGTAGATTAGTTGCAAGTAGCATACTACGAGCTCCTTCCACTATCGTCCTATTTTCTCGTTCGATCCTTCCATTTTGCTCTGCAGTATATGGAGCACTATATTCTTGGATGATTCCGTGTTTCTTGCAGTGTTGTTTGAATTGTTTGTTATCAAACTCTAGACCTCTATCGCTTCTGATTCTTTTAAGATAATTGCCTGTTTGTTTTTCAATTAATTTCTGGATCTCACAAAACTTTGAGAAGGCATCACTTTTATGCTTGATAAATCTTGCAATCCGATAAGAGGTACAATCATCTTTGAATAAAATAAAATAATAAGCTCCGCTGATTGAAGGATGTGACATCTTGCCACATAAATCCATGTGTATATATTCTCCAGACTTTGAGGCTCTTTCTTCTAGATTCCTTTTAAAGGGTAAACGATGCAGTTTCGCGTACTGGCATGTTTCACAAAGAGTTTGAAATTGATACATTTGCTTCTATATTGCTTGTAGTTTTAAATGATATTTTATAACATTGATTTGACTGCTTGATACCTACAGCTACTAATCTATTACTATAGACTTCCATTCTGTCCTTAAGAAAAATAACCTTTAAATTCTTACTTGTAGTAACACCCACAGAAAATAAGTTCTTTCTTAACTTTGGTACATACAATACGTTTTCAATTGTCCGTGGCTCCCATTCACCATTGACTAATGCCAGGACTTCAACAGAGCCATAACCTTCCACTTCAATGTGAGTATTATCCCTTATTTGGACTGACGTAGTAGCTCCATCGTTGTTTTCTTGAAACGTGGTGAACCAATCTCTTCTAAAGGACATATGCTTCGATGCGGCGCTGTCTCCTAGCCAATCGTCTTCATTGATGACTGCAGTTACATTCTTCTGCTCAACAACCAGTGCTTGATGTTTTTGCTTATCATCTCCAGCTGGTTTCTGTTTAGCTTGCCTCTTCCGACACTCCGATTTGTAATGGCCTTTTTTATTGCAATAGTAACATTCTATATTTCTCTTATCAAATACTTTTCCTTTCTGACTATTTCCTTTTTGATCTTTGGTCTTCGAGTTCTTCCCTGTATTCAGTGATGCAAACGCTACCGCCATATCTTCTGATTCGCTTAGACGCTTTTCTTCTTTTAACAGTCGTGCAACTAAATTATCATACGTCTGCTTGCCTTCATCATAGGAATCCCACGCTGTAATGAAACCATTGTACTTCATAGGTAAACTTCCAAGTGCTTTCGCTATTTTGTCCACTTCTGTGACCTGCTCTCCGATATCACCAAGTGCTTGAGCTAGGGAATCAATTTTACTCAAGTGTTGAGCAACCGTATCAGTTTCTGACATTTTATAGTTAAAAAATTGTTGCTTGAGTTGCAATTTGTTTATTACTGACCTCTGTTCATGTATGGTTTTTAAGCGATTCCACATTTCCGGTGCTGTTTTGCAACTTACAACCGTTTGTAGCTGATCGTATTCCATCCCGGAGGATATCAGCAACATTCCTTTTGCATTCAGTTGATCCCATGCGGCTTGTAATTGAGCATCTTTCAATGGGCGTTGTGTCGTTCCGGTGATAATCTCGAACATATAGTCCTCTGATCGGAATATTATCTCCATTTGATATTTCCATAACTGGAAATTCTTTCCGTCAAGCTTTTGGATTTGAAAGTGTTTGAAACTATTCATTGCTTCCTTATTACGATAATAGTAGAGCACGCGACGATATAACCTCTGTACGATATAACCTTTATACGCTCGTATAGGTTTTTCTCAAGACTTCACTTTTCCTGCCTCGGCTCTGGGCCCATAACCTGTTACTTATTTACCTTAATCAGGTCAATTGTGGAATGGCAGATAATCTGTTAGGATTACTCAAGTGAAGAGACACAAGAATTCGATAATTAATATATGACTTTATTCTCGTGTATGTAACAGCGTGCGTGGAATCGACGGAACCGGAAACGGAAGAAGGAAGAGCATGAACAAGAAAAGAACTAGACAGTCCGACATGGACTATAAACTAAAACTGAATATGATGCGCTCTTAATGTGAGCTGAATGACAAACAAAAGAAACTAATATATATATATATATATATATATATATATATATATATATATCCCACACAGCACACTGTATCCTGGGGATATCCCAAATTGTCCCAGATTTCCAAATACGATCCCACGGATATCCCAGCAGGTTCTGCCCGGGATATTCCAATAGGATATCGTGAGATATCCTATTGTAATCTCGCGATATCTAAATATTCTGTCATATCCGTTGCATAAGCTATCTTACGAGATCTTCTGAAGGATATCCTTCACTCAAAAAAAAATATTCTACTGATAAGTGGGGAATTCCTCTTAGCACTTCCTCTAAGCAAAAATGTTACATGAAGAATATTTTTCTTTAAGTAATACGTATTACTTTATAAAAGAGTGGATGCGTAAGCTATAATCAAGAGTAAATTCCTCTATAGCAAATTCTACTATAATAATCCGAATAGCCTCTTAAAATTAGAGGATATACAAGATATTCCCGTGTAGAAATTTGTTAGGAATGGCCTTACATAACATAAAACCCCGATCATACTTATTAGGGATGCCATAAGAAAGATTTCCTTATTTTAACATGATGAGGTCCCGATCATTATTTATTAGGGATTCCATAAGAAAGGTTTCCTTATTTTATCTAATAAGGACCTTGTAAGGATTTGATAAGGATCTTTTAACTTCATAAATACTTCTTTATTAGGGCTAACCGGATAAGGTCCCGAACATTATTTATTACTCACACAGTACACGATGTCCATTGGACGTCCATAGACGTCGACTGGACGTCCAGGACGTCCAATGGACGTCCTTAGACGTCCAATGGACATCGTGTGCTGTGTGGGTAGGGATTCCATAAGAAAGGTTTCCTTATTTTTGTCTAATGAAGCCCTTGTAAGAATTTGATAAGAATGTTTTAACTTTATAAATATACTTTTTTCATAAATATATTTACGAACACAAAATTTCATAATAAGCCGGCACTGGTATCTGACATTCACCCGACATTAAGAAATATTATATCATATATCCAATTTAAAATTTTATTACTCTTTTTAAACTAAATTTGTTTCTTAAGATGATTTTTGAAAAATTATATATTTGCGCTGGTTATGACATATGTAGACTATATATAACGCTCACATTAAATTAAGAAGTAGTCTACCACGTAAGGGCCTAAGCAGAATGGCTGTCTTGGCGGTGTTTTATGCCTTAAGTCTTTGTCTTATGTAACGCCCAATACTGTACAGTATTGTGCGTTACATAAGACAAAGACTTAAGGCATAAAACACCGCCAAGACAGCCATTCTGCTTAGGGCCTAAGGCAGTTGGCTCACGATCCAGAGGTCCCGAGTTCGAATCCCACCAAGGTAAGTGTTTTTTCAGATACCAGAAAATATTTATAATCATAGACTGCATCTTAAGAAACAAATTTACTTAAAAAATAGTAATAAAATTTCGAAATAAATAATTTTTTTTTATGTCGGGTGAATATCGGAAATCAGTGTCAGTCCTCTAGCATTAAGAGGACTGCAATCTTAAGTCTAGTGTCTCATGGTTAGAGGATATTCCTCTAGATTTTAAAATATCTTCTTGAGACCGTATTTCAGAGGAAAATCCTCTAAAATTAAGCGGGAGCCACTAAACGATAGAATATTTTTTTGGGAGTTAATTAATATCTTGCGATATTTTTCGATCTGCCTCAGATATCCTGTGGACGTCATCTAAGATGTCTGCAAGATACTAAATAGCCGGACACTTGTGCATCCAATGGATATCCACCAGATATCTGAGATCATTTTGGGATGTCCTGCGGTTATTGCGATATCCCAAAATGTTGTCTGTAGGACGTCCCTCAGATAAAGTGTGCTGTGTGGGATATATATATATATATATATATGTAAATATGTAAATATCTAACACTCCCACCTTCTTTTTGTTTGTACACCAGTTTGCCGTTCTTTACATTGCATTCTTAATAGATAATAAACTTAGATTATTCGAAAACTTTCCTTTTGACAACGGTTTTGTAAGGAAATCAGCTAACTGCTCATTTGACTGAACATATACTGGTTCTAATATATTACCTTCAATGCATTCGCGTATATAATGATGACAGCGCGCTGAACCGGCTGAACACACCAGAACACACTAACTGCACTGAGCGCCGTACGCAGTACACAGTACGCATACGTACCCACACGTATATTTACTCGCTGGGTTGTTGATAGAAATCTTTCTCCTGACCGATAAGTCTATCGACCTATTTACCTACCTACCATAGATCGATCGATAATAATGCGCGCGCGATATCGAAACTGGCGATACCAGCACCGCCAGTGTCGAAAAAGTGAAAGTGACATTTCTCTGAGTCCTCTGATTGGTTGAGAGACGTCGGCGTTAGTAGAAGAAGAAAGTATCTTAATATAAAATTTTCACATTTTCGACTTTGAGTCGCAATATCTCCGCTCGTAGGGCACGTAGCGGAAAATGTTATAGGAGATACCCCCCAATTCGAACCCCAAGCTATCGATCAAGCCTACTTAGAACTTGATCCGTTCACTCGTTATATGAGATCTCAACATCTCGAGTACTCGCAACCCGTCGCGTCGCGTAAAGAGACACGGTCGGTCTCGCTTTCCTGTGATGATGACGCTTTTGATGAATTTTTCTGACTTGACGCAAGACACTACCGTGTCTCTTGATACTTAATATCAATATGCTTGGTTAATTTATGAAACTCAACGTTTTTTGTAAAAGAAAACTAATATATATATATATATATATATATATATATATATATATATATATATATATATAATATCTAACAAAAAGTAAAGAAAAAAATATTTGATTTTGTTAAGAATTTAAATATAAATTCAAGTGGAAAAGCAAATTTCTATAGGCTAGTTCGGAGCATCACTCGGTATGTATTGTCACGAGGTTTGAGCGTGTCCAATGCGTGAACAATGTTATTATATAAGCTCGACACAGTCAGAAGTCAGTCGTACGTAAGCAGTCGCTGGCTAAAGACGTTCAAATGTAATGACTCCGTTTTAAATAAACGATATTTGTGCTAAGAAAATTCTCAACAGGTTATGGGCCCAGCATAACGCATTAGAGAAGCAAAAGTTACTCAAGTGAAGTTAGAGTGATACTGGGTATATCGGCTGTCAATTTCAAAGACGTCAACGATGGATGCGGGTGCATTCAAGACTGAAAAGCTCCGAGATGCAGAAAATTGGCAGCAGTGGCGTTTTGTCGTGGAAACGTTGTTGGACAATGATGATCTCCTAGGAGTGTGCAACGGGACCGTACCTATTCCCGTGAAGAAAGACGAAAAGATAACAGCATGGAATAAAGCCAATAAGGCTGCGAAAAAGTTGATAGTTACAACCATTGAAAGTAAGCCGCTGCAGTTAATCATGGGATGTAAGAATGCAGCGGAAATGTGGAAGAAATTGCACAGTATTTATGATTTGAAAAGTGAGGAAAGCTTGTCGCTCACACACAAGCAATTCTTCGATTTTCAGTCGAACGTTAGTGAAAACGTAGCAACGAACATTTCAAACGTTCAGCAAATAGCCAGCAAAATAAAGTCACTAGGGAGCGATGTAACGGATACAATGTTGATATCTAGAATTCTTTCGACCTTGCCTCAAGAGTACGCTCATTTCCACAGTGCTTGGGAAAGCACAGAAGGTACGAAGAGGACAATAGATAATCTGCTGACAAGGCTAATGACCGAAGAGGTACGACTACACAGGAGCGCGACAACATCGGAGAGCGAAACGCAGGCATTGCTCTCTAAATTAAAAGTAAATAAGCCAGGAGCGGAGATGAGTTCCGATAAACGATATAACAGCAAGTTCAAGAAGCGAGGCTGTTTTAATTGTGGAAAGCCGGATCATACGCAGAAAGATTGTCCTGGATGCTTCAAATGTGGTGGCAAAAATCACATAGCTAGAAACTGTTACGACAGTGAAGATCGCAAGAGCGAGAACAGAGGTAACAGTGACAGAAGAGGGAAGGAGTTCAAGCAGCCGCAAAAGCAAGCGTTCATGGTACGAGTCGACGAGAAATACAGTGAGGAGCACTGGCTGATCGACTCAGGTGCGTCCGATCACATGACGAGCAGGGGTGACTGGTTCACTGAATACAAGCAGTTTGGAACACCGACGACGATTCGAGTGGGCAACGGTGCAGTCGTGTCAGCGCTTGGGAGAGGCAACATCGACGTGCAGATGCGTGTGAGAGGAAGATGGTATGATGCGCGATTATATGATGTATTGTATGCGCCGGGTTTGAATCAAAATTTATTTTCTGTAAAAATGACCGCGAAAAAGGGCGTTGATATGGCCATGACAAATAGAGGAAAAATGTGTACGTTTTATAGAAACGGTAAAACAGTTGCAACCGGTTTAGAAATTGGAGAGCTATATCGAATTGATATTCGAGTAGTTCTTCCAAAAAATGCGGATGTGGCAAGCGCGGTCGATACCTTGCAATTATGGTATGAGAGGCTCGCACATCAGAATAAAAAACACGTAAAAAGTTTTTTAAAGAATTTAAATATTGATGTAGACGTAGATAATGAATTTTGTGATGTATGTGCGTATGGGAAGCAACATCGTACAACGTTTGGTAAAAATACTGCCAGGGCTAAAGAGCCACGAGAAAAAATTTATTCGGATGTGTGTGGGCCTATGGGTGTAGATTCACTTGGCAAAAGACGATATTATGTCATTTTCAAGGATGACTTTACGAGTTATAGAACCGTGTATTTCTTGAAAAATAAATCAGAAGTAAAATTTAAATAGAACACTATTGTAATGAGATTAGAACGCAATTTGAGCGCGATATTAAAGAATTAGTTACAGACGGTGGTCGTGAGTACATTGACAAAGATGTTAATGAATTTCTTAGTAAAAAAGGAATAAAGCATACTGTAGAGCGATTCAATATGAGTGATGCAAAAGAAGTAAAAATTCCGATTGAGCATGAGTGGAATGCATATGATTCCAGAGAGACTGATAGCAGTGTGCCCTACCGAGAAAACAGTAGGTAATCTAATGTTTTTGCAAGTCGTAAGTAGACCAGATATTGCGTTTGCGTTGAACGTAGCATCAAGAGCGTTAGATAAGAATCCAACAAAAGCACATTGGAATTTAGTTAAGCGAATAATTCGTTATGTTAAACTGCGAATTACGGAATTGTATATGGCGCAAATAATCAATTTAAAACTTTTTCTGATGCCGACTATGCAGGTGATAAAGAAACGCGAGAATCCACAACAGGTGTAGTATGTATGTATGGCGGAGCTGCGATTAGCTGACAAAGTAAGAAACAGCAATGTGTAGCTGTTTCTACAACAGAAGCCGAATTCGTAAGTGCAGCAGCAGTAGCGAGAGAGAATGTGTGAATTATGAGATTATTAAGAGAACTTGATGTAAGTGTGAGTGAGAATATATTATATATAGATAATCAAAGTGCGTTGAAACTGGTGAAGAATCCTGAGTTTCACCAAAGAAGTAAACATATTGATGTAAAATATCATTTTGTGCGAGATCTCTATGAAAGAGGTGAGATAAACGTATTGTTGCGCTCGCCGCGTCGCTCGTTCACACACTTTACACTCACTCGCTCGCACTCCCGACGCTCGCGGAAATAAGGAAACACTGCGGTTATAAAAAGAACAATCTCAATCTTTATTGCAAACGTTGCGATACGGAAGAGCGTGGACACACGTCCGAACGGTCCAGCAGCTCCAGACAAAATCTATCAGCTGTTTCATTTAATCAATAAATCAATATCTAGCTCGTTACTAAGGACAGGCGTTTCGCATCTTAACGGAGAGACTTTCCGTTGCACGCTTCAGCTCGGAGCCCGAAAAGCATACCGGGCGGCATGCACGCAACAGTATCTTATGTAAGAACTGAAGAACAGTTAGCTGATATTTTCACAAATGTTTTAAATGCTAAAAGATTTGAGTTTTTGCGCAGTAAATTAGGGATTATAAGCAAAGACAATGTTTGCATAGAAAATTAGCTTTTAGGGAGAGTGTTAAGAATTTAAATATAAATTCAAGTGGAAAAGTAAATTTCTATAGGCTAGTTCGGAGCATCACTCGGTATGTATTGTCACGAGGTTTGAGCGTGTCCAATGCGTGAATAATGTTATTCTATAAGCTTGACACAGTCAGAAGTCAGTCGTACGTAAGCAGTCGCTGGCTAAATACGTTCAAATGTAATGAGTTCGTTTTAAATAAACGATATTTATGCTAAGAAAATTCTCAACAGATTTGAATATTTTGCGTGGCAGGTAGAAGGTTGCAAATTCAACATCATATGTAAATGTATTTTCAATTTATTTCCCCGGATTTGCAACACTTTGCATTAATTTTGTAACACAAAATTAGTCATTGATAAGTTGCAATAATTTGCGTAACTAGTAGAGGGTTGCAAATTTATATTCGGATGGGGGAAGACATTTGAAGCACTCCGTAAAATTTACAAAACTTTTGCTATTTTTTCACGCTTGTAAAAAGTGCAAAATAATAATCGTTGCTAATTTTTCAATGTTGCGGACCTTGTCCGAGGTTGCAAACTTAACAGCTTGTGACGAAAAATAATCTCAACGTTTGCAACCAGTTTGCAAAACTTTTGCAATTTTATTGACAAAATTACGACCAAATAAACAATTGTTCCACTATTGATTAAAAAAAAGTATATTGCGTGCAACATAGAAGGTTGCAAAATGGTACAGTTGTTCGGGGCAGTTGTAAAAGTTATTCTATAGGTTTGCAGCATTTTTGCAATTTTTTCCTCCAGGTTATAAATAAAAACGGCTTTGGTAAATATGCAGAATTTGGGCGTCCTCACCGATTTCGTTCAACTTAGGCTTAAACGACGCGTTTTTGCGTGAAACGACCGAATCTGGCAGAAAAAAGCGTCGCTCTGCCCCGCGACGCGAGATATTAATCGTTAAAGTTGACAGGAATCAGGTTATGATTCCTGTCATACCGACGACATGTAGCAACACTGAACGTGCCCTGCGGCCACATGCGCATGCTCAGTGGTCGCACGCGCATGCTCAGTAGTCGCACGCGCATGTAAAACTGCGCCAATTTTAAATAAATCAATCGTGCAGAATAACCAAGCATCTCGATTCAAGCAGTTAGGTCTCACGCTGGGAGTTTCTTTAGTTTAATTATGCGGGGGAAGGGGCTTTGCCGCAGGCTACTTCTATGTAATTTTCGGTATTTCTATTTTCCATTATATATTATTTTAGCCGTCGCTCGTTATTCGTTAACAAGTTATTAACAAAAAAAAGTTTGGAAAATATAGCAGCTATTTTGTGTATTGAAAGGCATAAATAACTAATATATATACGTCGAAATAGTTCACGCATTATACACTTTCCACGCGAAACGAGGTGCCACATGAGTTCATGACGCGCTTTACAACTTAGCATGTACTTTAAGTTGTAAAGCGAGTTCCACGCTTTCAACCACGGGGGGGTGCGGGGGGGGGGGCCGAAGGCCCCCCCCTCGCACCGCCTCGTCTGTGTGTGTGTGTGTGTGTGTGTGTCCACGCGAAACGAGGTGCCACATGGGTTCATGACGCGCTTTACAAGCTCGTTTAAGTACATGCGTGGGCAAAGGGATTTTGCTCCCCTGCACCCCCCTTCCCATGCATGTACTTTATAATTTCGCTTTACAACTTAACATGTACTTTAAGTTGTAAAGCGCGTCATGAACCCATGTGGCACCTCGTTTCGCGTGGACACACACACACACACACACACACACACAGACGAGGCGGTGCGAGGGGGGGCCTTCGGCCCCCCCCCCCGCACCCCCCCGTGGTTGAAAGCGTGGAACTCGCTTTACAACTTAAAGTACATGCTAAGTTGTAAAGCGAAATTATAAAGTACATGCATGGGGAGGGGGGTGCAGGGGAGCAAAATTTGCACACTAGTTTCAAATTGGCGCACTTTTGCATGCGCGTGCGGCCACTGAGCATGCGCGTGAGGTCACTGAGCATGCGCATGTGGCCGCAGAGCACGTTCAGTGTTGCTACATGTCGTCGGTATGACAGGAATCATAACCTGATTCCTGTCAACTTTAACGATTAATATCTCGCGTCGCGGGGCAGAGCGACGCTTTTTTCTGCCAGATTCGGTCGTTTCACGCAAAAACGCGTCGTTTAAGCCTAAGTTGAACGAAATCGGTGAGGACGCCCAAATTCTGCATATTTACCTAAAAACGTTATTTTACAATAAAATTCAATGTTGCGCGCCTCGAAATAGGTTGCAAATAAAACACATTGTGAAAAATATTACGATAGACATTGCTTTAAGTTTGCAGGACTTTTGCAAGTCTTTTCGCAAAGTTATAATAAATTAACATTTTCTTGCAATATTTAACATGTTCCGGACCTTGTGGATGGTTGCAAAATGAGTTTTATTGTTATTTCAACTTACCCAAATTCCATCACAGTTTGAAAACTTTTGTAATTAAAGTTAAATTTTAGAATTATAGTGTTTTTACTGACTGGCCTAATAGTAATGTATTCGTCCCCTGGTGGAAAAATTTTACTGAAATTTCACGGAAATTTCGCTGAAAGTGATATTTCAGCAAAATTGTTGAAAATACGCTAAAATTTTACTGCAATTTCTTTGAAAGTGATTTTTTTCAGCAAAAGTACTGAAAGGTCGCTGAAATTAAACTAAAATTTCTTCGTAAATTTGTCTGAAAAATTTTCTGAAAATTTGTTGAAATTTCTCTGAAAATAGGCTGCTCTGAAATTTCGCTAAAAAATTATTTTTAACCAAATTGTTGAAAATTGTTTGAAAATTCGCTACAATTTCTATAAAAAGTTCTCTGAAAATTTACTAAAAATTCTTTAAAAATTCTCTAAAAATTTACTGATATTTCTCTACAATTTCTCTAAAATTTCGCTGAAAAAAAAATTTTCGGCCAAATTGCTGAATATTGAATAATAATTGCTGAAAATTCTGTGAAATTAAACAGATATTTTTCCAAAATTTTTTTTGAAAACTTGGTGATATTTCTCTGAAAACGTGTTGAAATCTCTGACATTTCGCTTAAAGTATCGCATAATTGCTAAAAATGCGCGAAAAGTGGAACTAATTAATTACTAATTATTAATTTTTAAATTAGTAATTTATTTTTGACAAATATTAATTATTTTAATAATAAAGAATTTATTTCTATTAATTACCAATTTACAAAAGAAATTAATTCATTTTCACCTAAATACTAATTTTCACGTAACTAGAAATTTTTCTTTAACAAATTATTAATTTTTTAAGTAATGCGTAAATCACTTTTACCTAAATATTATTAATTTTTATGTACCTAATTAGTAATTTTTTGTGACTAATTACTAATTTCCCTCGGGAGAAGCCAACTCCTAGAGGGCGCGCCCCTCGGGTGGCGGATGAGGGAATGCCCACACCGACTATTTAAATAGTGCTCGTGGACCAAATGGCATAATCATCAAATTTCGCATGAATTCAGCAAAACAATAACATTACGGTGCAGGGAGTCGGATTCCCAGTACTCGTCGGTGCAGGGAGTGAGCGAGCGGGCTCCCCCCGACGGTCATCAATCGACCGCTCTGCGTCCTCGGTGAAAGACCAGGCTGAAAAATGCAGCATTGCCACTGATCCTGTACTAAACTACCTCGGAAAGACCCCACCTCAACACGCTCTCTGTAAAAGCTTTGACAGACCAAGAGCCCACTCAATTAGTGCCCCCCCCCCATGTAACATTCCCCTGGGAACCCTAGAGCCACATGACAAGCCTAACCACTTCGGGAAAAACAAGCAACACAGAGATAGCTTCACTTGAGTAAACAGAAAGAGACCCAGGAATAGTCCTGATTTGACATCGAGGTTCCTGAAGCAACCAAAGATCAAGGACTGCTGGCTGAGCGCTCCGGTGCCAACGAGTAACCGGTTTGCAGGCCTCGATGACGATGACGAACCGACCAAAACTTGGACCTGTATCACCCGAAAAGACTTCCCCGACCTCCCCTAATCTTTATTGATGGCGTAAGTAACATACAGCCACTTACTAAACTACTAAATGATGTAGCCAACTTGGACTATAAGATAAAAATTCTAAATAATGATCAGGTAAAAGTCCAACCAAAAACACCTGAAGCCTATTCAGTCATCGTGAAAGAACTTAAAACTAAAGACACAGAGTTTCACACTTACAAGCCCAAGAATGAAAGAAACTGTAAAGTTGTACTAAAAGGCATACATGGTTCCTTTAATGTTCTTGATCTGAGAAACGTAATTGAGGAACTAGGTCACTCAGTTAATAACATCTGGAACGTCAAATATAGGAAAACAAACAAACCTTCGTCAATTTTCTTCATAGAGTTAAAAACTGCTCCCAACAACAAGGAAATATACAATGTTAAGTCACTACTCCAATGTCGGATCTCATTTGAAGCCCCGCGCCCAAAGAGAGATATCCCCCAATGTTCAAACTGTCAACGCTATGGCCATACAAAAAAGTATTCTGCTTCCGCAGACCGAGATGCGTTAAGTGTGCCGGCGACCATGCTACCACAGACTGCCTGAGGAAAAGGCGTTCAGACATGGTAAGGTGTGTTTTGTGCGGTGGCAATCACCCAGCTAACTATAAAGGCTGCACCGTCTATAAAGATCTACAAAAGACAAAATTTTCCCCGCTCAGAAAAAGGAACAACTCAAGCACTAATCAACTGGCTATAATCACAAAAAGAACCAACCCTACGAAATCAACTTCATCTGCAGCGGCCCTCACCGATAATAGCAAAGCTACTCCTTAGACAGTAGTTACCTCTGATCGCTCCCAAAATGATTAGTGCACTCTACTCAATAGCTACGAAGATCTCAGAAATCTACTACAAGAGACAATAAAGCAAATGTCGCTAATCACTGTCCTACTGAAGGACCTCATGTCCAAAGTCCCGCAGCCTTCACGTCACTAAAATTAGCGGCATGGAACGTCAACGGGCTCTCACAACTCACAACATAGCCAAGAACTAAAAATTTATCTAACCACACACGACATAGACATAATCTTAATCTCAGAAACGCACTTCACTAGCAAGAGCTTCTTGAAGATGCACGGATATCATTTTTATCATACCACGCATGATGGTACGGCACATGGCGGAACGACAATCCTAATCAAGAATAAAATCAGACACCACGTAGACAGACCTTTCCGCAAGGCCCACATACAAGCCACATCTATCGTAGTAGATGTGGCTAGGTCCAATCACAATATCGGCCGTGTATTGTCCACCTAAACATAACATCAAGCTAGACCAATTTGCGGCCTTCTTCGGATCCCTTGAGCACCGGTTCATAGCAGAGGGAGATTACAATGCCAAGAATGAACACTGGAGCTCAAGACTAACATCGCCTAGAGGGCGTAAACTGAAAAAAGCCATCGAGAATCTTGGACTGAGTTCAATATCAAAGGCATTCTTAACACATACATCAGATGCGAGTCAAATCTAGAATTATCGTCTGATCACATTCTGGTACTTCTTACCCTGCAAAGCCAAGTAGCTACAAAAGAAAAAAATGTGTTCTTAACAATAATAAAACAAACTGGTCTCTGTTCCGTGATATCATAAACTCAACACTAAACCCTAAAATAAGTCTTAAAACCGATAATGACATCTTGTCAGCAGAAGAACACTTGTATCCAAAGTGCTGCCTGGGAGTCAACACCATTAGCCCGTGAAGTAGATCCAGCACTCACTTTCCCCGCGCACATAGGCGAATTGGTCACTGAAAGAGAAAACTTCGCAAGAGATGGCAAGAGACAAGGTGTCCAGAGCTAAAAACCCAATTAAATAATTTAAACAAAAACCTCAAATTAAAACTTATTAAGGTAAAAAATGAGGGCATTCAGGCCTACCTGCAAACTCTAGATGCAACAGCAACAACTGATAATTCTCTCTGGAAAGTCACCAAACGTCTTAACCATCCACAAGCTTTACCCCCTCCGCTGTGCCGTCAGGCCGGAGCATGGACACGTAGCGACACCCTTACGGAAAAAACACCCAATTTTCGGTGTAAAAATACTCTCAAAAAGACCATCAAAGGTTTGGTGTAAATTTGGATCGTCAATTGACGATCAACACCGAAATGAGGGTTAATCACGAAAAGAATCCTCAAATAGGGTACCCTCAAATGAGTGTAGCCCCCAAATAAGGTACTCTCTAATGAGGAAATTCACTCGACATAAAAAAAATTATATTTATTTTCAAATTTTATTACTACTTTTTAACTAAATTTGTTTCTTAAGATGCAACCTATGATTATAAATATTTTCTCTTACTTGAAAAACATACTTACCTTGATGGGATTCGAACTCAAGGACCTCGGGACCTCTGGATCGTGAGCCAACCGTCTTACGTGGTAGACTACTACTTAATTTGATGTAAGTGTTATATACAGTCTACATGTGTCATAACCAGCGCAAATATATATTTTTTCAAAAATTCTTAAGAAACAAATTCAGTTTGAAAAGAGTAATAAAATTTCGAATCGGATATACAAATATAATTGTTTCTTAATGTCGGGTGAATGTCAGAAACCAGTGCCGGCTCATTACAAAATAGGCCTATTGGGCCAACGTCGCGCCGCGCGATCGAATAATGACAGTCTTGATGTGTGTATTAACTGTACGAAATTTTACACACTTATACATATAGAACCTTTTATTCCATAAAGCACATGTATTATTTCAATTAGGACCTGATTATATTACTCTACCAATATTTCATTAAAGTAAGAATACATGTCCTGATCGGGGCCTGCTTATGTATCCCCAAGTTTTGGGTGTCGACATCAAAGTTTCGGTATCGACACTCGAATTTCGGTGTCGACACTGAAAATTTAGGCGTTGACACCGAAAATGGAGTGTAAACACCCAAAGTTGAGTGTGAACACCAAAATCTTGGGTGTTTTTTTCGTAAGGGCATGGAAAAAGCTACAACTTTTGCTGAACACTTGATGCAGGTCTTCACTCCCCACCTACATGAGATACTGCTGGTAGCTGACGTTGAACCCTTAGACACTACCTCATCTGTTGTTCCCGAAGAACCCTTCGAGGCAATCACAAAAAAAGAAGTCCTATCCATTATTAAAAGTGTAAATCCAAAAAAGGCGCCGGGTTACGACCTAATAACAGGTCGACTTTTAAAAGAGCTGCCAGAAGTCGGTATCGCTTACCTAACACATTTATTTAATGCCTCACTAAGGCTCAACTCTTACCCGCTACAGTGGAAAGTTGTCCAAGTCGTAATGCCCAAAACCAGGTAAACCCCCAGAAGACCCAAAATTCTGGACCAATCAGTCTCCTGCCAGCATTATCTAAGATCATGGAGCGCCTTTTCCTCTCGAGGCTAATACTAATAATTGAGAGGGACAAACTTCTGCCAAATCACTAGTTTGGTTTCAGGTGTAGGCCTTCTACTATTGACCAAGTTCACAAAATCGTAAACAAAATAAATCGCTCATTTGAAGCAAAGGAATACTGCTCTGCCATCTTCTTGGACATCTCACAAGCGTTTGACAAAGTCTGGCACGAAGGTCTTCTTGTCAAAATCAAAGCAATTCTACTGTACAACTACTATAAATGTCTTAAATCCTACCTAAAGGATTACGTATTCCTGGTAAAAAGCGGCGAAGCGATAACCGGTCTCTACGACATTAATGCGAGCGTACCCCAGGGCAGTGTGTGTGTGTGTGTGTGTGTACTTTTGGACCTATTTTTCATCTTCTACATACAGCGGACCTTTCTGTCCTACCACGAACAATGACAGGAACCTTTGCTGATGATACAGCGGTTCTTGTCTCACATCCCGATCTAAAAGTAACATCCTACAAACTAGCCTTGATAAAATCTCGCTAAAAAAGTGGAGAATAAAACCAAATGAAGCAAAATCTGTCCACATTACCATTACCACTAAACAAGGCATGTGTCCCCCAGTCTCACTCAACGGTGTTGAAGTCCCATAGGCGGAGAGTGTCAGGTACCTTGGCATGCACCTAGATAGGCGTCTTAACTGGGGTAGCCACATCTTCATCAAGCGCAAACAACTTAGCTTCCAGCTGCGCAAGTTGTACTGAATGATAGACAGAGGCTCCAAACTTTTATTGGAAAACAAGCTAGTGATCTATAAATGTATCATGAAACCAATCTGGACCTACGGAATTCAACTGTGGGGAACTGCTGCCATCTCAAACTTAGCAATACTGCAAAGATTTCAATCGAAAATGCTCAGAATTATTACTGACGCTCCCTGGTATGTCACCAACGAATCCCTTCACCACGACCTTGACATCCCAACGATCAAAGAGGAAGTCATCAATGTATTAAAAAAATACAAAAACAGACTTGAGGAACACCCAAATAAACTGGCCAAAGTCCTCATGAAGCAAGCAACTCCAATCAGAAGATTGAAGCGCAGAATGCCGCAGGACCTCCTCCTCCCTTAGAGTGATAGTCAATGGAGTATGCGTTGTGGACCCATACCGCTCATGACTGTTTAGATCGACTCACATTCCGCTAAATGTCCTTATAGTGACAGATTGCAGAAAAGTAACTGAATTAAAAAAAATTACTAATTTGCTAATTCAATAAAAATTTAATTTGTTTCCCTGCTTAATGCATTACAAAATGCGTGATATTAGTACAAAATTAAAGGGCGGCAGTGTGGTCTAGTGGTAGAGCGCCAGACTCGTAATCTGAGGAACCAGGTTCGAGTCCACTAGAGCCATGTAAACATGGAAAGTTTTTTCCGAAAGCTGCGCCGTCCGTGCAAGATAGGCTCCTGTGCGGAGCAAACTGGGCTCCGTCTTTCGGAAAGAGACGTTAAGCCGTTGGTCCAAAGGAAATGATAATGGTAATGGATGAGTTGGATAGGGTTGGGTACGTCCCTTTAAAAACGCCCTTTAAGGCCCCTTGGGGTAAATAAAGTATATATTTTTATCTTTTTTTTTAGTACAAAATTACCTTTTTCAAAAAAGGTAAAAAAAGCGCCAAGTACACGCAATGTATTTTGTAAATCCAAAAATTGAACCTAAGTGATAGTAGCTTTAATTTCTCCTTAACAAAATTATTATGTCACAAAATTGTGTTATTTAATTCAATCCAAGTGATATGTATTTATATTAATTAATTCTTTTTATTTATAATATTTTTAGCATCCTCTAAATGAATTCGCCATTCACACAAATATATTTTTTGCAACTTCGAAACTTCGAGTATCAAAACTTTCGAAGCAAATCACTAGCCCTAGTGTGAATGGCAAATTTATTTAGAGGACGCTAAAAATATTTTAAATAAAAAGAATTAATTAATATATATGCTTTTTAACATATCGAAACCACGCATTTTCCTTATTTTTAACACTTTGTCTCAATCTTCACTCTTATTTCAATAGCGTATGCGCAAAATGAAGATGTTTTGATTATATACATAATAACATTTTAATTCTACATAATCGAGTAATAAATAGTAGCAAGCAACATTGAGAAAAAAATATTAAGAATACGGAAGTTAAGGGGATTTAACGATAGAAATTAAGGAAAAATAAAAAGATTCAACAATATTCACAGATACAGATGAAGAACATCAATGATGACTAATCGTTTTAATGTAATAATACTCACCGATATCATTTCTGTTAGGATTGTAGAAGGCATTCACCACAGCCGGCTCAGTCGACCACTTGTTCTTGTCAACTGGCTCTCGCAACTTTTGTAAATTATGATAAGCATCGTATTTGAGCACAGCAAAGATATTGTCCAAAAAGCGATTTTCTGTTATATTTAACTGAAATAAAATAATTTTTCGTACAAACGAATTTCGATTATCTACATATTTAAAAAGAAAGAAGATAAAAAAGAATGAATTGTGTGCGTGCGCGCGTACATGCGTGCACATGCATGTGCATGGTAGTGTCACCAACAAGGAAGCACATGGAAATAATTCCTTACTTTAAAAGATTTTATATTACAGAATTGAGTAAATATACCGAATAAAAGACTCATTTCTTATAACCTTAATCTTGACATATATTATAGAAGTCACACTTCTGAGCAACTTTCAGAAGATTTTAGCCGTCGCCCGTTCTTTATTAAAAAGTTTATTAAAAAGTTATTAACAAAATAATCTTAATGCATATAACGTGATTATATTAGATACTACGATACCATGTATGTACATTTAAGAAAGAATTTACATTTTACCGAGGCTTATAGTTTTCTTTTTTTATCTTGCACCCCTAACTCATACAGCACACAAACGTTCAATTAACATCTCAAAAACATTGCATTGCAACATTTGCTATTTTGCATCAACGTTGCGAAATGTAGATTCAAAGTTGAAAAGACATTGCACACATGTCTAATGTCCGCTGAATTGCATAATACAAGTATGTATTATATAATACATATAATACATACTTGTATTATAATATATCTTTATAGTGTTCAAAAACCTTATTACCTGTAGTGATACATTAATTGAAAAATATTAAAAACAATGTGTTGTGCCGTACCTTGGTTGAGGGATCGGCACAGAGTTCTTTTGGATCTGCCGGGAGGAAGGAGAAACACTTTGCCAGATTCTTGTTGAATGAAGTTTAATAAAGTCTTTATTCGAATGATACAAATGGTTTCTTGACTCACTGCCCTGACTTGCGGGCGTTCACAATATATGTTACGTTCAGTTACACGCGATTAGCCTCTCGTTCTAGACTGCCCGCCGCTTCTCGGAAGAGCGGGCTTTTTATCTCTTTCGTATTAGCTTTCGCGATGCTGACTTAGCTGTCAGCGCTTTTGCTTCCGGGTGAGCGACCTGGAACTCGCTTGCGACAATGCGGAATGCCACCGCAGGTGAGTTGGGCAATATTCGGGCGTAGCGCTGACAGCTAGATGTCGAACTTTGACCGTGGCGACTTCCGCCTCACAACATCCCTCCCCCCCTGGGGAAAAGAAAAACTGAGATTTTAAATTGAAGTTTTTCGCATTTATTCATCTTATGATGTCTTGTCATTTTCTAAAATTTTGTGTTTCTATTGTTATTATTATTATTTTATGCTCTTCGTTGTGTGAGGAAGTCGCGTGGCTTGTTCTTGCTTGTTTTTCTTTTTGCTATCCAGATTATCGCGATTATGATCCCTGTTATAATTACTATTAGGGACAGCGATCCTACGGGGTACATTATGTATTTATTTGAAAGGAAACTGGCCTGGTTGTCTTCCAATTCTTGACTTATCTCGTTTAGATTTAAGCTTAATTTTGTCAGTTCCCCGGGGTTTTTTATTACCGGTTCTAATTTTAATTCTGTTGCGAATTCGTTATTAATTTTGAAATCCTTCGTTATTTGTTTGTATGTTAAATTGAGTTGTGGTAAGTGCATTTGCACGTACTTCGTGTGTTCTCGTTTTTTCGTTCGTAGGGTCAGGTCTGTCGTGGTTACTTTGCACTTATCAGTTAATTTAATCTTTCCCGTTCTGTTAATGTCGATTTTATGTTCTCCTAGATTGTTGCATTGGATAGTTATACTTTGTTTGTACGGTGTGGAAAACAACCATGCCTGTGGCTCCGCTAGGGTTATCCAGAGGGTTACGTTTGAGAGAATGTGACGACGCTCGCAATTGTCTTCTTGCGCTCTTATATACATCTGCACCTCGCAGGGTGCGTGCGGCGTTATGAAGTATACCGGGTGGTTCGTGTTGCATACGAACGTTGTGTCGACATGTTTACATTTATTCAGATCGTTCTCTTTCAACGTTACATAATTTCTGTTTTCCTTATCAATAGCTAGTAGGTCGTACATAGTTTTCGGTATTACAAATATATTTTTACGGTCATGAACCGGCAGGGGGTTTATTCTTATAATTTCGTATTTTGGGTACGTGACAATGGGGAAGGTCAGGATTGTGTATACGTTGGGGTTGTCATAATAAGCATTTATTTCTATGAATTCCTGAATTCTGTTCCAATTTTCGATTTGTATTTTAAAAGGAAAGTGAGCTCCTTGGGATAGGTGAGTCGTCGCTTCTCTCAATTCGGTTATAATGTTTTCGAGGGGTAGTAGTCGCACGAGTACTATTCCGCTCTTAGAGTACGTGAGATACGCTAAAACGTCTTCTACATCGTTTGTTAATTTGTTGATTATCGCAGTTATCGCTAACAGGTGTTCGTCTATTTCCTCGCGATGCGCTAACTTCGCCACTCGTTCTTGTACTCGTTTTGTTACATTCGCTAGCAGATTTTCGTTTTTGTCGATAGCGTGTTCTAACGCTTTAATGTGTCCTAACGTTACGTTTATAATTTTGATCTGACTTTTCGCCGCGTGCCGCATGACCTTTTGTTGGTTTCGCATTAACTCTATCTGTTCCTGTATGTGCTTCGCATCGTCGGCGTCCATCGTTCCAAATAACGTTTTACTTATTGTTCCTACTGCGTCTATCAGTCCGCGTCGGTTCGTCGGTACTCTGTAGATAGTTTGCAGTCGTATTATCAGTTGTGTCAGTTTCGTATTGTCATCCTCGGTTATGCGGAGCATGTTATTACATATGTCTCGGTCGTCGTCCTTTACGTTATTGCATAAATTTTTAATTTGTCCGAGGTAATTTTGGAGCTGGCGGTGCCTTATTCCAAACGCCGCTACATCGATTCTGATGGCTAGTTTCCATGCATTTTCCTGTAGTTGCATAGTCCCGATTTTTTCGAAATAAATTCCTGGCTCGTCGCTGAATGATGTCACCTCGTACGGCGGCACCGGTTCGGATGACATTTCTCTTGCCAGGTGTAACATGATGGTTGGTATCCTGTAATAGGAATACTGTCTTTGACCTTGTTTTATTTTTATTACATTTTTCGCTGATTACGGCTGTTGGTTTTTTATATAATTTAGCGCGTTGCTTTAGTCCGAGACTGTCTCTTTGTCGTGTCTCGTCTTGTGATTTTTTGCTTTAATTATGACTCCTCTCGAACGATTTGTACCCGTTAGGGGTGTCGTGACCCTAGAGGAATTCCGGGCTGTTGATGAGGGGGAGGGGACCACCCCTCCTGTGCTTGTAGTGCCCGACTTGTCGGAGACTTGGAGCCTTGTTCATAATCCCTTCCTTCGTCGTGTTGGTTTTCGGGAGTTTTTGTCTTATGAACCAGATCGAGTACCCGATCAAATGACGTTGTTTTTGCTGCTCGTCGAGTTGCGTATGTATTTTTTGACCGGTCAGATGCGTGGTGCTCCCCGTCGGAATTAAGGTAAGTTTTCTTACCATATTATTTTCGCATGAAATGTGGGTTTTGCTGACTATGTTCGTCAGTCTCGGGTTGCTCTCTTTCTTTCTTTTTTTTTTTTTTTCTCTGCGCGATCTCGCGTCAGTTGCTTGCTAGCTTTGGCCAAGTGATTTTGTTTTTCTTCGTGGCTTGTTTCTTATTTTAATTAATTATGCGGTGCTTCCGTTGTGCTCAACATTTCGCGCCGTCGATGTGCGACGCTTGTCAACGTGTGTATTGGGTGGAGCTTGCGCCGGCTGCTGTAACAGCGGAACGCGAGTCGACCCAATCTCCTCCCCCCCGTACGCGGAGGTGGCCCGTCCTGACCCCATGGTGCTTATCTTTCCGTTGCGAGTGACGTTGCACACCGCAACAGGGCGAAGGGACGTGGTCCTGATTCGTCCTCGTCGGGAATAGTCTTCCAGTAAGTCGTCATTATTTTTATTATCTCTTGCTTATTTCTACTACTTATTATTAATGTTCTGTATCGCGTGGGCTTTACTCCTCGATAAATGCTTTTAATCTGTTTGCATGCACGCGTATCGTTTTGCGCTTTATTTTGATTGTAAAATTCACCTCGCTGTGCTTTTCTATGATCACATATGGCCCTATCCATTGTGATTCTAGCTTTTTCGATCTTCCGCGTCGTACAGTTTCGTCGTATAGCAATACCTTGTCTCCTACCTTAAATGTTTCTTTATTACATTTTTTATCAAATTGTTGTTTTGCTTTTTCTTTTTCTTCTCGGGTATGCTCTCTCGCGACTTGATTCGTGGCGCGGATTCGCTCTCGTAGTTCTTTCGCGTAATCTTCGTACGAATACGTTAATTTCGGGGGCCTCGTTAGGGCTGTCGGTAGGTTCGCTCGGTGCCCGTAGACGAGTTCGAACGGTGTCAGTCCTGTCGTCGTATGAGGCGTCGTATTGTAAGTAAACATTGCGTAGGGGATCCACTCATCCCAGTCGGTTTGGTCCTCATTTATGTAATGCCTCAAATATTCGGCTAGAGTGCGATGCGACCTTTCCAGCGCTCCGTTACTCTCTGGATGGTATGCTGTTGTCTGTATTTTTTCGATTTTCAGCAACTTGCACATGTTCTTGAATATCTCACTCGTAAAGTTTGTTCCTTGGTCCGTGAGAATTTTCTCCGGAATTCCGTGTTCTAATACTACTTTCGTTACGAAAGCTTTTGCCACTGTATTCGCCTCCTGATTTTCTACCGGTACTGCCTTGCTAAATTTCGTAAGATTATCTTGAAACGTGAGGAGATATTTATTTCCATTATTCGTAACCGTTAACGGGCCTACTATATCGAGCGCGCATTTCTCGAATGGTCGCTCGGGCGTGTCTGTAATGATCAATGGCATTCTCGTTTTTCTGCTTAATTTATTTCTTTGGCAATATTCGCATTTGCTTATATAGTCTTCTACATCCGCCGTAATTCCGCGCCAGTCGTGCTGTAATCGGATACGGTTTAATGTTCGCGTGACTCCCTGGTGCCCCCCCGTAGGTGAGTCATGATACTCGTACAGTAGTTGCCGCTTTTCTTCCTCCGAGTACTTTCTCGGGGATTCGTCGTCCTGTTGCGTTACATTTATCGCTGATGCCTCTGCTATCGGATTTCGGCTTAGTGCATCGGCATTCACGTTGTTTTTTCCGTTGCGCTTTATGCACAATCTCATAATCGTATTCCTCCAGTTTAAGTCTCCATCTTATTAGTCTGGAGCCAGGGTCGTTTACGTTGAATAACCAGATCAATGGCTTGTGATCGGTTATGATTTTAAATCTAACGCCATATAAATAGGGATGGAAGTGCCCACCGCCCACACGATGGCTAATAACTCTTTTTCTGTGGTGTTATAATTTTGCTCAGCCTTGCATAATACTCGGCTGGCGTATGCTATCGGTCGGTCTTGGCCTACTGTCCCTTGTGAGAGCACGGCTCCGATGGCGTAATCTGACGCGTCGGTAGTCACTAAGAACTCTTTACTGAAGTCCGGGTAATTCAATACCGGTGCTGTCGTTAGTTTCTCTTTCAATATATCGAACGCGTTCTGCTGTTCGATTGTCCAGTTAAACTTTTCTCCTTTCTTCGTGAGCTTTGTTAATGGCTTGGCTATTTTTGAAAAGTTTTCAATAAATTTCCTGTAGTATCCGGCTAGCCCGATGAAAGATTGTATATCTTTTACTTTTCTTGGCGTTGGAAATTCTTTTACCGCCTGTAGTTTGGACGGGTCAGGTGATATTCCCCCTTCGGAAATCACGTGGCCTAAATAGACGACTTCTTTTCGTAGAAATGCGCATTTGTTTGGCTGTAGCTTTAGGTTAAATTTTCGAAGTCTTTCTAACACCGCGATTAATCGGTTAAGGTGCTCTCTTAGCGATGCTCCGTAGATCACGATGTCGTCGATATATGCGAAGCATTTCAAACAGGCCGGCTAGTACTGCGTACATCAGCCGTTGAAATGCTGCTGGCGCGTTTTTTAGTCCGAACGGCATTCGGTTGAATTCGAAATGTCCGTCCGGAGTGGAGAATGCTGTTTTGCATTTATGGCCCTCTTGCATCGGGATTTGATGGTATCCCGATGCTAGATCTAACACCGTGAAATATTTCGCGTTTCCTAGCTGGTCGAGTATGTCGGTAATCTGCGGCATGGGGAAAGACTCTCCCATGGTTAGGTCGTTCATTTTCCGGAAGTCAATCACGACTCGGAATCTTATTATGCCAGACGCGTCCGGTTTCTTGGCGACAACTATTATCGGCGCGTTCCACTGGCTTATGCTAGGGCGGATTATTCCGTCGTCTAGCATTTTTCGTATCTGCTTTCTCACTTCGGCTTTATGTTTCTCTGGTAGCCGATATGGTTTCACGATTACCGGCGCGCTATCGGGTCGCGTATTTATCTCCTGTTCAATGGCCGTGGTTGTGCTCAGTTTATCTCCATCTAGATAAAATACATCGCAATATTCATCGCAGATTTTCTCTACTTCTTTTCGCTCTTCGGCGTTTAGATGCTCGGTTTGTATTTGCTCGCGCAGTTTCTTTTGTCGCTCTGTGACAGTCTGTTATTCATTCGCTTGTAACGTGAGTATGCTCGCGGCGTCGTCCGCCGGCAGGTCTTCTAACGTTACGTGTGGAGTGAGGATCTCCACCGGTTTGTCCGTCACGTTCAGTATGCTGACCGGACAAGTAAATTCGATTGGCTTTACGAGGCAATGCCCGATAAAGACTCCCGGGGCAGGTTGGCTGCTTTTCACTATGCCTACTCGGTTATGATTTGTCACGGCTTCTACAATGGTCTCACTGCGGGGAGGTAGAGTTACCTTTCGGTACGGCCGAAGTTTGAAAATGGCTTTTCCTATTTTCAGTTGTTTTGATGTATTAGAAATATCGGCTCTATGTTTCGTTAGGAAATCGTTTCCCAATATTCCTTCGTATTCGATGGGAAAATCGTCCTACTACATACATTGTGTGGCGTATTTTCCTTTTTCCGAGATCTATTGTCGCTTTTATTTTTTCTAGCGTGTGTATCTGGTGTCCCGTTACGCCGATTAGTGCTAGTTTTTCCTCTCGCACCATTGTTTCCCCTTTTAGGTTGCCGACCTTAATTAATGTTAGGGTTGCTCCGGAATCTAATAAAAGATTCAGTTCTCCTCTTTCCGCCTCCTGTACAGGCAGTGTTATAATGTCTAGCGGGCCCGGCTTGTGCTTCTCCGTTATCTGAGACACCCGATATGTCTCAGCGACGCGTGCCTTATTTTTTCTCGGCTTCTCCTCCTCTTCGCTACTACTGCTGGAGGATGCGTCCTCGCTAGATGTGTTCGATTTGGTCCTTCTTACTGTGCTTACCGGTGCTTTCTTAGCAGTTTCCGGCCTTGATCGGCGCGGTCGCTCAGGCTTTGGTCGCCCGTTTAACGACCAGCACTCGTCTCTCTGGTGCCCTGCTTTCTTACAATAGGTGCACTCGATTGTGTTTATGCCACCGGGCTTGTCCGCTCTCGGCAGCGAGAATTTATTTGCCTGCCGGCTTGTACGGCAATCTCGCCCGTAATGGCCGGTCTTTCCACATTTGTGGCATTGCACGGTCGCGTTTCCCGCATTTCGCGCGTTTTTCTCGTTAAATTTATTTCTGTTTGCCGCTTGCCCGTTCCGCGGGGAGGGGCCTCTAACTTTTTCTTCGGCGCTGGCGCCGGTTATTGCCTCTTGTATGTTTTGATATCGCTGTGCTCGGACCAGCATCTTAATATCATCATGCAGCCCGATCTGGAAGTTATGCAACGCTTGCATTTTTATACTTTCCAGTATCGCCTTTTGCTGCTCTTGCGAGTGTCCTTGGCCTTCTTCCATGGCCTCGTACAGTTCTCTCGCGAGCTTCTCGACTCGACGCCCGAATTCCTGCGCTTTCTCTCCTGGTTTCTGTTTCAGGGAGTTGAACTCCAGCTGCAGGTGGGTCATACCGCGCTTCCCTAGATATTCAGTTTCGAGCTCTCGTTTCAGCTGTTCGAAATCGCGAATATCGCGCGTGTCGAAGTCGGTCATGGCTTTGCCTTTAAATTTTGTGCAGAGTATTGCCTCTAGGAGCATGGTTTCGTCCGCGGGCTTTTCATTGCGTAGTTACTCGCGCTGATAAATTCGCGGACGCGCTCTCTCGATTCTCCGTTTATCTCGGGAATCATATTTCGGGCCTCTTTCAGGCTGAGGAACCCGACGTTGTGTCCCGGTTGATTACGGACGTCGCTGTGCGTTCGCCCGTATGTGACGTCTAACGGACCCTGGCTGCGTAGGCGGCGGTCTCGTGCGTCGGAGCGGTCGTATGCGGCGGATTCTAGCCGGCTTACGCGGTTCTGTATCTCGCGGATCGCGCGGAGCATCTCGACGGAACGGTCGAATTCTGCGGTCTCCGTGCGGTCCATGCGCGCCTGCATGTCGCGCATTAGGTTCAAGACATCGTTGAGCACGGCGTCCCGGGCGTCTGAGCCCGCTCGTGCCAACTCGGGGGCTCGGCGTTGGCCCGTTTCGTGCGGGTGCTGGGCTTCCTGTCCCAGCCGATTTATCTCCTCGCTTATCTGAGCGGGCGTTATATCCACGCGCGGGGAAATGCCCGTTGCAGCTTGTTGCTGGCTCATTTTATTTGCTCGCGGTGTATGGTCTTCTTCCGCGGGATCGAATATGTCGCTATCGTACGACGTTAGGGAGAAATCTCCTCTCCCTTCGTTCTCGCCTTGAGAATCGGCCGAGGTGTCTGATCGTGCGTCGCCGTCGGTCGGGGGCAGTTGGCGTGCGTCACGGTCGTGGTTTTCGCGTGTATTCTCGTCGCCGCTGTCGTTATCTAGGCTAGTTCGCGGGTTGTCGTTCGCGGTGCAAAGACTCGCGTCCAAAAATGCGAATTCGCGCTCTAACACGACGTTCGGATGTAGGTCGAGCACTGGCGTATTGTCGTCAGCTGATTGCGCGTCTAAGTTTCTGCGTACGCTATTTAACGCGTTGCGGTCCGTGTGTCGTGTGGCCCGGCGGGGGCTCTGACGGCTGTGTTCAATTGCTTGCTGCGCGCGCTCGCTAAGCACGAATGACAGGCGTTGCTGACAGGGGTTTGTCGGGACTGGTCGTCCGACATTTATCGTTCTGACATAGGTGACTCCTGAAATCGCGAAGGCTTTTTCGGCGCTTCCGTTCGGGACTCGCGTTCGCGATTGGGACGCTCGCAATTTACAATTTGGTTCGCGGCGCGTGCCGTAATCGGCTTACAAAGAGAGTCGGACTTACAGTACCGTCGCGTAGCGCATGGTGTCTGCTTTCTGCAACGTCGATGTCCGGCAGGGCCGCCTCGCTGCTTCGGGTCGCCTTTGCTTTGCTGCGTCTCTGCTGCGCTGTTTCGCCGGCTTGGTGCGTCCCTGAGTCGCTGCTTCGCTGCCTCGGGCTGGCGAGTCGGTGCGGTAGGTCGGGGCCTCTCCGGCGTCGTTGATAACACGCGGGGCTGCTACCGTTGTTTCACTCACTCGGGATCTGGCTGGCTTTTCCTCTCCGGGATATTTACCGCCGTCTAATGATCCGTTCCCGTATTGCAGGCGTGATCTGACAGGATGTCCTCTCTTCCGGTTGGCAGATCCCACCGCTGCCACCAATTGTTGTGCCGTGCCTTGGTTGAGGGATCGGCACAGAGTTCTTTTGGATCCGCCGGGAGGAAGGAGAAACACTTTGCCAGATTCTTGTTGAATGAAGTTTAATAAAGTCTTTATTCGAATGATACAAATGGTTTCTTGACTCACTGCCCTGACTTGCGGGCGTTCACAATATATGTTACGTTCAGTTACACGCGATTAGCCTCTCGTTCTAGACTGCCCGCCGCTTCTCGGAAGAGCGGGCTTTTTATCTCTTTCGTATTAGCTTTCGCGATGCTGACTTAGCTGTCAGCGCTTTTGCTTCCGGGTGAGCGACCTGGAACTCGCTTGCGACACCCGGAATGCCACCGCAGGTGAGTTGGGCAATATTCGGGCGTAGCGCTGACAGCTAGATGTCGAACTTTGACCGTGGCGACTTCCGCCTCACAACAAATGCAACAACAATTAAATTATTAAATATTGATACATTGGCCACATTTAGTAGAACCTGTTTTTCGTACAACTTGGGAGTTTTCTGAGTTCTGATTGGATTATTCCTCTATGTTTGTTGTGATGGTGGTTTGTCGTTGGCTGGTACAACGAAGGTTCGCGAACCAAGGCGGAAGGACTTTGAATAACGGCTCCAATTTGAAGACACACACGTATCGTTTATTGTTAATATGATTGAGGCGAGCGGTATCACAATTGCACTCGAATGCGTGTGGTTGGACGGGCGTCGTTGGTTTTATGACGGAGATGGCACCGGCACGAAACGGCAGAGACAGGACCGGCTTGCAAAGCCGCGACGGAGCTCCGTTCGCGGGCGACAGACTGTGCTCCGGAGTCGCCGAGCACGGGCAGAGATACGCCTCAGTCGGGACGGTTTCAGCTGGGATCGGTTATCGTTATGCAGAAAACCGAAATCGCGAGTTCACGCGGAGCCAATGCCACTTCGATCCGTCTCGGTACGCTGAGGAATGCCGACTTGCCTTCGATCATGTTCTACCGGCCCGAACTTACTATTTGACGACGGATCGGGGCCGTTCGGCTTCGATCGTCACGCATACGGAGCGCGTGACACGCGGAGAGCACGTGGATCGCGAGCGCGATATCGAGTTGATCCCCGATAGTTTAACGCACGCATTAACGCTTATTCCTGAACACTCTAGATCTAAAAGAAGCGCCGGGTCCGAAGACTCACGGATATCGCGATTTTGTTATGTCTGGGACCTGCTTATATATATTCGTCTCCAACTATTTATTTACGAGTCTTACCGTTATGCGTCGCCTATAGTAGCTAGGTGCGAACTAGCGCGAAAAGATTAATAATTTGTTCATTTGTTATTTTAATGTTGTATCAACATAAAGAAACATGTAGAGGAATCAACATAGATTTAACGTTAGTAAGATATTTATACTTCAACATTCAACATTACAACGTCTCAGCAACGTTCTTTCAACTTTTTGTGCTGTACGCCCATACAGCACACTAACGTTGAATCAACATCTTAAAAACATTGAATTCCAACATTTACAATATTGTATCAACGTTGCAAAATGTAGATTTAACTTAGATTGAATGTTGAAAAGACATTGCACAAACGTCTAATGTCCGCTGAATTGCAATGTCTTGTAGACGTCTCACAATTTTAACATTTAAAAAACGTTTCCATATAGCAGTAAAAGTAATGCTAATACGTTGCCATAGACATGCCATTTATCAGATACATCAGATTTTAACGAATAAATATTGCAGGTACATATATGCCGTGTGTGTATAGCCGCGAGTCCGAAAAAATCCACTCTCCAACCGGTCACTCAACCAAGTAATAACCCGCACTTACGTTGCTTGACTTTGATTATTAAACGGGCTAGTGGTTATCGATCCACTGACTCTAATTCCTCTGACGCTTCCTTCTTGCTTATCCTTGTATGTACATATCTTTAGAGTGTTAAAAAAATCTTGTAATGATATATTAACTGGCAAATATTAAAAACAATGCAACAACAATTAAATTGTTAAATACTGATTAACATTTGTTGAGTTTAGCAGAACGTGTCTTTTTTAGAATTGTTTGAAATTTTCGGAGCTCAGATTGGATTATTCCTCTAGATCTAAAAGAATAAAATCCAATCTCAGCTCAGAAAATTTCCAACAGTTACAAAATAAACGTTCTGCTAAACGCGATCATTTATTCAATTTACGTGCGATGTAGATTTCATAAAACATTAAAAAAGATATTTTTTATTTAAAATAACTATTAACACATATATATATATATATATATATATATATATATATATATATATGTTATCTACATATAAAATTATATACATATAAAGGAGGATCGAGGGTCAATAAGGCCTGTTTTCGGCCCCCTCCAAAATTGGACCAAAATGAGTGGAATCACTTCCTTAGACCCTTGGAAGTAATATTTAGTCGATTCCAACCAAAACGGAAGTATTTGGAGCTCTACCGCCCAGTAAGCAAGGAACATTAAATTAACGTTTAAAAATATTGACTTTGTGTGTATTTTTTAAACGTTTGTTAATAATATTATACACATATTTGAAAAATATTATTTCGTAGGGTAGACCGGGGACAAAAGTAACAGGGTACAGTTGTAACATCGTGAATATTTCTTAAACTATAAAAGGTACGTGTGTGGGACCGCGAGGCGAGATCCGCTAGATAAAGCGGCATTTGTTCCTTAGTTCATTGCCGCCTCTCGCGGAACGTGCACGTGTGCAGTAGAAGAAATTACTTTTTTCCTTCCTGAAGTAAGTTTTCTTACGTGCATAAAACCTGAAATATTTTTCTTTCTTTATGCCGAAGGTATAAGGTTTTATCTTTATATGTTTTAGTGATTATCTATGTTGATGATTTGCATAATACGATTGACTTTCATCCAGATATTTATGTAAAAAATTTACTTCGAATCATAAAATATCATTAGGGGACAATTGTAACATCAATGCCTGGGGACAGTTGAGAGAGAGAGAGAGAGAGAGAGAGAGAGAGAGAGAGAGAGAGAGAGAGCTATTTTCTGTTTCTTTTTCATTTTATTATGGTTAATTTTTTAAATATATATGATTATAAATAGTCTTTCAGTTGAGAAAACAGTATTATTTGTTTTTGTTTGCTATAATGTAAAAAATACTGATATTGTCATGTAACAAATTATTTTATCATTAAAGTTGCATTTCTTATAGAAAATTCGTAAGATTGATTAATTAAACCTACTAAATAACCATTATTTTGTTTATAGATTATGTGGTAAATTGTTCCCCTCTGCTGTTACAATTGTCCCGGGGGTTGGGACGGTTGTAACAGTATTCCTCATATTCTTTAAACAATAATAATTTTTTTCCTAGTTACATTACTGAATTCAGCACAAGAAAATTTTGTAGTTAAATAAATTCTACATGTAAAGGTACAGGTCTTTTTTACATAGTGTTGGCGAAATTCTCGGCCGGGCGTAACTCCGGTTCGCCAATTGGAGCAGAAAAGGCCGGGTCGACCCCGACAGGGATCCGGAGTGCGGAAAATGAACGGACACTGCTCTGTTCACGTCAAATATAACACGGCACTTTATTTGTAATGTACAGTTTCGCCGAGGGCCTTTACAGAACGAGGCGCGGCGTGGAGTAGAGTATGAATGCACCTCTCGCTGTCAGCGAGGGTGAGAATGCAGACGCTCAGAGGCGTTAAGTTCGTCACCGCACTGTGAGAGCGGATCGAGCGCGCGAATGGCGCGGTTGCGAGTGTCTGCGCGACACTTGGCTGAGTGTACTGACGGCACTGTAACTGCAGCGCGGATGCACAACGTAAGTCCGCGTGAACCGCCACTTGCGAGATTGACGAATGCACGACGGCGAGACCACGTGAATCGGAGTAGAGATCTGTGCGTACGGGTGCAAGTCGGCTGGAACGACCGCTTGAACCGCTCGATTATCTTCTACTAAAGGAGCCGGAGCTCTCGCGGGCCCGTTTCCGGAGCATTCCGTGACGCGACAATTGAAAGGGCCAATAGGCTCGTTTTGCAGGATCACGGGATCCTCGCATGTCCGGATCGATAACGCGACGCGAGAGACTGCGCGGTCAGGGGTGACGCGGGGGAGCGGCGCGAAGTCGCCTCGTTCAGGGGGCGGCTCAGGGATGGCGGCAGCGGTATCGATCGCGGAGATCGAACGCGAGGAAAATCCTGAACACACCGCCCGCCGCGAATACCGATTCGCAATAAAGACAGGAGCCGCCCGCCGTGACGAATGTGGATCTCGCGCCGCCCGCCATGCGGAGCACTGCGAGTGCTGAAACAAACTTGAAGTATTAACAACTTAAACTAGAATTTACAATGTACAGAATTATTTACAGTATATACAGAATTACGGTGCGATTGAGCGCACAATGCTTCGCAGCTATCACGGAATGTCACTCTGGATCATTACGATCGGTATTTATATCAACCGGGAGAAATGACAACTTAACGATCGCGCGTTTGTACGTGGATTTGGCCGTTCTGACCCTTACGACGCGTGTAAGTCCATCCTCGCCAGGGTGACACTCTATGATTCTGCCCAACTCCCACTTGTTCGGAGGAGCCAGTGAGTTTCGCAGAAGTACTAAGCGTCCGACTCGAGCAAGCTTTTGAACCTCACGCCACTTGGGGCGTTGCTGCAATGTATGCAGATAGTCATTTGACCACAGCTTCCAAAAGCTATCGCGCATTTGTTGAATTAGCTGCCATCGAGTGAGACGCGTTTCCTTTTCGTCGAGCAAGGAAGGCGTGGGAGCGCTTGTAAGAGCGGTACCGATAAGAAAATGACTCGGTGTCATTGCACAATAATCATCTACATTGTCAGACATCTGAGCGAGCGGTCGCGAGTTCAGACACGCTTCGATTTTACATAAGAGCGTGGTTAGCTCCTCGAATGTCAGCGTGTGTGCTCCGATGACGCGTTTCATGTGAAATTTCACGCTGCGGACGCACGCTTCCCATAGTCCGCCGAAATGCGGCGCGGACAGAGGAATGAAGTTCCAACGAACGCCTTGAGTCGCGGTTTGATTCTGAAAGTTCGGATCGCGTACGGCTTTCTTCCATGCGGCGGATATTTCGCGATGAGCGCCGTGAAAGGTCGTCGCGTTGTCCGAGTACATATCACTGGGAACGCCGCGACGCGCACAAAACCGATCGAATGCAGCGACGAACGCGGAAGTCGTACAGTCGCTAACCAACTCTAGGTGCGTGGCTTTCACTGCCATGCACACAAACACGGCAATATACGCCTTTCTCGATTTGTATCCTCGACCGGGTGTAGATCTGACCTGTATCGGTCCGGCATAATCTACCCCGCACTGTAGGAATGCGCGTGACGTTGGCGTAACGCGACACGCGGGCAAGTCGCCCATCAACTCGCTCGCGATCTTGGCGTTTTCCCGAGCGCATGTGACACATTGATGCAGAATGGCGCGGACTGTTTGACGCGCGCGTAATATCCAGTACGTTTCACGCAGCCGATGCAGCGTGTATTGCGGCCCTGCGTGGAAGGCGCGTAAGTGTGTATCGCGTATTAACGCGGCAACTGCCGGATGAGCAGCGAGCACAACCGGGTGCTTTTTGTCGTGCGGAAACGTTGAATGGCGGAGGCGACCGCCAACGCGAATGAGCCCGTGCTCGTCGAGAAACGGGTTTAACGGCAGTAATTTACTGCGTTTCGAGATGCGCTGTGCGCTCTCTAGTTGAGCGTATTCGACCGGGAATAGCTGACGTTGAATGTTTCTCAGCCAAAAGGTGCGCGCGAAATTAATTTCGTCCGGACTTAGCGGTTCCGGCTCGGTTTGCGTCGGCGCATTTAACTTGACGCGACCACTGTCGCGAGCGCACCGAACAAATCGCATGACGTAAGCGGTGACTCGCACCAGCTTGCTCCACGACGAGAATCTCTCGCCGAGATCCCATCGATCGCGAGATTGCATGAGGTGCACGGGAGCGCGAACTCGCTCTTCCGGTGGTGGTTCCTGCGAATCAGATTGAGGCCTGGATGGCCATTGATCGGACGAAAGTTTGAGCCAGTCAGGCCCTGTCCACCACAAGGGTTGACTTATAAGATTTTCCGGGGGCACGCCTCGCGACACGAGATCGGCCGGATTTTGTTGTGAGGGCACGTGATGCCACTCGACGTTTGGCAAAAGGGTTTGTACCTCGTGGACCCGGTTTGCGACGAATGTTGGCCATCGGGAAGGAGGCTGCGAGAGCCAGGCTTCCGTGACCTTCGAATCGGTCCAACAGTGGTACGATTTGATCGCGATTGTGAGAGCAGATCGGTTCGCGTCGATTGCGCGCGCGAGAAGGACCGCGGCGCTCAGCTCTAATCGAGGAATACTCATGGGTTTGAGCGGAGCTACCTTTGATTTTGACATGAGCATCGTGACTTCGACTGTTCCGTCGATGTGCGTAACTCGTAGATAAATGACCGCTCCGTGTGCGGAGGCAGATGCATCGGCAAACCCATGAATTTCAGCGCTGAGCGTACCGGATCCGTAACCCGTCCAACGCGGAATCGAGATTTGTTTCAATAGAGGCAATTGAAGGTAGTAATCTCTCCATTTTCGGAGGAGATCGTCAGGGATGACGTCGTCCCATTCAGAGCGGAGCAGCCAGAGCTGCTGCATGAGAATTTTCGCGGTGATGACCACGGGAGCCATCCAGCCGAGAGGGTCGAAAATTCGAGCGATAGTCGAAAGAATTGATCGTTTCGTGTCGGGGATTGACTCTACAAGAGTGACGTCGAATTGAAAGACGTCCTTGTGGGGATCCCACTTGAGACCGAGCACTTTAAGACGTTCATCAGATTCGAGCGTTATGGCTGAAGCAAGGCCATGATCCTGAGGATCGATGCCTTCGAGTAGTACAGGATTGTTACTCGCCCATTTGCGAAGATGAAATCCTGCTCCTTTCAAGAGAGAGATTAATTGATCTCGCGTTTGAAGCGCGAGAGGTATATCGTCTGCACCGAACACACAGTCGTCGACGAATGTGTGTAGCTGCAAAACTGGAACAGCTAACGGGAATTTCGCGCCCTCGTCTTTGGCGACTTGTTCGACCACACGGAGGGCGGCATTCGGCGCGTTTGCGTTACCGTAGGTGACGGTTAATAAGAGATAGGCTATCAATGGCGAGGTCGGTGTGGGTCGCCATAAGATTCGCTGATATTCTACGTCGCAGGGGTGGACGAGAATTTGACGATACATCTTGGCGATGTCGGCGGTGAAGACAAATCGATATTGCCGCCATCGCAAGATAATGAATGATAACTCAGGTTGCAACTTGCGGCCAACCATGAGATGATCGTTCAAGGAAAGACCATTGGAGGTCGGATGAGAGGCGTTGAAAACAACGCGCAAACGAGTTGTCGAGCTGTGCTCGCGTATAACTGCGTGATGCGGTATGTAATATACCTGACCATCGGAAGGGTCGTCTCGCGGCGCCTTGACCATGTGTCCGAGACGCTCGTATTCCGCGAGAAATTCGTTGTATTCCTTTGCGAGATCCGGATTTGACTTTAACCGCGACTCGAGACGCGAATACAACGCGATTGCGGACGATTTCGATTCGCCTATGTTGATAGGGGGCCCCGATTTGAACGGCAACCGCACTATATATTGCCCATTGGGGGCACGAGAATGCGTCGATACGAAATGCTCTTCGCATCGAATCTCTTCCGGTGAGAGATGAGTTTGCTGAGGAAGTTCTTCGACTTCCCAGAAACGTCGCAACTGGTCGGAGATTTCCGACAGCACCGTGCAGTGGTGCGTTTGAATGCGAGCCGGCCGTGACTGCGACGGTACCGGCATCGGGCCGGACAGGAACCATCCGAAAATAGAGTTTTGAGCGACGGGCTCATGAGGGGCGCGACTACGGATTTCCGGTAATAAAATCGCGCCATACAAGTCAGCACCGATGATGACGTCAATCGGCGCTGCGCTAGTCGGATCGTTGTCGGCTAGCGAGAGTTCGCGAATGTACGACTTTTTGGTTATATCCGGCACTCTGTGCGGAATGTAAGTCGTAAGCGACTTGAGAACAAGAGCGGAGACGGAGGGCCGCGGGCCCGTGCCGTCACGCGCTGACACGTAAACGGTAGCTGCGCTGCGTGCGGTGGCAGCGGTCTCGCCGATCCCAGTGATAGAGACGGAGACGCGCGTACGCGGGAGACGCAATCGCTGAGCTAAACGTTCGGTGATCAAAGTTGTAACGGAACCTTGATCCAATAACGCACGAACTATACCATGTCGACCGTTGAGACTGCTCACCTTGATCCAGGCAGTGGCTAGCAAAATATTCGATTTCGAAAAGCTCGTGTGAGCTAATAAATGTGACGTTACTTCGTCAGTTGAATCTGTTTTCGCGTCCGCGGATGAAGGTGAGTTCTCGGTTGTCGAGGTATTGTTATTATTCACATCGGTCGTGTGAAGAAGCGTATGGTGCTTCTGCTGACATTGACGGCATGTATTCTTGCTTGAGCACGCATCGCGAGTATGCCGTGTGCTCAGGCAATTGTAACAACAATGAAACTTCTTCGCGAGATCACGTCGTTGAGCGACGCTTTTATTTTGAAAGTCCGGACAAGCGGACAAGAAATGCGTCTTTTGACACATGGGACACTTGTTCGTACAGGCATTAGCGGCGTGAGCTTGAACTGAGGAATGTTGTTTATTGCCCTTGACTTGAGGCGAAGCCGGGATAATATTCTCGAGCGCACGTATTCGCGACTTTAAGAAATTATCAAGTTGCTCGTATGTGGGATAATCTAACGTGTCTCCAAGTTTTAATTCCCATGCTTTACGGGTGCCTTTATCAAGTCTTTGTACTAGCAAATAAACCAACATGTCGTCCCATGTGTCAACCGCACGGCCGAGGTTTTTTAGAGACTGAATCGAAACGCTTGCTTTATCGCGCAACGCGGTGAGAGCGGCGGCGGAATCTGAGGTCGCGTGAGGAAGCGTATGCAGAGCATGTATGTGCTCGTGCACCAACCGTCGGCGATTATCGTATCGCGCGAGCAACAAATTCCACGCGATTTTGAAATTTGCATCCGTTAATGCCAGATTGCGTATGGCATCGCTGGCCTCGCCTTTCACGCACGAATGCAAATATTGCAGACGACTGACGTCGAGCAGGTCTCGATTGTTGATTATTAACGCGGTGAATTGATCTCGAAACGCTTCCCACTCGCGAAACTCCCCCGTGAACTTCGGTAAACTGATACGCGGGAGGTGCGAGAGAGCGAACGCGGAAGGATCTGAGCGCATCGTCGATGACGCGAATGATTTGTTCGGACTCACGACTGGCTCCAACTCCTCCAGGCACTCCGCCATGTAGTCCGCCGCTGTCTGGTACTTTTCTTCGCAGGTCTCGTACTGCTGCTCCTTGAAGTAGTCGTGATTCGCTCTTTCCGCGACGGGAATAGCGGCCAGGAGGGCGAAGTGTCCACCGTCGATGTTGGCCCAGGAGTCCTTCAGGTCGCTAATTCGACTGCGAATCTTCGCCGCAGTCAAATTATTCTTGCCGATTTTGCGGAAGTTGTCCAGCGCGCGATCGACTTTTCGCATTCGCTGGAGTTGCCGTTCGAGCAGTTGATCCGCCATGGTGGTTGAATGTCACTCCGATCCGGCTCGAAGGACCAGCTTTTATGTTGGCGAAATTCTCGGCCGGGCGTAACTCCGGTTCGCCAATTGGAGCAGAAAAGGCCGGGTCGACCCCGACAGGGATCCGGAGTGCGGAAAATGAACGGACACTGCTCTGTTCACGTCAAATATAACACGGCACTTTATTTGTAATGTACAGTTTCGCCGAGGGCCTTTACAGAACGAGGCGCGGCGTGGAGTAGAGTATGAATGCACCTCTCGCTGTCAGCGAGGGTGAGAATGCAGACGCTCAGAGGCGTTAAGTTCGTCACCGCACTGTGAGAGCGGATCGAGCGCGCGAATGGCGCGGTTGCGAGTGTCTGTGCGACACTTGGCTGAGTGCACTGACGGCACTGTAACTGCAGCGCGGATGCACAACGGGGCGAAAGTCCGCGTGAACCGCCACTTGCGAGATTGACGAATGCACGACGGCGAGACCGCGTGAATCGGAGTAGAGATCTGTGCGTACGGGTGCAAGTCGGCTGGAACGACCGCTTGAACCGCTCGATTATCTTCTACTAAAGGAGCCGGAGCTCTCGCGGGCCCGTTTCCGGAGCATTCCGTGACGCGACAATTGAAAGGGCCAATAGGCTCGTTTCGCAGGATCACGGGATCCTCGCATGTCCGGATCGATAACGCGACGCGAGAGACTGCGCGGTCAGGGGTGACGCGGGGGAGCGGCGCGAAGTCGCCTCGTTCAGGGGGCGGCTCAGGGATGGCGGCAGCGGTATCGATCGCGGAGATCGAACGCGAGGAAAATCCTGAACACATAGATATTATATTTTAACTGTTATAAAATCTTAAACTCAAAATGTTACTTTTGTCCCCGGTCTACCCTAATATGATTTTTCTGAATGTTGTTAAAATATTTTAAAAACGTTACAGAAAATATTTTTTAAATGTTACTTTGACATTTATTTGAGATCAATGCAACAGTTCAAAATTCCTTGTAATTTGGACTTAGAAATAACGTTGGTAGTACATTAATTTTCTGTTCTTATAAAGTTATTGTTTTATATTGTGCGCAACGCTCATTGCGACAGCCATGATGTACATTATCTTACATACGATTCGTGAGTGCATATTACACGTGTGTGGATCGAGCAGTGCGGAGTGCTCTTCATTTACAGCATATTTATGTATAAGTAAGTAACTATTATATTCTAAAAGTTGTACATTAATGATAAGAACTAATTAATCATACGTGCTATGAATAGTAGCTAGTGATGCAGAATTTATTTTTCGATTTATAAGAGAGATTTTCAGAAGAGAGGAAATATCAAATCTATCTACGTTCTATAATAAATAGACTTGTCCTTGAACATATCAAAAATATCATCAAGGTTCGTCAATGCTATTATTTCCGAGGGGCTGGTCACTCCCGATTTCAATGGACCAATGATTTCCAAAAGAAATCGATTTCTAATAATTGCCTATAGGATTTCCGCGATTTCAAAATTTATATGATTACCTGTGATTTCTCATGAATTCGCATGATTCTTAATGAATTCTAATGAATTTGACATTGCAAAATCAATGATTTCTAGATTATAACAAACAGAAAATTAATTAATTAATTAATTATTATTATTTATTAAATTAATATTATTAATATTATTAAATTAAAATTATTAAAATTATTATTTTTCATTTGCTTAATAGTTTTTATTGCAAATAGGGCTTGCCTTGCTTACAAACGGCTATCGCCAGAAGACCTGTAATAATTGTTAATTTAAGAGTTAAAAATATGTTTAAATAGACAGTTAAATAAACAGTTGAACAGATCAGAATAATTTTGTTATTTTAAGATAGATCTCCTGATGAACTGTTACATTATTTTCAGTTATAATAGGAGATGACATTGTCATATAATACTGCTTAATATTTATATAACCATGTACATCCATTGGTACAGGTATCAGCTCTTTATTTGATTTTAATTCATACCAATAACACAATACACCAATCTCTTTGGTATTACCTTTTATTTCTGCGTAAGAACTAGAATATTCATGACTCTTTAATGTTTGTCCTTCTAAATAGACAAAGCTCAAAATCATACCAACAAAGCACTTAGTACTATTACATTTTCTAAATAGACACCAATCACCAATATTAATTTCCTCGCATTTTTTAAGGAAAACCTGCTTCTCATTACATTTATCGCCATTTATTTGAATTTTCTTTTTATTCTTTGTCAATTCCGAATCTCGAACCCTTTGTAACCGATCACTACTTAAGTTAAACGAATTTTTATTTAATAGCCAACAGATGGAGGACTTTCGTACGACCAGTTCATTATTCAATTGATCCCTTACAACAACGAATGGACTCTGTGTATGAAGTTGAGTTTTGAATTTCTTATAACTTTTTAATTCTAGACGACCTTGTACTTTAGAAAGAATGGTCAAATCCTCTAATAATTCTTGTTTACTTTCTTCTGTACTTTCGTCTGTATGTAAATCTGATTTTTTAATTACATTTTCCAAATTTATTTCCCCTACGTCTCTCTCATCGTCATTGTTACATTGGGTGTCGAGCTCGGTGTCGAGTAATTTACTAGATATAATTTCACATTCTGATATATCTACATTTATAATGCCTAAAGATTTTATCGTCAAAAACGCATTTTCTTTTGCATTTTCTAACGTTTTAATTATGTCATCAATATCAGGCAGTAAACACCCCTTAGTGCTTCGACATCGCTTTTTGCTCATTGTTGCTCGTGGATACTGAAAAAGTTCAGTACATGTGTTTAAATTACCAGAGGAAATGTCTTCCTGTAGCTGAATCCTTTTAACGCGTTGGAAAGTTTCAAGAAGTGTGCTATTAACGATTGTGCAGTATGTAGTACTCATAGACCTCAAACGTTTAAAAAAACTTTCACATGGTTGACTACTCTTTTGCCAAGGTAAAAACATGGATGTAAAATTATTCGAGGTAGATGAATGTTTCTTTAAATTAAAAATACAATTTAATAAGCCATGAGCATTCATCTCCATGCATAAATAGGTGTTTAAAGATATGAAATTATCTGTAACAGAATACTGAGGAATACTGAGTAACCACACTCTCCAATATCGTAAAATAAAAATACAATACCAGCTGTTGTAAATTCGTTGAAGAGGATCCATCTCTTCCTGAAGAAATGAACTCAAGAATAGTCTTATTATCTCTAAATAAAGCACTGTTGCTTCACTATTGGGGACATACTGTTTCAACAAATCAGTTACTTTTAAATCACTGATTTTTTCAACAGACAAATAGTTCATTTTATCTTTCAAAGACAAATCCTTTTCGGTTAAACAATGTTTATCTTTCGATACTGTATTCATTAAAATTGATAAATGACTTGATGATATTAAAAAATTTCCCATTGGAAGCATACTCGAATGTTTTAAAAGACGTACACGTAATTTAGCACCCATGTGAATGTGGTCTTGAATAGGAACTATTTCCGGTTCAAATTTTGCGTGAAAATAGGGCATGTGAAAATTTCTCCCAATTGAATCTATATACACTTCACTATGCATTCCTAATTTACTCTTTATACGCATAGCCTTTAATAATCTTGGATCACCATCAGAGGAGACACCAAGTATCGAGATCTGTTCCTTCTTTAAGCACTCAACAATATATGCCCACCGTTTAAGGACATGATCTGAATGAAACTTATTGTCTGTTCCAAATATACAAAGACAAAACGTAGGAGCATTATATGCCAAAGGTTGAGCTATTATAACGTATGTTAAACTTGCAATAATGCTTGTTTCAAAGCTGTTTTGTATTTTGGAAGCAGATGTAGCCTCATGTATTCCAAATATTGGTAATCTATGGCTATTCAATGGTAATACAAAACCAACCAATTGATTGGACTGACTGTCATACTGTATACGTCCCGTAATACGAGTTGCATCTTCACTCAGCCAGACCGTCAATGGTAAATTTCTTGAGACTAGAAATTCTTTTAATTCTTTGGCTCGGACGGCTCCTTCAATAATATCACAATTATTTTTACACATAACTCTACTATTGTTTTTAAAGAAGGAATTGGGAGATTAGCGTACAATGTTTCATAGAGCATTCTACCCCCTGTAGTAAATAAGTAAGTACAAAAAAGTTTCAACGTTTCATCATACCTATTACCTTCCTTTTTTTCGTTACATTGATTCGTAGCATTTTGAAGTATTTTTGTTAAAAAATTGGAGTGTAATTTTTCGGTTTTTGTGATTTCAACATTAGCATCGTTTTCAATTATTTTTTGTAAAAAATGTGTCAATGTCTCATTTAAACTTTTGTTTTGTTGAATTAATAATTGAAGTTTGTTAAGAACTGGATAAAAGGCAGTAATTCGAGTTTGACTTGAACTTATTGACGAGTACAATTTTTTCCTAGTACGAGAAATCCTCGAATTTCGAACTTTTTTTGACACTTTAGACGTGTTGAGATCAAGGTCGAGATAGTCCGTTCGATGACTATCTCGACCTAATATTCCCCCTGTTTCTCACAATCATGGACGAGATCGAGAGACTGGCTGATTAGTCCTGAGAAGCCTAATGTAGTGGACGTAGACGATTCACATGAGTCTAGAGACGGTAAATTGTCTTTAATTTCTATAGTCGTTGGTGACTCCTTAATTTTATCTAAAAAAAATAATTAGAGTAATAAGTGTGAAATAAAGACCCTCGAGATAAAAATAATAAAAGTAGAAAGGGCTGTAAGGGTCAACGCGGGTCACGGTGCGTTCAGATATAAGTGTGATTTATTCCTCCATTTACAGAAATCCAAACGTTTCGGCTCCTGTCCGAGCCATCCTCAGTGGTACAATATTAAATTATATATTCTCCCTTAACATAGTGAGTTTACTGTTTCAATTTGACAGAAACTTAGAAAGACTAAAAGGTCCAAATCTGCAACGTAATTAAGAGTTACATCATTGTCCTAAATTAAATTCTAGAAAACTCACCAGTTAGTCTGGAGAAAAAATACATCGTGGTCAAACAGAATAATAAGAAAAAGGCAAAGAGAACGATCCGTGCAGAGCGATCCGTAAGACGAGATCCCATCGACACGACGTACAGAGAAAGACTGATTCGGTAAACGTACGCAGATAAACGTCTTATAACAAACTTGACAACGTGTAGGTCATAAATAATATACTGTGGTCGACGATAAATACAAAGTAATGTCTTAGTCAAATTTGTACAAATAAATATAAAACGTCGGTCAACAGATCAAAATAAATATTCATAAAATATAAATCAGCAGTAATAACGTCGGTCAACAGATAAAAATAAAATTCAAAAAATATATAAATCCGCAGTAGTAAATACATAGAATTGTAAAAAAGATTGAGAACTTGTGGAAAAGCAAAGCGGCATGGACATGGTTTACAGTTTATCCAAGATAGAAACATATGCATGGTGCAAAAACTCTGTATCAGCCTGAGAGTTCAAACCGTTCTTTTGCAATTTAATATACAGCATCTCTGATACCAATCGCTTCGATAAAAACCTTTCCTTATCCAGAATTTCGACGTTATCCCAGTCAAAATCGTGATTAAAATCTAATCTGTGTTCGGTAATGACGGAAAGATTTGTCGTGTTTCTACGGATATGATTACGGTGTTCAGTAATTCTCGTTTTAAGTTGTCTCAAAGTCTGGCCCACGTAAGTCGCGTCACAATTTTTACATGAAATTCTGTACACGACGTTTTTGTGTGATTGAATAGGAAGAATATCTTTCTGGGCTTTGATATAATTATTTAATTTATTCAAGCTGTAAAATGACAAGTTGACATTCAAATCAGAAACCACGTTTTTGAATTTCTCCGATATATATGGAACATAAGGTACAGTAAACCAATGGTCACGGCTTTCTTCGTTAGTAGGTAGAGGTTCATTCTGTATGCGTGTACGTTTATAAAGTAAAGATTTTGTTCTTGTATTAATAGTGTCGAATATGAATGTCAACGGGTAGTCATTAGACAGCAGAGTGTCAATTATGAATTTTATATTTTTTTGATGGTATCTAGGGTGAGATAATAAGAAAGCCCTATCGACCATGCCCATGACAGTGCCTCTTTTCTGGGAAACAGGGTGTTGCGACATAAAATTAAGATAACGGCCCGAAAACGTCGGTTTATGAAACCAATCAAATTCCAGACCGTTGTTGTCTTTAATCAAAGTTACGTCAAGAAAATTTAATTTGTCTCCTCCTACTTCAACGGTAAACTGTAACCTCGGGTGATAAGAATTAAATGCTTGTAAAATTGCGTCAATAGAGTTACGAGGTACAGCCATCGCAATGTCATCCACATATCTGCAGTAAAATGGCAACGTAAAAGTAAATAATTGCAACACACTGTTTTCCAGATCCTGCATAACGATGTCAGCAACGATGGGTGACAACGGAGAGCCCATGGGAGAACCAAATTTTTGTTTGTATATAATATTGTCAAAGGTAAAAAAAGTTGAATTCAAGATTAATTCTATAACCCGCAGGAATTCAACCTTAGGAATATTACAATTCTTAGAGATATGTTCCCATCTGTTAGAAATACTTTCGAGAACTAAATTTGTGGGAATATTGGTGAATTACTGAACACCGTAATCATATCCGTAGAAACACGACAAATCTTTCCGTCATTACCGAACACAGATTAGATTTTAATCACGATTTTGACTGGGATAACGTCGAAATTCTGGATAAGGAAAGGTTTTTATCGAAGCGATTGGTATCAGAGATGCTGTATATTAAATTGCAAAAGAACGGTTTGAACTCTCAGGCTGATACAGAGTTTTTGCACCATGCATATGTTTCTATCTTGGATAAACTGTAAACCATGTCCATGCCGCTTTGCTTTTCCACAAGTTCTCAATCTTTTTTACAATTCTATGTATTTACTACTGCGGATTTATATATTTTTGAATTTTATTTTTATCTGTTGACCGACGTTATTACTGCTGATTTATATTTTATGAATATTTATTTTGATCTGTTGACCGACGTTTTATATTTATTTGTACAAATTTGACTAAGACATTACTTTGTATTTATCGTCGACCACAGTATATTATTTATGACCTACACGTTGTCAAGTTTGTTATAAGACGTTTATCTGCGTACGTTTACCGAATCAGTCTTTCTCTGTACGTCGTGTCGATGGGATCTCGTCTTACGGATCGCTCTGCACGGATCGTTCTCTTTGCCTTTTTCTTATTATTCTGTTTGACCACGATGTATTTTTTCTCCAGACTAACTGGTGAGTTTTCTAGAATTTAATTTAGGACAATGATGTAACTCTTAATTACGTTGCAGATTTGGACCTTTTAGTCTTTCTAAGTTTCTGTCAAATTGAAACAGTAAACTCACTATGTTAAGGGAGAATATATAATTTAATATTGTACCACTGAGGATGGCTCGGACAGGAGCCGAAACGTTTGGATTTCTGTAAATGGAGGAATAAATCACACTTATATCTGAACGCACCGTGACCCGCGTTGACCCTTACAGCCCTTTCTACTTTTATTATAATTAGAGTAATTAATCGTTCATACCAAAACTAAAATATTTTTTATTTGAAATAGAATAAATCGAGGAACAAATTACCTGAGTTTTCTATGAGCAAATCATCATGTGACAGCCTTTTCATGTTTTCAGTTTCAAATAGTCCATCTTGATCTTGATGCATGTTGGATGAATGAAAAATTGAAATCATTTCAGAGGTTTTGATATCTTTGGACATTTTACAGCTTGTGTCAGCAATGTTGGATTCTTCTATCTTTTTTGACTTAACTGTTGATCGAGATGTTGATTGAAGAGCTTGCAGAATAGAAATGTTTTTTCGTTTTGTTCTTTTTTTTATTTCAGTTTTCTGATGGATCATTAAATGTCTTCGGTAATTAGATAGAACCCATTTTGTTACACTTTGTCCAACACAACCATGTTTGGTAACAGTTATAATTTTTGGACACTCAGTACATTTGATTTTTGCCTGATAGGTATATGACTGAGGAAGGTCTTCATCTTCATAATTTTCGTTCACCGAAACTTGGATGTCAAGATCCTGCACAGACACTTTTTTGGATTTTTTTTCAATGTTTTCCTCATTTTCAATCTCCACAATTTTTTTCACAAGTTTCGACAACAATTTTCGCTCTTCTTCAATATTTATTTTCTCCTTTAGGATTGATATAGTTGGAGCTCGAAGAATCCTTATGCCTGACGAACGAGATGCAGAGCCAACATTTCCTTCACCTGCCTTTTTTTGAGTAGTATTTGATATTACAGGTGATTTCCAAAAATCCAAGGATTTTGATGTGACGAGTTTCACAAGATCCACGAGTAAATGTTTGTCACCAATCATAAATTGAAACTTTTCTGGGCACGTATGATAAGGACCATAAAAATATTTTCGATCATCATCTGGCTTCAACAAGAAATTCATGTGATCTTTGGCAAAAGATTCCAATTCTTTAATTGTGTCGGTAGTGATGTGCCGAAATGAAATTGGGTTGTGTAAATTATTCAAACGTAAAATATTTTTGACATAAATGGGGATAATTGTTCCTGATTCAGCTTCTAATAATTTGAAGAAATTATTTGCGAGTATATCATTTTCGAGGATATCACTTTTCAATAAATCACTCTCGGGATTTTTATTTTCTACTTTCTCTCCTTCCATAATTTCTGTCATATAGACACTGAACCACCTAAAAAAGCACTCGGTTATTAGATTTGATAACCTCTTAATGCTTAATACCCTCGTTAATACTTCTTAATATTTTAGATAATGGAATAGTAAACATTCAATTACTTACTAGCAACGAGAAGAGCTCGAGAATATTGCACTGTTCTTACGAGTTAAAACGATTGATTGCACGCTCTCTATTACGCTACGAACTCAGGCTACAGACTGACTTATAACGAATTTGTTTACATTTGATGTCTCTACGGTGTCGATTGTTTTTTATTTCGGCTTTGCTCGGTCGCGCTGTGCTCAGCGGCGAGCCGTAATATATATTCAACAAAAGAACGTCCCGCCTCTGCGCATAGGGGAAAAACATGACGCTCAACTCAGTACCGTGGCATAGAGAGAATGAAACCTGGGGGCCTATTACGTATCTTTTCACGAGGCGAAAAGTGAATAGATTTACTAGATTTTGACCAATGAAATCGTAGATACTCCTATAGTATACATATTATAATAGCTTGAAAACATTTGTGATTTCAAGCGATTTCCGAATTCGTGTGATTTCGTAACGATTTCCTATGATTTCACATGATTCCTGAATGCAAAGAGAAATCACTCGACTTCCATTGATTTCCAGTGATTCTCCGCGATTTCTTATGCGATTTCGAACCAAGTGGTTCAATGATTTCCGAAGTGACCAGCCCCTCGATTATTTCGATAGTACCAAACAGTGTAATTTTCTATAAATAACCTCAAAATTTGGCGAAATATGTAAACGATAACATATATATAGCTGGTACAATTATGCATGAAGACGATTAGAAGTATTGTACGGCTTTAATACATCATCGTTTGCATATATCACTGAAGGAGTAATTTAGTATAAAATTAATATAAAGTTGATAGACGTAACGAACGATTAGTATAAATAAGACCAAAACTGACATTTTATTCATTTCTATATTTTTTCACATATATGTGCTATCACACTCCAAAGTATATAAATATATTATTGTAAGTATATTTTATATGTACAGGGCAATGAATATATCTTAACATACAGGATCAATTGTTGTATCAAATTCAAGAAACCACCATTTGAAAAATTTGACCCTGGCTAAGATAAACATCAGTGAACAATATAAATCATAAGGAAAACTCTGTACAAGATACTAAGATTGGAGAACATCTTCCCATAACTTCTATTTACAGTTTTCTTATTTTTGAGGAAATGCTAAAAGATGATCAAGAAGCTTTTATGCAAGTCGTAAGTAAAGCTGCTTATTATTATTAAATTATATGTATATATTTAATTATAACCTTTCTCTTATCTAAAGTATATTGAATTCTTCTTGTTGTAGAGGCTTTTAGACAACAATCCCTTGTAATACAGAGAAAGACTTGGAACACTCTATAATGGAATGGCTTATTAGATTTGCAAATACCCGTAAACAAAGAAAAAAATCTTAAAAAGTATAAAAGTAACATAATGTATTTTGATACACAGAATGAATCACTGAAGATGTTACTAATATTTCTAAAATTGAACGAGAAATTCTTAATCAATTAATAGATGGCGATAAGAGTCAGGCGCGGTACGTAGTGCGCAAGTACAGAAATTAATAGTTACATAGTAACAAATTAAAATGTATATATATATATACATATATTCCCAACTAATAGACTGCGCGCCGATTATTTGTCGGACTTGAAACACAGCTATCGTTGGAAGTTTTAATACCCTTCCCTCCCCGGAATTAAATATACGCGATTTAATTCTTAAAAAACTGTAAAGAATTTATTGCGAAAAATATTACCTCAGCCAGGATTCGAACCTGGAACCTCCCTCATTCCGTGAAGGGCGTCGTACCAATTCGACTACCGAGGCATGTGGTAATATTTATCGCAATAACCGGTTAATAATAGTTAACGCATGTTTCAGCCTGCGTAAATTCAAATATGTCTTTTAGACTCTTGAAAATGTCAATCAATTAATAGATGGCAATAAGAGTCAGGCGCGGTACGTAGTGCGCAAGTACAGAAATTAATAGTTACATAGTAACAAATTAAAATGTATATATATATATATATATATATATATACATATATTCCCAACTAATAGACTGCGCGCCGATTATTTGTCGGACTTGAAACACAGCTATCGTTGGAAATTTTAATACCCTTCCCTCCCCGGAATTAAATATACGCGATTTAATTCTTAAAAAACTGTAAAGAATTTATTGCGATGGGTATAGTACTCGTATACTCGTAAAGATCTGTTAAAAAACGAGCAGCCATCAAAAATAAACTGGACCCCACATGGGAAATTGGCGACCAGCGAAGAAACCCGAATAGGGACATGGAATGTCCGGGGGCTACAGCAAGCGGGCAAGTTGCAAATACTACATAGTGAGCTAAAGCGCTGTAATGTAAAGATCGCAGGAATAGCGGAGACACATTGGCGGGGTAGCGGACATTTCTGCACTCCTGACTTCCAGGTGTATTTTTCTGGATTGGAAAATCAAAGTCGCGGGGGAGTGGCAGTGATGGTGAGTAGCCGATTGAGAAACACCGTCACCGGCTACAAAACCGTGAGCGAGCGCATAATTTCGGTTCGCTTTAGCGCAACCCCCTACTGTGTAAATATAATCCAGGTGTATGCACCTACAATGGATGCAAACGACGAAGAGGTGGAAAGCTTCTACACTGCCCTAGACAATTTGATTGCTGAGATACCCAACAACGAAATCGTGTTAATTCTGGGCGATCTCAATGCTAAGATAGGCCGCACGAGTGAGGACGATCACCTGCGCAATGTTGTTGGGAAATACGGCATTGGTACTAGAAATGAGAGAGGTGAAAGACTGCTGCAATTTTGCATTGACAACAACTACTGCATCACGAATACAACCTACAAACAGCATATTCGTCGCTTATTCACCTGGACATCACCGGATGGGAGAACCAAAAACCAGATAGACTATATACTGATAAGGAGTCGTTGGCGCACATCCATTCTATCGGTAAAAACGCTTCCAGGTGCCGATTGTGGGTCGGATCATCAACTCTTGGTCTGTGGCTTCCGAATAAAGCTGCAAGCACGGAGAGGGCTAAACCAAATTTCCAAGCTGCCGCCGATCACGGATAAGGACGCGTTCGTGACGACGCTAAAGCGAAACATTATGGTCGGGACTCAAAAGCAATACACAAATCCAAACTCATTATGGCTTGATATGAAACATTTAATAACGGCATCGCTAGAGGCATCCCAACCTCCACCCAAGATCATTAAAAAACAATGTTGGATGACCGACAGCACACTCACACTGATTGAGGCTAGGAGGAAACTTAAAGCCAGCGGACTTGACGACCAAGAACACAGAACGAAATACAAACAACTCTCGAAACTCATCCAGCTGAACTGCAGAAAAGATAAAAACGAACATCTTAATAACATATGCAGTGAAATCCAGCATCATATAAATACCACGCAGCCCAGGGACGTGTTTAAAAAAATAAAGAGCATAACCCATAAATCTAAGCCTCGCACTTGGGCGGTTTGTGATTCCAGCGGCACTCTATGCACAGACATAGACGAAATCACCGAAGTCTGGAGGAAATACTGTGCAAACCTTTACCTAATGAGGAAGAGGCAGGAACCCCAACCCCGGATGGGACGAAGAGCCGGGCATACTACTGCAAGAGGTACAAGCAGCCATTGAGAAACTGGCCAAGAATAAGTCACCCGGAATTGACTCAATTACAGGAGAAATCCTGAAATCCTTGAGTGATGAAGGGGTGAAGATAGTGCATAAGATCTGTCAACTTATATGGACAACGGGAAAATGGCCCAAAGAGTGGACAACCTCAATTATTGTCCCTCTGCATAAAAAAGGAGCAACATCTAAATGCGACAACTACCGGCTCATTGCACTTATAACCCATGTAAGCAAAGTCATGCTCCATATTATACAATCCAGATTACAAGCTTTTGCAAATTGGCAAATTGCCCCGGAACAAGCCGGATTTGTAAAGGGACGAGGCACGAGAGAACAAATACTAAATTTACGTCAACTAATAGAAAAGCCAGGGAATACTACACGCCAATGTACATCTGCATCGTAGATTATGTTAAGGCCTTCGACAAGGTTAAATGGCATAAACTATGGCCGATTCTGTTAGAAATGGGCATACCTGGACATATTGTATGCCTGATTAAAAGTTTGTACGAGAATAGTGCCGCCGTGGTCAGAATTGATAAGCACTTGTCTTCTGAATGCAAAATCAGAAAAGGCGTTAGGCAGGGCTGTGTTCTCTCTCCGCTACTGTTCAATCTCTACAGCGAGAGTATTATGCGCTTGGTACTGGATGGTTGGGAGAACGGAGTTGTGATAGGAGGAAAGAAAATCTCCAACCTCAGGTTCGCAGACGACACGATTTTGCTGGCACGCAGCAAAGAGAAACTCGTGGCCTTAATGGAGAGACTGGAACGTATTAGCCTAGAATGTGGACTCGAGATCAACACCCAGAAGACGAAGGTCATGATTGTTGACCGTGAGAATGATAACCAACCAGGTACACTTTCGGTTGGCGAATACGAGGTAGTGGATCACTTCGTATACCTGGGCGCCGTTATCAACAACAGAGGATGCTGCGAAGCCGAGATACGCCGAAGAATACAGCTGGGCAGAACCGCCATGTCCCAACTCACACCTGTGTGGAAGAACAGTAATATAACGCGCAGCACCAAGATCAACTTGGTCCATGCGCTTGTCTTTTCTGTGTTTGGTTATGCGGCCGAAACGTGGACATTACGCGCGACTGACCGCCGTCGGGTAGACGCATTCGAAATGTGGTGCTGGAGGAGAATGCTCAGAATACCCTGGACGGCGCGGAGGACCAACATCTCCATCCTCACTGAGATAAAGCCTAGGCAACGGCTGTCGAGTCTGGTATACTCTCGCATATTGAAATTTTTCGGGCACATCACAAGAAGCGACAATATGGAGAAGCTGATTGTGCAGGGTAAGCCGGATGGGAAGCGAAGAAGAGGGAGGTCTCCCTGCCGTTGGACGGACGCCATCGGGCAGCTTCTCCACGCTGATATGGAGACCGCTGTACGAGGTGCAGCTATCAGGTCACGATGGCGGGATACTGTTAGGCGGGCGACCGCCGTGCTTGATGGTGGGATCCATTAAAGTGTCATTCCAAACATGTCACCACACGTCTGTCAAGATGTTGGATTTAGGAGGAGGATCAAAAATAAAAAGGTCGAAGTCTGACCCCTTGCGAATTGGCGTGAAATGCCCCATATGTATTCATGTACTTTGAATCAGACTTTGAAGTTTTTTCATCCTTTATATTGAGTATATTCAGTTATATATCTATGTATGTACACATATATATGCCGGTAGAGCTCCAAATACTCCCGTTTTGGTTGGAATCGACTAAATATTGCTCTTAAGGGTCGAAGGAAGTGATTCCACCCATTTTGGTCCAGTTTTAGAGGGGGCCGAAAACAGGCCTTATCGACCCTCCTCCTTTCTTTTCAATAGTTTTATTTGAATTTCGAAAGATTAACAATTTGTTCAATATTGTTTCAATAACGTAAAGAATCAATGTAGATTTAACGTTAGAAAGATATTTATACTTCAACATTCAACATTGCAACGTCTCAGCAACGTTTTTTTAACTTTTTGTGCTGTATGGGATGGTAATCGTTTTAATGAGAATAAAACTCAATATCATTTCTGTTAGGATTGTAGAAAGCGTTTACCCCTATTTCAGAAATGCGTATTTTCTATTTAGCACATGTATTATTAACAAGAAAATGAAAAATAAAGAATATTTTCAAGAAAGATTTGCGCACGGATTACCGCGCTCGGTTCATAATCGGCCCGTTCCTTCTAATGTTCATTACTGGAGCCTCTACATCGACTAAACATAAAATGGTTTCACATGGGTTTCTAACTTTTTACGCAAAGCGAAATTTACCCCACACCGCTCAGTAGGTACACATACTGTTGAAACAAACTATTTAGATCTTACTTGTGCTCTTTATGTACTCTGAGCTCTTTATATACATGCACCCTATTGCGCACCATCTATGTATAAAGATCTCTCTATGAATAAAGATTTCACTTTCCCGTTGGACTATCGAACTGTGTGGTCGTTCTCTTAGCTCTGCTCAACAAGTTATGGGTCCAGAGCCGAAAGATCAAGCCCGAGGGAAAAGCAGGGGGGTGACACACGAGCGAGAAAACAGGCCGCATTTTGACGCCGTCTAAACTAATCCACTATGTGGTGCTGGTAGTCACCTGCTCGGTATATGACCATATGACACTACGGACCTACGGACACTACTCTTCGGTGACTGTGTTCTTAATTAATGAATGTTTAATCGCAAAAATTTGTGCAAATTTTTGCGATATGGATGAAAAACAGAATTAGATTAAGAACTGAAAATACTGACATTGATTACAATAAGATGACAAAATTGTGTAAATGTTATAAAAATATATTTATTTTCGTGCAAGTAGCTTACATTAGTAATTAGTACCTACAATTATCATTTTGTTACGTTCTGCAAAATTTGGAAGTTCTTTTTTAGCTGATTAATTCTTTTATTATCAGCATTCACGCGAGTACAGTATTGCTGCATTCTCATCGTAAGAAAGCGCTGAATAATTTGCAAAATAATTTCCTAAGCGTGATCAAGACACGGGAATGAGAGACTCTCATTTATAAACTTCTTGCAAAATTTCTTCAAAAACATTCGGAAATCTGCAATACTTTTCAAACCGATTTTCCAGGAACAATTGTTCTGCCCGAATCTGTTCTGATACTGTGGCAGCAAAGAGACGGATTGGTACATCCCAACACCAATTTATATCGCTTCGTCCTCTTCTTGGAAAGTTGGTTTAAAAAGTATTGCAGATTTCCGAATGTTTTTGAAGAAATTTTGCAAGAAATTTATAATTATGAGAGTTTCTCATTTCCGTGTATTGATCACGCTCAGGACATTATTTTGCAAATTATTCAGCGCTTTCTTACGATGAGAATGCAGCAATACTGTGAATCGCGTGAATGCTGATAATAAAAAAATTAATCAGCTAAAAAAGAAAGCTTCCAAATTTTGCAAAACGTAATAAAATGTTAATTGTAGGTACTAATTACTAATGTAAGCCAATTGCACGAAAATAAATATATTTTTACAACATTTACACAATTTTGTCATCTTATTGTAATCAATGTCAGTATTTTTAGTTCCTACTCTAATTCTGTTTTTCATCCATATATATATATATATATATATATATATATATACACATACGAGCTGGTTACCCGGGCATCGCCCGGGAGTCGTTTTTCTTAAAACGACTTCATTTGTGTTTCAATATCGAAAAATTAATTGTTAAGAATTTAAATATAAATTCAAGTGGAAAAGCAAATTTCTATAGGCTAGTTCGGAGCATCACTCGGTATGTATTGTCACGAGGTTTAAACGTGTCCGATGCGTGAACAATGTTTTCTATAAGCTCGACACAGTCGACACAGTCAGAAGTCAGTCGTACCCCTGATAACCCCGCCAACGATAGAAAACGATAAAAAATTTCTTATCGTTTTTAATGTGGTTAGTGAATCGTTTATTTACGATACTCTATCAGAACTTCACGTTACAAAATACTTGGGATCCTATTGTAAATGTCTTATCAGCTGCACATCAGTTTCTATCGTTTTTAATATGGTTAGTGAATCGTTTATTTACGATACTCCACCAGAAACTCACGTTACAAAATACTTGGGATTCTATCGTAAATGTCTTATCAACTGCACATCAGTTTCTATCGTTTTTAATATGGTTAATGAATCGTTTGAATTAGTTTTAGTCAATCCATTTCAATCGTTACGAATCGTGAATTAAGGAATCAGATTCATACCGATTTATTTCTTTCAATCGGTTTTTATCGTTTTGAAGAACGCCGGGAATGGGGCAACTAGCGCCAGGAGTCGGAGGCCGCTGGGCTCGGTGTTCGGTGTCCGGGGCAGCTACCGCCAGGAGGTCCTTATAGGAAGAGATCCCTTCAGTTACGATACTGGATTTCTCTGCTTTTCGCCTCGCAGGGGGTCTGCTTATGTATTATGACTGGATGTATTTTAAATACAAGAAGCGCTTTCCATCATGCGCGGCCTAGCGGCATTGTCGCGAACTAATCGTCGATTTGGTTGATGCGAATTCAATTTATATCATTGATATACGATAGAAAACGAACCGATTTACTGCCGTAAAGAAGATGATAAGTTGTATGTCAGAAAATCCTGATAATTAAGAAACGATAGATGTATCGGTTCGATTAAGTCGTATAAATATCGAGGAGATATCTATAGTTTTAACCTTATAAAAACATATACAAAGTAGAAGGCTTTCAAACGATTCAATTTATATCATTGATATACAACAGAAAACGAACCGATTAGCTGCTGTACAGAAGATGATAAATTGTACGTCGGAAAATCCTGATAAGAAACGATAGATGTGTTGGTTCGGTTAAGTCATATAAATATCAATGAGATGTCTATCATTTTATTTTTATATATCCGTATTAATGCATACGGTAAAATTATTACCATAAATAACGATATATACTATATCGTGTATATACGATTGATTCAGACGGGCAATAATTGTACATATAGAAAACGATACATAACTATAAAATTTGTGTAGTTAATCAATTAATAGATGGCAATAAGAGTCAGGCGCGGTACGTAGTGCGCAAGTACAGAAATTAATAGTTACATAGTAACAAATTAAAATGTATATATATATATACATATATTCCCAACTAATAGACTGCGCGCCGATTATTTGTCGGACTTGAAACACAGCTATCGTTGGAAATTTTTTTTAATACCCTTCCCTCCCCGGAATTAAATATACGCGATTTAATTCTTAAAAAACTGTAAAGAATTTATTGCGAAAAATATTACCTCAGCCAGGATTCGAACCTGGAACCTCCCTCATTCCGTGAAGGGCGTCGTACCAATTCGACTACCGAGGCATGTGGTAATATTTATCGCAATAACCGGTTAATAATAGTTAACGCATGTTTCAGCCTGCGTAAATTCAAATATGTCTTTTAGACTCTTGAAAATGTCAATCAATTAATAGATGGCAATAAGAGTCAGGCGCGGTACGTAGTGCGCAAGTACAGAAATTAATAGTTACATAGTAACAAATTAAAATGTATATATATATATATATATATACATATAATTCCGGGGAGGGAAGGGTATTAAAAAAAATTTCAAACGATAGCTGTGTTTCAAGTCCGACAAATAATCGGCGCGCAGTCTATTAGTTGGGAATATATGTATATATATATATACATTTTAATTTGTTACTATGTAACTATTAATTTCTGTACTTGCGCACTACGTACCACGCCTGACTCTTATTGCCATCTATTAATTGATTGACATTTTCAAGAGTCTAAAAGACATATTTGTGTAGTTATTTCCTTATTCGGATCTAAAACGATAGAAACCGATTCGATTCGATTAATGTTTTATCTGTCTTCTAAATATGCATCGATAGAACCGATAAGATACGATTAAAAACGATACAGATGTAGCCGTTTTTAATCGTTTTCTATCGGAGATGGTTACCAGGGACTTGATACGCTATGGTAACGCTACGGGCCGCGGTATTGTGATTACGGAACGCGATATCTTAGGATCCGCGGTATCGAGGATGTTGGGGCCACGGGTCGCGGTTACGAGAGCCCTCGTTACGAGGCCGAGCGTGCTCGACCCCGCGTAGCCGCGTCGTCGGGGTAGCGGGAAGGAAGTCGGGGACACCCGAGAGCACTCGGTCGAGACTCGGAGCTCCGAACCTCGTTTTGTGTGTCGCCTAGGAAATCGGTCGGGTAGGCTTCGTCGGGAACAGCGCAATGCTGGAGCGGAGACGAAGTGTCTTTTCTCACCGGCGCGTCGGCTTATATATCCCGGTTCGGCGGGCCCGGTGGGAGGGAGGCCGATCGTCAGGCGCGCCGAGTGGGGCGTGCGGACGCGCGCTTGTCTTCGGCGCGGTTCGGCTCCCTTCGGCGCTCGTCGGCGCCGCGCGAGGAGAAGGCCCCGGTGCCGCGTTTTGCCCGCGCACCCGGGGCCGGTGGAGTGTTTAAAAAGATGTGGGCGCACCGCGCCCTGTTCTCGCCCGACGGGTGGCCGGTCGGGCGGTATCCGGCGGGTGGTTGCCGGGAACGATGCTTGTATCGGGGTGCATCGTTACAAACGTTCAAACATACCCCACCCGTAAGAATTAAAAAAATTAAAAAAATCGGTTTCCAGAAAATAGATAACGAAAAACTATACACTGTATATAGCACTCCCCGGAAAATTCTACTTCTATTTTATATGGTTTTAATACAAATTCGGTCCAATAGTTTTTAAGTTAAAAACGTTCAAACATACACCACCCGTAAGAATTAAAAAAATTAAAAAAATCGGTTTCCAGAAAATAGATAACGAAAAACTATACACTGTATATAGCACTCCCCGGAAAATTCTACCTCTATTTTATATGGTTTTAATACAAATTCGGTCCAATAGTTTTTAAGTTAAAAACGTTCAAACATACACCACCCGTAAGAATTAAAAGAATTAAAAAAATCGATTTCCAGAAAATAAATAACGAAAATCTATACACTTTATAGCACTCCCCGGAAAATTCTACCCCTACTTTATATGGTTTTAATACAAATTCGGTCCAATAGTTTTTAAGTTAAAAACATTCAAACATACACCACCCGTAAGAATTAAAAAAATTAAAAAAATCGGTTTCCAGAAAATAGATAACGAAAAACTATACACTCTATAACACTCCCCGGAAAATTCTACCCCTATTTTATATACTTTTGGTAAAAATTCGGTCGAATAGTTTAAGAGTGTATAAAGAACATACATACAAACAGACATTCTATTTTATAGAGAGAGATATAAATGTTTAATCGCAAAAATTTGCACAAATTTTTGCGATTAAACATTCATTAAATAAGAACACAGTCACCGAAGAGTAGTGTCCGTAGGTCCGTAGTGTCATATAGTCATATACCGAGCAGGTGATTACCAGCGTCATATAGTGGATTAGGTTCGACGGCAACAAAATGCGGCCCATTTTATCGTCGCGATTTGACTCACCCCCCTGGGGAAAAGTCAAGTTTAGTTCTCTTTTCGCATTTGTTGCATTAGCCTTTCACGAGTGACATTTTCTTTGCATTAGTTGTAAATTAAAGTCTAACCGGCAAATGAAGATACGTGGTTTCAGTGCACGGAAAAATGGCGTCGGGCGGAGAATTATGGGGGACTATCGAGAAACTCAAAGGCAGTGAAAATTATCACACGTGGGCGTTCGCAATGAATGTGCTCGAGTTAAACGGGGTCGAAAATTGCATTATTGTCGGTGAGAGCGCCGAAGCTGATGTTGAAAAATTGCGAAAAGCAAAAGCAAGATTGGCCCTGTGCATCGATACGTTGATTTATGTGCATATCCAAAATTCGAAAAGTGCTGCTGAGATGTGGAAGACATTAAAGACTTTGTACGAGGACAAGGGTCTTAGGGTTGGTTTATAATAGCCGTAACCGTTGATTTAAGCCGTAATCTTTAAGAAATTGACCAATCACAGTCGATTATTCTTCTCACATTCGACTGTGATTGGTCAATTTCTTAAAGATTACGGCTTAAATCAACGGTTATGGCTATTATAAACCAACCCTTACGCGAAAAATCGGTCTTCTGCAAAAATTGATAACGACACAATTGGAAAGCTGTGGATCAATGGCGGACTATGTGAACCAAATCATTGGAACGGCGAATAAGTTGATAGGAATCGGTTTCCAAATCAGCGACGAATAAATCGGTGCAATCCTATTGGCTGGACTTCCGGATCAGTTCAAACCAATGATTATAGGTCTCGAGAGTAGCGATACTAAGATTACCAGCGATGTAATCAAATCAAAGCTCATGGATTCGGCGTATCAGCAACGACCGGAAAGTGCGTTCCTAGGAAAGAGTGGCAGTAGCGGCACTAAAAATCAAAAGTACAAGAGCAAACCAAAGTGCTACACTTGCGGTAAAAAGGGACATATTTCAACTGAGTGTCGAAATAAACCAAAGGACAAGGCTGAAAAATCCAATAAATCAGCGCCGGGCAAGAAAAATAAAAGTGCGTTATGTGCAATGTTTATACTTCCGACACATCAACGAAGAATACCGATACCGACGGATGGTATGTTGACATCGGAGCCTCACAACATATGACACCATCGGAAAATTGGTTATGTCAAAAGAAGCAGACATCGATTGCAAGTGTCGTGACAGCTAATGACTCAAAAATGACAGTTTCCAGTGTCGGGAATGTGACAATTAAATTAGACAGTACCGAAGTAGACAAGTTAACAATGTGTTACATGTACCTGAACTATTTACAAATTTGTTGTCAGTTTCGCAAACTGATAAAGTTAGGCAATACGGTAGTGTTTGATTAAAGCGGATGTTTGATCTGCAATAAAGATAATACCCGCATTCTGAATGTCAAGCCTGTTGGTGGTGTATATAAATTTCAGGCTGAAAACATTAAATGTTTTTCCTCACATGTATCAAACGATGACGCGATGTTGTGACATCGTCGTTTTGGACACGTTAATTATACAGATTTGTGTAGGATGCGAGATGATGTCGACGGGATCAGCTTCAAAGAAAACGCCGACAAGATCAAGGACTGCGTTGTATGCTTGGAAGGGAAGCAAACCAGGCTTCGATTTCCTCAAAGCGAAAATCGGTCGGTCAACATATTGGATCAAGTTCATTCGGATCTAGGTGGACCCATGGAATCCGAGACAATTGGCGGAGCGAGGTATTTCATGACTTTCGTTGACGATCACTCTCGAAAGGTATTCGTGTACTTTTTAAGATCAAAATCTGAAGCACTAATAAAATTCAAAAAATTTAAGCAGTTCGTTGAAACGCAAACTGAAAGAAAAATCAAATCGCTTAGAATTGATAATGGTAAGGAGTACTGCGGCGAAGAGTTTGAGGCATTCCTCCGAACGCATGGTATTGAGCATCAGAAGACCGTTCCTTATACCCCTGAGCAAAGCGGAATAGCGGAGAGAATGAATCGTACGCTGGTAGAAAAGGCGAGGTGTATCTTTGATGGCAAACTCGAAAAATTCTATTGGGCTGAGGCCATCAATACTACTGCACATGTTGCTAATCGTTCTGTAAGTTCTATTTTGCAGAAAAAGACTCCTGAAGAGATATGGTCAAACAAAAAGGTAGATGTCAGTCATCTGAAGATCTTTGGTTTGTCATGGTGCATATATCGAAACAAAAGCGCTGCAAATGGAATCCTAAATCTAAAAAATTAAGATTTATTGGTTATAGTGAAACCACAAAAGGATACAGATGTATAAATCCAAAATCAAAGAAAATAACGATTAATTGAGATGTGGTCTTCTTGGAAAATAATAATCGGCTTGGAGCCGAGCACGAAGGTCAACATCGAAGAAGATACAAATTCAGTGAGGAATTTTTTTTCAGTCAAGATAAATAATCCCGCACCTGAAGAAGAAGCCGAAGGTGGTGAAGAAGTCGAAGATGGTGAAGAAGAGGATTCGTTCCAGTCAATCGAAGACGAAGAAGAACATGTAGACGAACCAACAGTGATTCATAATATAGATGTCCCACCATTGAATGAGCTGCGACGATCATCACGGAAGCCTAAACCTAAAAACTTCGATAATTATATATGTCACTCGGCCAAGATCGAAGAAGATGAGGTTAATCCGGTTACTACTAAGGAAGCCATGGAAAGAACCGACTACGAAAAATGGAAAGTAGCAATGAGTGAGGAGATACAATTCATTGACTGAAAATGCAACGTGGGAATTAGTTCATCTTCCACTCGATAAGAAAGTCATTAAATTGAAGTGGATCTTTAAAACCAAGCGAAATGCAGAAGGAAACGTTATACGTTACAAAGCGCGCTTAGTCGCGAAAGGATGTTCTCAACAGTACGGTATTGACTACGATGAAACGTACTCACCAGTGGTTAGACATACTTCTATACGTTTTTAATTGCACTTGCTGTTAAATATGGTCTTAAAATAGATCAAATGGACGCTGTAACAGCATTCTTACAAGGTGAGCTGTCAGAAGAAATTTATATATCTCAACCAGAAGAATTTAATGACGGCAGTGGAAGAGTATGCAAGCTAAGAAAAGCTATCTACGGGTTAAAACAGAGTGGCAGAACGTGGAACAAGAAACTGAAGAAGACTCTAAAATTGTTTGAACTCAAGCAGTCTTCCGCTGATTCGTGTGTATATTTTTCAAAGGATTTATCACTAATTTTAGCTATTTACGTAGACAATATTCTCATATTCTAGAAAGACGAAGCAATAAAAAACAAGTTGAAGAAATCTTTAAGTACTGTTTTTAAAATGAAGGATATGGGAGCAACTACAGACTGTGTTGGGTTACACATAACATATGAAGATAACGCAATCTGTCTGGACCAAACAATGTATATTAACGACATCTTGAAACGGATTAATATGGTCGAGTGCAAACCTGCAAAAACTCCAAGCAACATCATTCAGAAGTTAAAACAACCTGTCTCCGAAGCGCGGATCTAGCTCGCGGCGTGGTTGGGTTCGAAGGAGGCGCGGAGGAACAGAAGCGAGCAGGGAATGGCAAAACGAAGTGATTCGTATTTAACAAATGCAACGTTTATTTTAATGTGGTAACCGTGTGATGCGTGCGTATGTACAAAGCGAAGGTACGCGTATTTACAAAAGCCCGGTATTCAAGGTGCGTCGTTTAGTCTGACGGCACACGTATGTACAAAACGAATAATAAGCGCTCGCAAGATGCTGAATCGTTATGCACGCGGATTTACAAAATCACAGGAATCAAGGTTCGCAGTTTACAAAAAGGACGGCACACGTATGTACAAAACGGAATAATAAGCGTTCGCAGGACGCTGAATCGTGGTGCGCGCGGATTTACAACGCCCGGTCCGGCGCGGCCCGGAGTTCTCGTACTAGCGGCCGGGTAGGCTCAGCGTGCGATCGCGACGGATGAGTGACGCGTCGCGGGCGGCGCGCGGTAACCTGCTAATTGGCCTACTATCGCACAGGGCGGAGCCGGCGCTTTCGGGTGGTCGCGGGCCGGACCGCGTAAGAAGCTACCGGTTCGGGCGGAGCCGATATCTCGGATCGGAGCGTGTGCAAATGGCGCACGGCGCAAATACGGCGAGGGATCGCGCGGATTCCGCGGGAAATGCGTAAGGATTGATTCGACCACGGGCTGTCCACCGAGAAGTGCTCGCTGGAGGCAGAGTAGAGGCTCTACCTCCTGTGGCAGGCGTCGCGGGTCGAGGAAGGTATCCGTCGAGAAGCGCTCGCCGGAGGCAGAGAAGCGCTCTACCCCCGGTCGGATAGCCTTGGAGGTGAGAAAAACTAGCCGTTTGCCGAGACACACTCGGCGAAGACAGAGGAACTCTCTATCCTCGGTTGACTAACGGATGCGGGAGTTCAGGAGCGGTAGGATCGGTGATCTGGTCGGTCGCAGAATCCCTTTGCGTTGACGAACGCTCGCTTATATATGCCGTCGCGGCGTCTCGGCGTGGCGGGGGTATCGGCGGCGGCAATCGCGAGCGCCGGGTTCGAGCGTTGGAGCGGTCGGGAATTACGGCGTCCCGACGCCGCGATTGCGTGCGGCGCCACTCGGCGCGTTGGCGGCCGCAGTAAGTCCGTTCGTGGACTTCTTAGTGTTACATAGAAAGTCTTAAAAATAAAGTGGGCACACCGTGCCCGTTCCTCGCCCGGCGGATGGTCGGCGGGGCGGTTCTCGGCGTGTTAGTCGGCCGGAACGATGCGTATTGCGGGGCGCATCGTTACAAAGTTATTGATCAGCATGTGTCCCAAGGATGAGCAAGAAAAACAACAACTTGCAAATATATCCTATCCAAAGGCGGTGGGTAGTCTTCTGTATCTAGTGCAAGGAACTAGACCAGATCTGACTTTTGCGATGAACGATGTAAGTGGGTTCAACCAAAATTTCGGCAAGGCTCATTGGACAGCCGTGAAGAGAATCCTACGCTACGTTAAAGGAACAGCTGATTACAAACTACGATATACTAAATCGGCCGAATGTCATCTGAATGGTTATTCGGATTCCGATTGGGCATCAGATATCGACAAACGTCGATCATGCATAGGATATGTATTTAAACTCTCAAATGGCGCTATTTCATGGGCTAGCAAGCGACAACCTACTGTGGCCTTGTCAAGCACCGAAGCGGAGTATATGGCTCTTTCCTCCGCAGTCCAAGAGGCAATCTGGCTCAAAACTTCGGCAAGGACCTGAATCCGGATATAAAGCAAAGAACGGTTAAAATCGGTTGCGATAACCAAAGTGCACTGATTTTGGCAAAAACGGATGGATTCAGGGCTAGATCCAAACACATCGACGTACGACATCATCACATCCGTGAGAAGATCGAAGACGGAACTATAGAAGTCGTATATGTATCTACAGAGGAGATGGCAGCTGACAGTTTAACCAAAGCTGTAACTGGGCACAAGGGCAATTTTTGTGCAGAAGCAATGTGTTTAAAAAGCATTAAAAATTAAAGTCATTCTCTATTTAGATATTGATTCGATATATATTATATTAAAGAATAATTAGTTTATTTTTTGTTTCATTATTTGCTAAATTTAAAACCTTATTTCTTTCCATTTTGCTAACTGTAATTCAAACTGTTTTAATATTTTAATGAGTGAGGGTGTTGAAACAAACTATTTAGATCTTACTTGTGCTCTTTATGTACTCTGTGCTCTTTATATATATGCACCCTATCGTGCACCATCTATGTACTCTCTATGAATAAAGATCTCACTTTCCCGTTGGACTATCGAACTGTGTGGTCGTTCTCTTCGCTCTGCTCAATACTTACAATGCAAAACAAGGGCTTATCATCATGGGGAAGGGCATATGCCCCTGGATTTTAATTTTTTCAATTTAGAATAATTTTATAATTGACAACTAGATAATTTTTTGTTTGAAATTTATCAACACATACTATCTCAGAAAAAAGAATCAGAAAGAATTTAATAATCACTTTTATCACATACAGAACTTTAATGAAAGAGCTGAAATATATATGGTACAGTTATTGGAATAATAATGATCGTTACAACAGATAAGACATCAGTACTCGACTTATTGCAACACTGCTGGACTGGCTGTGTAAACGGAAATATTTATCACTTTTTTAATTAATAACTTTTTAATATAAAAAAAAGAGCGACGACTAAAATCTTTTGAAGGTTACTTAGGAGAGTGACTTCTATAATATATAACAAAATCAAGGTCATAGGAGGTGAGTCCCTATTTATGGATATATTTATCCAGAATTGTTAAAAATAAAAAAACATTAAAATGTATAATATTTTCTAAAAATATAAATACATATAGTTATTAAATATCATTAAAATTTTTTTACAACAGTTTTCTATATATTTTTTTAGTTTTCATAATACTTTCTCCAAATCATATTGAGTTAACTTGGAGAGGTAATTCTTTGAAGCATATAAGAAAATAATTGTAAATAGATACGCATGTTTTTTATTTTTTAATATTCTATACTATATCGAAAATCCAAAATGAAATTAAAGATTTTTTCTTGGACGAATATTTCTATACGTTTCCTTGTAAATTATTTATATATAATATTATTATTACATTATTTATATATAATACTTATAATAAATTACGAGGATGGTTTGATAAGTTTGGTAAATTTGTATGAGATAGCGTTACAATCTATTTGGTAACGTGATGCCTGGTTCACTTTTTAAACCTCCCTTCCCAGGTCAAATTTCAGCCAGAAGTGACGCGTTGTTCACGTTCGGTAGTTGTTTGAAGCGAGCGGTTCAGCAGTTGCCACAAAAATGAAAAAAATTTTTTTTTTCAAAAAAATTGTTTTACTTGCTTTTTTACCAAACTTATCAAACAACCCTCGATAATATACGATAATACTGTCGTATATTAATCAATTTTATTCTTATATAGCAAAATATTAAAATATCTTTTTTTAATTTTTATTTGTTACGTCCAAACCCCAGGATTCGGGTAAGAAAAATTAGGAAGCGAAGGAAAGGCTAACCAGAGGGGCAGGAGTACGGAAGGACGCAAGCAGATACTTACTCTGTCTCTCGCAAGTACACGCACTGAGGCGCGTAACGCGAGCCGAATACACTTTCAATTTTCAATGGGTCAACGTCTGTAAGGACGCTAGGAGAGTAGAACACCTTCCGTGAGCGGTGCGATCGTCGGTCCTATTTTGAGTCAGAGAATTTAGTTTCTTTAACTTAGGATCGGACCTTGTGCGATTTCGAAAGCGGAATGAGTTATAGACTTGTTATAGATAACCATACGGATAGAACAAAGGGAGAAAGAGAAGAGGTGGGGAAAGAAAGTAAACGGAGACAAGATAGAAGGTAAAGGTAGAGGTGAAGGAGAAGGTGGAAAGCGGGCAGGCAGCGGAGTAGTAGAAAAGCGGACAGAGGAGGGACGAAGAAAGGAGATAAGGAAGAGGCTAGACGGTGAAGGTTCTGCGAGCGAACGAGAGGAGTGGAAAAATGGAGTGCAGAGGGAGGTTCACGGTGGAGAAGGAGGCTATGGAGAAGATGGTGAAGGAGCAGCTACGAGGGATTTTGAAAGAAGACAAGGAGGAGAAGAAGAGGAGAGAGGAGGAGGTGAAAGGGCTGAGGGAGGAGGTGGAGATCTTAAAGAGAAACCACAGAGAGACCACACTGCCCTTATATATATATATATATATATATATATATATATTCAAAATCTTTTATATATATATATATAAAAGATTTTGAATAATAATTTAAACTTTATTAAAATTTTAAATAAAAATTATTTAAAAAATTCAGCTATCTCAAAATTTGTGGAAATTAGAGCAATCACGTACATTTTTTTAAACAAAAATCGGAAACCTTTTTATTTTTAGCAATTTTTCTAATTCTATTATATTCTTTTGTTTTTTCTACCCCTACTTCATATACAATTTTTCAAGATTCGGTCAATTATTTCCCGAAAAATTGGAAAAAATTCGTAACCGGCTTCCAAAAAGATCGGTAACGGAAAATTATACACTTTATAGCACTCCCCGGAAAATTCTACCCCTGTTTCATATACAATTCTTTGAGATTCGGTCAATTATTTCCTGAAAAAATTGGAAAAATTTCTGATACCGGTTTCCCAAAAGATCGGTAACGAAAAATTATACACTTTATAGCAACCCCCGGGAAATTCTACCCCTACTTCATATACAATTCTTTTAAATTTGGTCAATTATTTCCGGAAAAATTGGAAAAATTTCGGTACCGGCTTCTAAAAAGATCGGTAACAAAAAATTATACACTTTATAGCACTCCCCGGAAAATTCTACCCCTGTTTCATATATAATTCTTTGAGATTCGGTCAATTATTTCCCGAAAAATTGGAAAAATTAAAAAAACCGGTTTTCAAAAAATCGAAAATTTCGGTACCGGCTTCCAAAAAGATCGGTAACGAAAAATTATACACTTCACAGCACTCCCCGGAAAATTCTACCCCTGTTTCATACATAATTCTTTGAGATTCGGTCGATTATTTCCCGAAAAATTAAAAAAATTAAAAAAATCGGTTTCCAGAAAATTGGTAACGAAAAACTATACACTTTATGGCACTCCCCGGGAAATTCTACCCCTATTTCATGTACCCTTGGTAAAAATTCGGTCCACTAACGAATGAGTAGTTCGCGGACAGACAGACAAACAGTCGGGTTTTATATAATAGTATGATATATATATAAGGACTGGATCTCTCGCCTTGATCTTCCCTCACGGACGCTAGTCGTTGCAGCTCTCCTTTTCCTGCTGATGAGTCCACTCCATGGTCATCTGAATCTCGCTCGGTCAGGGTCCAAAACCTTTGCAGTTGTCAAGATGAATCCGAAAGAGAGGCAGAGAATCGACTTGTCCGAAAGATCGCAAGCAACTGCGGCCATGACACCTGAACAAGAGAAAAAAAAGGTGGGGGCGCTCAGGTTCCATGGCCGCACGGAAAAAAAGGTTTTGCTGCAACAGCAAATCTATTTGTTAAATATGGGACAACTAACATTTTTTGCTGCGAGAGCTAATTAATTTTGCAATAATAGCAAAACATTTTGTTGCAATAGCAAACAGTTTTGCTGAACTTTGCTATTGCAGCAAAAGGTTTTGCTATTATTGCAAAATTAATTAGCTCTCGCAGCAAAAAATGTTAGTTGTCCGTATAGTAGCAAATCCTTTAGCTAAATTTTTTTTCCGTGCGCAGTTGCTTGCGATCTTTCGGACAAGTCGATTCTCTGCCTCTTTCGGATTCATCTTGACAACTGCAAAGGTTTTGGACCCTGACCGAGCGAGATTCAGATGACCAAGGAGTGGACTCATCAGCAGGAAAAGGAGAGCTGCAACTACTAGCGTCCGTGAGGGAAGATCAAGGCGAGAGATCCAGTCCCACGAGCGAGACCTTTGATAGATTCCGAATCTTAAGACGCCATATTGAAGATCGACATTGGTCGTCAAAGTACAAGGGCCTCTGCTAGGTTCATTCTCGTCTTCAGATCTGAGATCTGCATTTCGTTCTTGTGGCTTTGGCCTAAAATTCTAGCCCAAGAACCGATCTGATAGACATTAATGCAGAGGCCCTCCTTTTTCATTTTTCTATCTTTCTTTTTTTTCTTCAGCAGCATTACATTCAAATACGTTTCGGACTCTCATTCTCAGTCAGTAATCTAGATACTTTGATTTCGTCCTGTAAGATCTGACTCTTTTTAGTTTATTCTCTATTCTATCTTCAAGACTGATTACTGATTTGTTTGTTTATATTCGTAAAAACTCTTCAGTTCATATCAATTTCTTTTACGTTGGCATATTTTTAGAAAGAACTACATACAAGAAAGACGAAATTTGCTTAAAAGGAACTCTCTTTCTATCGCTCAGCTACTCAAGAATTCTCGTCAAACCTGCTGTGTTTGTCAATACTTTTTAAAGAACAATAGACAAATAATTTTTATATGTTTAAAGGTAATATTTTTTTAATTTTTTTATGGAAAACATGTGTTTATAGATTGATATATTCATAAAAATTTATAAAAACAAGTAACTTAATGAAATTAATCTTTAAAGTATAGTACTTTTTTCTATTAATAATTGATATTTTTTTCTTTACTTTATACACAGTTAAAGAACTCTTTAACAGTAAAAAAAAATACTTAAAAAAATAATTTGTAACATGGTTGTATTTACATGTAAAATATAAGATTGAATTAAATAAAAAAATTTTAATATTTTTAAACATTTCTCAGCATTGATGATTATAAAAAATAATAAACATTTTTAATTAACATTCTAGATCTTAACATTCTAGATTTTTTAAAACAAAGTCTTTCAACAAATAAATACAAAAAATTAAAAGACAATATATTCAAAAAGTTACTATTTAAAAATTAAAAACACCTTAATAATAATAATGTTAAAAATGTTTTGCAGAAGAAGAAGAAAAACAAAGAAAACGTCATTGACGTCCAACATCGCCCAATTCATCAGCCTCAAGTTCTTCACAAAGTAGCAGTGATTCAAATTCCAGTGAATCATCATCGGATAGTGATTACGTTTAGTGTTACCATATTACCAATGTTAAAATGAGTTTAACCCTGTTAACATTACCATAACATATATCTAAGTTGTCTATGTTATATGCTATTTATTTTATTATATTATTATATGTGATATACTCACTTATATATTTATACTCATTCACTTTTATACTCACTTATATACTTAAAAAGTTGACTCATAAAAATAAAATTATAGACAATATAATTTATATTTAGAACTTATTCTGCTTAAATCATGTTTTACATGCATAAGTTACGACGAAGAAGCAATTAAACAAACTTTGTAGTTCCTCTATAATTTTACCCAGATTTCATAAAAAAATGTGTTTCTCAGCATTACGTAATTTTTTAAATTACGTGATTTAAAAATCACGTACCGACTTGGAACAATCCGTTATGTATTAATTATGTCATTAATTACTTAATTTTATTACGTGATTTCGTGATGTAATTTCATGACGTGATTTCATGACGTGATTTTTTTCAGTAGGGATCGTTTCGATATTAGCTTTCTCACTGGGGACAGCGCCAACGACCGCCGCGAACCCAATGTCAGAACATCGAGATCAAACCAGCTTTTGCCCTTTTGCTCTACGCAAGGTTTCTGTCCTCGCTGAGCTGGCCTTAGGACACCTGCGTTATTCTTTGACAGATGTACCGCCCCAGTCAAACTCCCCACCTGGCAGTGTCCTCGAATCGAATCACGCGGGAGTATTAACAGCGATCGGCCGCGAGGCCTCACGCCACTCTGACACGCTTGGCTCTAGAACACCGTGACCGCCGGGGCACGAAGCCCTCGGGGCACGCGCTCCGCCTAACCGAGTAAGTAAGGAAACGATGAAAGTAGTGGTATTTCACCGGCGATGTTGCCATCTCCCACTTATGCTACACCTCTCATGTCTCCTTATAGTACCGTGTCTGATCGACCAAAACTCGCGATGGTGAAAACGAGAAAATAATATGAGTCCGCCGACGTTAATCAGTTAACCCAAAGTAATAAAAAGGAGATACTACAAGTCCGCCAACGTTAAGGGGGGAGTACTCTTTCGAGGATAAAAAAATCGATTTGTTTCTTTTTTGCATTTTCTAAAAGTACATACTTTAAAGAATTTATCTCTAAAGTTGTATAAAGAAATTCGAAAAATTACAGAAGTTACAGCCTATTATTCGAAGCGGCGCGCAGATCAAAATCGGATTGCTTAATGGGCTATTCAAAGTTTCGTCATACAATGACTGTAATATAGTCCTACGAACGTTAGGCAAGTATAAAAGGCTTTGGAAAAGTTTTCAATGTTGAAAAAAAAAAAGAAAAATTTAAGAGGGGAGCGCTAAAACAATTATTTTAATTAATATACTTTTATATTATGGACTAGCAGTTAGAAAACATTGTGGACAGTGTGGAAGTTAAAAAACATTGTGACAGTGTGGAAAGCATGAAAAATACTATAAATGTATATAATATGAATACACGCATTTATGGTCAACTGATGAGGACCCGCAGCCCGATTTATACCTCGCCGGCGCCGAAAGTTGGGGCAAATATCGACGTTGCAGGATTATTAGATTTTGTTCATAACCGCATAGGTTAAAGAAGACTTTCTATTTTGGCCTGGAATCATTGATAAGGTTAAAACTTACGTGAGTACCAGAAAAATATAACTAAGTTGTACTCGAAACTTTAAACGCGTTTTTCTCGAAATGACATTTTTCAAACTGGTTTCCACGATTTCAGACAAACTAATGAGCCGATCGGGAGGAGCTACCGCCCCTTCCCCGCAAGCAGGAGTTAGTGGGGATGGGCCTCGTTTCGCCGGGAAAGTTGAAAACCCTAACCGTATAATGATAGACCTCGTTTCGCCCTATAAGCAGAGGTGGGGTGAGATGGAGTGGATCTCGCTTTGCGTGGAAAGTATAATGCTGTCCAGAAAATCATTCACGCGAAGCAAGGTCCACTTCACCCCATCCTACCTCTGCTTATAGGGCGAAATGAGGTCTATCATTATACGTTTCGGGTTCTCAACTTTTCACGCAAACCGAAGTCTACCCTCACCCACCCCTGCCTGCGGGAGAGGAGCTACCGCCCCTCTCCCGCCTACATGTGTACTGTCTATACTCTAGAACATATGTAACTGGAAGGGGAATTGTCTCATTTTCATGACAATGGTAATTGTGCAGTATAAGGGACTACCCTCCGATGACCTTGACCTTGACATGTGTTGTCAAGGTCACCCTTCTAAGTGATCTTCAGAAGGTTTTAGCCCTCGGTCATTGTTTGTTAAAAAATTATTAACGAAAAAATGGGTTCGTGACGTGCTTTACGAGCTCGTTTAAGTAGAGATGGTATTAAACAAGATAAGTTAGTCGATCATCTGTGTGAATATTTGTGGCGATATACAATAAAAAGAATTGGAGGAGACCCATTTTATGTATTACTAGATGACATAAAATATGTGTATTCAGGAAATTAATAGAGAATATAATGTTTCTTTATGTATATATATAAACGAGCTCGTAAAGCGCGCCACGAACTCATGTGACAACTCGTCTCGCGTGATATTACTTTTTTACGAATCACATTTTTTGTGTACAAATAGTCTATTAACTCGTCATATCTTGTCGTTAAACCGAGAAATTCATACAATTTCATTTTCCGATAGTTCAACAGGATGTTATCTGTACGAAAATCTATCGTATACTGGCTTATTTTCGAAGAGCACAGTCTCAAATTCGCAAGAAATATCAACAACAGTAGGAAAGGAAATCAAGGACAATTTATGCTTAGTGAAGAATGTAATATGAAAGCATGTAGTCTATATACGGTGTCAGAAAATTACATTTTACTCATTAAATTTTTTTGTTGATAACTTTTTAACAAACAATGACCGAGGGCTAAAACCTTCTGAAGGTCACTCAGAAGGGTGACCTTGACAACTTATGTCAAGGTTAAGGTCATCAGAGGGTGGTCCCCTACCCTCCTCCGCAAATAGAAGGAATTCCTGGCGAACCCCCAGTTGGGGGGGAGGACGGTAGGAGAAGCCGTCCAGCCGGTACTCGAGGGGTGGGTAAAGCATAAAAAGAGAGGTCTTACGTTTCACGCGGCGCAGGTGATCACCGGGCATGGCTGCTTCGGTGATTACCTGTGCCGTATCGGGAAAGAGCGCACCACGCGCTGCCACCACTGCCCGGAGGAGGCAGACACGGCGCAACACACGCTGGAACATTGTCGAGCGTGGGAAAATGAGCGCCGTGTCCTCCGGGCAGGCATTGGGGAGGATCTCTCCCTCCCGGCCGTCATTGCGGCGACGGTCGAGAGGGGGAGAGAAAGTGACGAAAAGTGGAGGGCGTTCGTCTCCTTCTGCGGCATCGTAATGTCGCAGAAGGAGGCAAACGAAAGGATTCGGAGGGGGGAAGTCCCCCCTCCCGGCGATGGCAGCGGAGATGAAGATGGGGTACCGAGGCCACCACAGCCGCCACCGAGAAGACGGCGGCGCCGGCCCCGCAACAGCGTCTCAGATGTGGCACGGGACTAGAACAACAGTGGGGGTGGGGGGCGGCACTCGTGTCATCCCCCCTCACCCCTCGCTGGCTCCTTCTTTGGAAGGGGTATTAAAATGTAAGAAGCGTGTGCGGGGGGGGGGGGGACGAGGATAGCCGTGGAAACGGCGATTCCTCCTCCCCCTTCTTATGCAGTTTATCTGCACAAGGGAGGGGACGGGCGGCGGAGGACTCGGCCCTACGACCGGTCTCCCCGTCGTCCGTCGGGTCGACTTCGGTCGGCGTTCAGTCGCGGTCCGGGAGGGGTTCGGGCGGATTCCCCACGGGGTCTCCGCCACAAGCGCTCCTTTCGTGCCGTGGTGGGTTGGGAGCGGGGCTTGGGGGTTCGCTCCCGGGTCCTGTCCCCACCTGCCCTCTACGTGAGGGCGCGCGGGGTGAGGAGCCCATCGCTCCGGCAATGGTCACTCCTCCCCTCACTCGCCCGGGGGCGGGCGTGCGGTCAGGGACAACCGTACGCCCGTGCGAAAACAACTCCGGAGGGGGGGTGGCGGGTAGGGGTGGTGTCACCCTTACTCGCCACAAGTTAGATTCAACTCGGTCAGGGCAAGGCGTGGGGAGGTCCATGAACGTTATGCATTCGCGATTCCCGGGGCCTCCCCTATACAGCGCCGCGAGGGATATCCGGCGGGGTTTTAGCCGGTAGAAGCCCGGTATAACCGCCCGCCCCGCCCCGGGGGTGGGGGTATCCAATGTAGGATTTCCCCCCGTAAATAAAAAAGAGGGTGGTCCCCTATACTGCATAATTACCAAAAAATTTTTACATGCCTTAAAAAAATTGAAGAAATATTTCGATTTTAATAATTCTAGTTCCAACGATAACTAAATATGTGTAGATTAAGAATCTGTTTTAATTTTTAATTTCAAATTACTGAGTGTCCAGATTTTATAGGAATCGTGGGACTTTGCGCGTTCGAACACATCGCGCAAATATTTGTATAACTTCCGTAACTTTTATTATTTTTACTTGTAAAAATTCTGAAAACTACATAAAATGTGTGTTGATATGTATGTAAAACGTAGAATAAATCGACGCATAGTTTCCGAAAAAAAATCGAGAAAAATAGCCTCGTTTTTAGCCCTCGAAAGGGCACTCCCCTCCTTAATCAGCTAATCCGAAAGTAACAGAAAAAGATACTACGTGTCCGCCAACGTTAATCAGCTAACTTGAGAAACAAGGGGGAAGATGTAACGGAAGGAGTTAAATGGTTGAATTGAAGAATTGAAGTATTGATAGTCTGATGGCTTATTAAAAAAAATAATAATAAAAATAATAATAAGATTTACTACTTGTTGATGTGTTACGTTCAATCTGGCTGGATCTCTTTAGGTCCTGTGGATAGAGGCTCTCGTCGATACTCGGTGAGTTTAAGTTCGCGCACAGAATTTAACTTGAAACTCGGGATCGGATACTCGTAAAACGGAAGAGGAAGAAAGTGAATTGAACTGAAGAAATAAACCGGAGGGAAGAGAATTTGATCTAAGAGATAAACCGAAAGTAAAGAGGTGAACTGTCTGAAGAGGGCGAATCCTACGATGTTGCGGTTTATATTGTTGCGCCCGTGCCGAGACACCAAACGCGCAACAATATAGAAAAGTTCAAGAGATGGAAGGGGTGGATTTTTTTTTCGTTGTGGGATATGTCAGGTTTTCGTTTCGAGGATTTTGGTTGGTAGGATATTTCCACCCGGTTTTCGCTTATCCATTGGCGAGATAGATATAATTATCTATTTTTACGGCTGTCCATTGGCGAGTCTTGTCATAAGGCCCCCACCGTCTTATTTTGGGGGTTTAAGCTATTGGTTTTTCCAGTGACTCATCCATTTTTTAATTATCGCCGGTCTCTCTTTTATTAGCGCTCTGGGTCCTTGGTTTATTTCACAACCCTGTTTTTGTGTTAACAGACAACGCATAGTCTTATATCTTTATTTCCGTTACGTGCTTATAACAGTTACAGGATTTTTAGAAACGCACGTCCCAGACTCTGTTTTTATCTGTCGAGACAGCTCGTTCAATATAATAAAATTTTCTGTTGAACTTTTCTTGAATTTAAGGGCTTCTTGGCGCGCCATGTCGCCAGGTTTATAGTTATAGATCAGACAAAGTTGATAAAAACGTAGTCGTATATGCCTTGTCTGTTTGGATTTCATTATCTGGAAGTTTCCTCTCATTCTCGTTTAGACACGTAAGCAAACATGAAGGAAAAAATAGGAAGTGTCGATAGAAAAATTGGAAATGTCGAGATCATAGCTTACTTGCCGATGGATAACCGTAAGTGCTTATTTTAATCTTAAAGACTATTTTAGATTTTAGGAAATTTCCGCGAAGAAGAGAAATCGTGGAGTCCACAGGACGTAACAAATTTTTTATATATTTGATATTAGAATATTAGAATATAATGTTTTATAGAAATGATAATATTGATGTCATTACCATTTTATATTCCTCAGAGAGCTCAAGTGGATTTTTCAAAAATTCGGGATATCCAATTCGCTCGTTCATTGAATCAGCCTTTTTCTTTGCCACTCCCCGAGTCTCGTCATCCATCCAATAATTTTCGACCAACAGTTCGTTAAAAGCTTCGCGAATTGTCCGAATCATTTCTAAAGCAGTCTCCTGAAAACCAGACTACATTTCGAACCACAGAGCAAAAAGAATTCGTTGTAGCTATATTTCTGAAATGGAAAATACTCACCTTACTTTCGTGATTAAAATTTTCGCGTATAAAAAGAGCTCCTACCGCCATCCCGAGTTTCTTATTAGTCCACTCAACGCATTGCGACCATCTATTTCTTTCGCTAAGAATACCCAAAAGGATCTTGCGAAATTCGATTCGTTTCTGCTGATATTCATCGATCATATGAGGCATAACCGACATGACGAATCGCCACAGAATATAGTTATGTAAAGTTCTGTGAAATTAATTTTACATAAAAATTTAAGGATTTGTGATATTTGAGAATCTCAAATTCAATCAAATCTTATCTTTAGCAAGACATTTAAAAACCTATGATTTTTTAATCAATAGAAATTTCAAGGATTAAGGAAATATTAGATATGTCTGACACGCGTGACGAACAAAAAATATGGCGGAGCGAACAAAAAATATGGCGGAGCGAACGAGCAAGTTTCTTTTCACAACAGAATGATAGAAAAAACGTTTGCAACATTATTTATTATTTTACAACAGTATCATAAAAAATGTTTACAGCATTATTATTATTTTACGACAATATAATATAAAATTATAAATTCTTCAGTCTTTCAATTTCCCTATGCCTCAAATCTATTATTCTCGAATGATTCACAGCTTGCAAGGGTGTAAATACAAAAGATGGGTCAATTGTGGTCCTTCTAGTAATTTAACACGCGAAAGACCAACATATCCAAGACCAAGTGCGTATTCTGTAGATGTCAACAACAGCTTTGTCTATTATTTATCCTTGCGATTGACGAATGCTGACCGTATAAGCTACAGTGAGAAGAAACTGGCGTCGAGAGCAGCTGACATTATTCTTTTTAAAAGACACGGTATATGGGACAATTGGTGTCGCATCTTTGGCAAATGTTGTGTTACCGTCAAACTTGACCATTATAAATACCGGCATACATTCACTGTATTCTTCGATTTTTACATTCGGCTTATAAACGATATCAATGATCGTTCCAAACGTTCCATTGCAGAAACCTTTCGACACATTCAAATTTTTTTGTAAAATTATCCGAGTTTCAATAGATAAAATCAATTTTGCTGGCATGCCTTGAGCGTCATTGACAGAAGCAAAATGTGCTGTCTGGTTATTGCGAATTGCATTGATGACAGTCACTAGAGTTCCAGTTTCACGTAATTTACGATCGTTGTAGTCTAATATAACATCATTACGTAACATTATTCTTACTGTATTTTTGAAACTACTGTGATTACAAAAACTAATGAATCGAGTACGTAAAAGTTTATAATCATTTAGGGCGACTCTACTCGCGATGTTTTGCAAAACACATCTAAACATTAATTGCTTTTTCCCTTGTTGGCGCATGACTATTGTTAAAAAAATACTTTATTAAATTGTAAATAAATTGCCTTTCTTTCTATTGCCTTCAGATTGGTTGATTGTAGCATCTGATATAATGCGATTTCAGATACTGGTGGCAATTGGTTATAATCTCCACAAAGATACACCGTTATATCCCCGTTATATCTTCAAATGGATACTCACTGTTTAGCCTGGCGGAGTCGTTGATCAATTTGCCTCAATGTATTCAGACCTAACATTGACATTACAAATTTTATGTCTGAAAACTCTTTTTGTCACTTTATCAGAGCCTTTCCTTTAAGTTCTTCATTATTTATCTGTCTTATTGATAATTGGAGTACTGAATGAATCGTAGCACCATTAATATTATTTGCTGCTACAGCTATCAAACTTACATTTTCCTCATCATATTTTGATTTAATTTTTCGAACTATTTCATGTATTACGCAACTTTTGCCAATTTCAGCGCTACTTTGAATAATAACCAATTTTGACCGAGTGCGTCCATTAATCTGATTGTCCAGGTGATCTAAAACAAGTTGTTGCTTGAGATTTAACCGAACTGGCATCGTGTCATCTCCCCGAACTGCGACGTCGTCAGTAGCTGCCCATTTTTTACAAACTGAAGGGCTGCTTCATAATTATAATTCAGAAATATAGCACCTCAATGTGTGAGGTCAATTTCTCAATTTCCTAAATCAACATCTGCTGAAAGTTTATTTGGTGCAATACGCGTTAATTCCATCCATTCACATTGAGAAATCTCTACATTTTCGTTGCCTTCATATGCGCTTTCGTCAGGCTTTACTAGGAAACGGTCGGAAGTGTCCCTCACCGATTTGGATGGGCTTTCGATATGTTGTAGAGCATCAAAAAATATTAGACTCCTATTTTTTTTAGCGGCGTATCTCGACGTTTAGGGGTTGAAACAACCCCCCGATAATAACGAAAATAACGGATTTTATAATTTTTAGCGAATATCTTCGAAAATATAAGGCGTATGAAAAAGAGTTTTATACAAAAGGTTTATGGTTTTTTGTGCTCTTTACAATAACGTAATCACATTTTTCAAATATGTCAAAATTTTGAAGTGAAATTTCTTTAGGCACGGTAGTGAGTTCGATTCGCGACACGAAATCACAAATTTCGCGACACAAATTTTGCGACACGAAAAGTGTAACGAAAATTCGACCAATAGGCGTACGGCATTGGTTGGCGAGACGGCTCCTTCTTTTGGCACGGTAGTAAGTTCAATTTTGCGACACGAAAAAGCGACACGAATTTTGGGAAACGAAAAGTGTAACGAAAATTCGACCAATAGGCGTACGGCATTAGCGAGACGGCTCCTTCTTTAGTAAGTTCGATTTTGCGACAAAAAAAAGCGATACGAATTTTGCGACACGAATTTTGGAAACAGAAAGTGTAACGAAAATTCGACCAATAGGCGTACGGCATTGGCGAGAAGGCTTCTTCTTTTGGCACGGTAGTAAGTTCGATTTTGCGACACGAAAAAGCGACACGAATTTTGGGAAACAAAAAGTGTAAAGAAAATTCGACCAATAGGCGTACGGCGTTGGTGAGACGGGTCCTTCTTTTGGCACAGTAGTAAGTCCAAGCAGAAGAAAAGATATCACGTCATCCGAAGTTCAAATGGCATGTGCGCAAAACAGTGTTAAATACGCGTCGAAGTAAATCAACAACCAAAGTTCACGCATTTGAACTTCGGATGACGTGATATCTTTTCCTCTGCTTGGACTTTCATTGCGTATTATGTCGTAGTAGATAGATAGATAGGATACTTTATTACTCCAAGGTATCTAAAAGGGCGTTTTGTAGGGACGCACAGTGGGTCGAAGCGTAGGAAATAGCGGACATAGAACAAAAAAATTGAATTATCGGAATATCTAATTTTTTTTGCAAATTCTTATAGTAAATTTGTTGTAGATTACTGAAATAACGTCATTCACTCTGAATATTTACGTATTTTCCGTACAGATGTACGATAATATAGGTCATCCTTACATATGTAACTTCTGCTACTTTTCCGCGCTAATGTTTCAGATTGCCCTATCTGTAAACGGTGTTGATGATCCAATGCACGTTTTTTCTACGTTATTGTTCATGTTTTAAGTAAACAAAAATGATATAAAAGACAGTTTATCGCATTACTTGAATATTTTCCGGGACAATATCTGATCCATGAGAAAAAGTACGTGTTATACAATTTGTAATTAAGTTATAAAAAAATGTTAACATTGTTAGGATTCTCCATAATTTTATCGTATACAATAAGCCTTGTACTACATACCTATGGCGATATCAAGTGCCGCTAGGTGCCGCTTAGCAAAATATATAAAATTTTCTGAGCGGAAGTCGCAAGATTGCAAGTATCGATAGCGAATACTTGCAATCCCATGCCATGTAATGAAAATGTAAAAGTTGTGTGTACTTTTTTTTATAAAAAGATAAAGTTTCTATGACAATAATGATAATTTCATGATAATAAAGTTACTCTATAGTCCCAGCGAAGGTTTTTAAGAAATAATTTTGTTAAAAATAGTAAGTTTTACCGCTGGCATTTGCTAGGTATTTCTTACCTACCCAAGATGCACCACGTGGAGGTTGCACAGTCGGATTTGCATCTCGTGTGTGTGTGTGTGTGTGTGTGTGTGTGTGTGTGTGTGTGTGTGTGTGTGTAAAGCAAAGATTGCAGACTGTAGTGTTAAATTAAAAGTTGCAGTGCCTCAGGAAACAATTTGTCCTTCTTTTTTAAATTATCCCGTGATCGAAGACTCGAAATAAGAGGATCAGAAGTAACTAATAACTGATGTAAAACATCTTCATTTGTCGCTACTCTATTTATCTTGCGTGAGTGTCCTTCTCTGTATTTTCTAAATTCCTTATTCCGAGCTTCGCTTGCCTCTTCTGATAGGGCGCCTATAGGAATAGAGAAGTTTGAAATAATTCCTTCTCCATGTATTAATAATTTATGGACGGATGAAGGCATATTGTACCAGCCATAATGATGGACAAACAATCTTGCTGTTTCTATGGCATATTTTTCGAATTTCTTCGCGTCTATTGCTTCCCCGCATGAAATTGTTTGGAGAATTATTGCAAATCGTTTGATTAATTCTTTATCTAATCCTGTAATTTCAGCAGTAATATCAATTTCAGAAAAGAAACGTCTAGCCGTGTTTCCATCATGTGTTAAACCCGATCCATGCTTGACGATGTCCACAAGTAATCCTAACTTTCGCTTAAATTCTTCTTGTATTTTCCTCTTCGTACTTTCTCGTTGTTCCTTAAAAACGGGATTGCGTACCGACCATTTTTTGAATGTTAAATTGTATGACACATGAAGCAAAAATTCCATACATCGAATTTTTGCATGGAGATTGGATATACCAAAATTGTATACATTCTCGCGTACGTCTTTATTTAACACTTTGTCTATATCGTTCATTTCAGTAGGTTTTGCACCGCATAAAGGACAAGTTGCACAAGATTTTTCATTTGAAATAGCTGTGCAAACTTTGCCGTCAATCATGGTAAACAGCATTTCGTACTTGACAGTTACATTTTTATATTGCATTGCTACCAAATTTTTTATTTGGTTTTCCACTCTCTGGTATTCATTTCTTGAAATCTCCATAGTTTCCCGGATGAATTCAAATTTGATCGGTCTACAATATCGAGTCGAACCTGGTGTTTCATTAGTCCACAGAACTTCAGAATCGCTTACTAATTGTACTGGAACAAAACTTGTAATAAAAATGAACTCGTCGCATCTTGAATTGTCCTCAAATGTCTGTTTGTACATGCTTTGATTCGAAGCACCATCAAAACCCCACTTACACGTTAATTTTACGTTAGTATGTAAGCTTAAGCGTAAACTTGTCTTCACATAATGTAAGCAGTCTGGTGGCTGTTATATCTAGTATTGCCTGCAGGTCGACTGAAGCCAAAGTTTCGGTAATTGTTGTTTTATCCTTTGGCGGATAGCAATCCGATTTTGCTTTCTGGACTTGATAATAAGATTGCCATTGGTTTTGTCCATTTTCTATGCTATTTTCTCTCAATTGCATGTATTGAGATTTCGATAAATCCAAGTTGAGAAGCATAGCTAAACATTTTTCCTTCGAAAATAAAGGTGCTTTAATTTCATTCTTGCAGAATGCCATAATTCGTCCTGCCTCGTTCTGATTTTTCATCAAGTAATCAATCACCATCGCTGTATCTGCACGTCCTTCACTTTGGAGTTTTTGTTTAGCTGCAAATAACAAAATATCTGAAGAATATTCTTCTCGCAAATGTTCGGTGAGTCTGCGTTTGTGTCTATCGGATACATCACTGAAGGCTTTTCGTCTTGCTGGAGTAATAACACAAGGTTCATCAGTCGATGGATTTTCCAATACACATTGCTCAGGAACTTTGAATATTTCTTGAAGCCATGTGTCATTGTTCGCAGTGAATGTGCGAAGTGTTCGATTACATCTTTTCCAACGTTTGGATAGATTGATGCAATATAAACGCAAACTCTCTTTGAGTTTAGCTTCACCTTCTTCTGATAAATTAATGCTACATTTCTGTAGAACGAAATCAAGCAATCCTTCTTGGTAACTGAAGCCGAGATTCGAGTCTTTAAGATATCTAAACAAATCACTATTCCGCAATGTCATTGTAATCACTCTTTGATATTAATTCCTATGAAGATAAGACTGCACAGAAGGAAATAACTTTCTTCTGTAATATAAATGCACTTGATAAAAAACTCAATACATCCGATGCGGTATTCACCATTCCTCGCACAAGATCTATGCGACAATCTGCATGTGTGTTGTACGAGGTCGCGGTCGTCAAGAAACACAAAAAATGAATAAGGAATAAAACACGCTCTAAACAAAAAAAAAGCGTAACATTGACTCCCACGCAGATTGTCGCATAGATCTTGTGCGAGGAATGGTGAATACCGCATCGGATGTATTGAGTTTTTTATCAAGTGCATTTATATTACAGAAGAAAGTTATTTCCTTCTGTGCAGTCTTATCTTCATAGGAATTAATATCAAAGAGTGATTACAATGACATTGCGGAATAGTGATTTGTTTAGATATCTTAAAGACTCGAATCTCGGCTTCAGTTACCAAGAAGGATTGCTTGATTTCGTTCTACAGAAATGTAGCATTAATTTATCAGAAGAAGGTGAAGCTAAACTCAAAGAGAGTTTGCGTTTATATTGCATCAATCTATCCAAACGTTGGAAAAGATGTAATCGAACACTTCGCACATTCACTGCGAACAATGACACATGGCTTCAAGAAATATTCAAAGTTCCTGAGCAATGTGTATTGGAAAATCCATCGACTGATGAACCTTGTGTTATTACTCCAGCAAGACGAAAAGCCTTCAGTGATGTATCCGATAGACACAAACGCAGACTCACCGAACATTTGCGAGAAGAATATTCTTCAGATATTTTGTTATTTGCAGCTAAACAAAAACTCCAAAGTGAAGGACGTGCAGATACAGCGATGGTGATTGATTACTTGATGAAAAATCAGAACGAGGCAGGACGAATTATGGCATTCTGCAAGAATGAAATTAAAGCACCTTTATTTTCGAAGGAAAAATGTTTAGCTATGCTTCTCAACTTGGATTTATCGAAATCTCAATACATGCAATTGAGAGAAAATAGCATAGAAAATGGACAAAACCAATGGCAATCTTATTATCAAGTCCAGAAAGCAAAATCGGATTGCTATCCGCCAAAGGATAAAACAACAATTACCGAAACTTTGGCTTCAGTCGACCTGCAGGCAATACTAGATATAACAGCCACCAGACTGCTTACATTATGTGAAGACAAGTTACGCTTAAGCTTACATACTAACGTAAAATTAACGTGTAAGTGGGGTTTTGATGGTGCTTCGAATCAAAGCATGTACAAACAGACATTTGAGGACAATTCAAGATGCGACGAGTTCATTTTTATTACAAGTTTTGTTCCAGTACAATTAGTAAGCGATTCTGAAGTTCTGTGGACTAATGAAACACCAGGTTCGACTCGATATTGTAGACCGATCAAATTTGAATTCATCCGGGAAACTATGGAGATTTCAAGAAATGAATACCAGAGAGTGGAAAACCAAATAAAAAATTTGGTAGCAATGCAATATAAAAATGTAACTGTCAAGTACGAAATGCTGTTTACCATGATTGACGGCAAAGTTTGCACAGCTATTTCAAATGAAAAATCTTGTGCAACTTGTCCTTTATGCGGTGCAAAACCTACTGAAATGAACGATATAGACAAAGTGTTAAATAAAGACGTACGCGAGAATGTATACAATTTTGGTATATCCAATCTCCATGCAAAAATTCGATGTATGGAATTTTTGCTTCATGTGTCATACAATTTAACATTCAAAAAATGGTCGGTACGCAATCCCGTTTTTAAGGAACAACGAGAAAGTACGAAGAGGAAAATACAAGAAGAATTTAAGCGAAAGTTAGGATTACTTGTGGACATCGTCAAGCATGGATCGGGTTTAACACATGATGGAAACACGGCTAGACGTTTCTTTTCTGAAATTGATATTACTGCTGAAATTACAGGATTAGATAAAGAATTAATCAAACGATTTGCAATAATTCTCCAAACAATTTCATGCGGGGAAGCAATAGACGCGAAGAAATTCGAAAAATATGCCATAGAAACAGCAAGATTGTTTGTCCATCATTATGGCTGGTACAATATGCCTTCATCCGTCCATAAATTATTAATACATGGAGAAGGAATTATTTCAAACTTCTCTATTCCTATAGGCGCCCTATCAGAAGAGGCAAGCGAAGCTCGGAATAAGGAATTTAGAAAATACAGAGAAGGACACTCACGCAAGATAAATAGAGTAGCGACAAATGAAGATGTTTTACATCAGTTATTAGTTACTTCTGATCCTCTTATTTCGAGTCTTCGATCACGGGATAATTTAAAAAAGAAGGACAAATTGTTTCCTGAGGCACTGCAACTTTTAATTTAACACTACAGTCTGCAATCTTTGCTTTACACACACACACACACACACACACACACACACACACACACACACACACACACGAGATGCAAATCCGACTGTGCAACCTCCACGTGGTGCATCTTGGGTAGGTAAGAAATACCTAGCAAATGCCAGCGGTAAAACTTACTATTTTTAACAAAATTATTTCTTAAAAACCTTCGCTGGGACTATAGAGTAACTTTATTATCATGAAATTATCATTATTGTCATAGAAACTTTATCTTTTTATAAAAAAAAGTACACACAACTTTTACATTTTCATTACATGGCATGGGATTGCAAGTATTCGCTATCGATACTTGCAATCTTGCGACTTCCGCTCAGAAAATTTTATATATTTTGCTAAGCGGCACCTAGCGGCACTTGATATCGCCATAGGTATGTAGTACAAGGCTTATTGTATACGATAAAATTATGGAGAATCCTAACAATGTTAAACATTTTTTTATAACTTAATTACAAATTGTATAACACGTACTTTTTCTCATGGATCAGATATTGTCCCGGAAAATATTCAAGTAATGCGATAAACTGTCTTTTATATCATTTTTGTTTACTTAAAACATGAACAATAACGTAGAAAAAACGTGCATTGGATCATCAACACCGTTTACAGATAGGGCAATCTGAAACATTAGCGCGGAAAAGTAGCAGAAGTTACATATGTAAGGATGACCTATATCATCGTACATCTGTACGGAAAATACGTAAATATTCAGAGTGAATGACGTTATTTCAGTAATCTACAACAAATTTACTATAAGAATTTGCAAAAAAAATTAGATATTCCGATAATTCAATTTTTTTGTTCTATGTCCGCTATTTCCTACGCTTCGACCCACTGTGGGACGTACCCAACCCTGTACAAATTTTTACATCTTTTCCAACAAACAAGGGCGTTTTGCAGTGACGTACCCACCCCTGTACAAACTTTTAGCATCTTTCCTACCCCGGCCTGGCCATATGCGGCCTTTTACAGTCTCGTACCCTCCCTCCCTTCCTCGTCCTCTACTCTTTCATCCTCCACCTCATCTTTTTCTCTTCCATCGTTAGGTCCTCGCTGTAACTCATATTCATATATCCTCCTCTCTGCTGCCCTTCCGTCTCTTTGCCTTCGTCTCCTTCTGTAACTAATAAACTATTGACTCTCATCCCTGCTCTCTTCTTAACCCACCCGCCTCGTATACTTCTCTGCATCTTTCCTCTCTTCCCCTAGCCCCATATCACCTTCCTTCACAACACCACCTCCACCACCGATTCCATTGTCAGCTTCTTTCTCTCCCTATGCCCTCCTCCCTCTTCGCCTTTCCTTTTCTTCGCCACCATCCCTCTCACCCTATTAGCCAGAAACATCTTCACCCTCACGCGCTTGTCTCCTCTCTTCCTCAGCTCTCTTATTCTCACCTCCTGCCCCGCGGCGGCCGATCTACACCTCTCAGCTCACACCGCTCGACGCTTCCTCCCTCCTCCTCCTCTGCTCGTCTTGCTACTACCTTTTCGCCTTACTTACCCTTTCTGTCGCTTCTCCTTTCCTCTTTCTACTTTCTTGCTAACCTCCTCTGCCTCTTTCTACCATACCGGAACGCACCTCTCTGACGCTCGATCCGCTCGATCATTCATCGATCGAACGAGCCAGCTCGCTACTACCCTCACTTCTCACATCCGCCGTCCGTCGGTATCACCTCTCTCGCATGCCGACTCGATCGATCTTACGATCGATTTTCTACTTTCTTGCTAACCTCCTCTGCCACTCTCTCTGTCTTTTTCTTATCATACCGGTACGTACTTCTCTATCACTCGATTCGCTCGATTATTCAATTGATCGATCGAGCCAACTCGCTACTACCCTCGCTTTTCTCACACCCGCCGTCCGTCGGTATATCATCTCTCTCGCATGCCAACTCGATCGATCTCACGATCGATTCCTCGCTCCCGCTCGCTCGAGTACCCGTTCCTTCTGCACTCAACTCCTCAACTCACTCTGTACCCCTCCCACCTTCCTCCTCGCCGCGTCCTCCTTCTAATTCCTCTCCGTCATCCTAACCTCACTTTCAACTCTCCTCTTCTCCCTCGATTTCTGGCCGCTTCACCTTGATTCTATCCTCACCTCCAATCCCACCGCCTTTTCTCAACCTCCTTCGCACCCTCCTTCAATCCTGCACCTCCACCCCATGGTATAAAGAAAAGAGGTATGCTCTTACGCATCATTCTATTAGCCAATCAGCGATCTGGAACAGGTAGTTTTCATATTGCTTTCTCGGCCAATGAGAATAGACCGCGTTTTTAAAAGATCGGTAAATTCCAAAATAAGTTTGAGATTATATATGGCTGTGTTCCAAAATTGAGTACTAAAAATTTATAGTGCACGTAACGAAAATTATAGATTGTTAGCGCTGGCAGTAATTTTGGAGAACACAGTTTTATACTTAACAATTTTCTATGCATGAACAAGCATAAAATATTAAGCTACAATAAAATTAACTATTTTTCTAATTGTATATATTAATAAAAAAATAAAACAATGATGGTAAGCAAATAAATTATTAATAAATATATACATTGTATTAAAATATAAAAAAATTAAGTCAAATAAAGAATATGTATTTTTGAATTTTTTAAAACAACAAAAAAATAAATTATGTAGTAAGAATATATTAAAATTCTTTTTGTAATAGTACAAATAGGTAAATAAAAAGACGGTATAATGATCTCAAATATGTAAATAATTTATTTTTAAAAACTACTTAAAAAATTTTGTAATTTTTTTTGTTCGATGCTTATTAGTAACGTCAGATTTTAGTTTTTTATTTATCTTTCTTAATCTAATATAAGTCCTTGTTCGAACAAGACATTCAATAACTTCTTCAGGAATATGAAGCTTGTTTTTAATAACCTCAATGCACATACATTTTCTGTATTTATATTTTCAGCGTTGTCTCTGCTTATATTTGAATTAACTATTGTTTTAGCTATTGTTTCTGCATTTTTTCTATATACATTTACTTCTCTCAAGACACCTCTTGCTTCCTCAAAAATCAAATTTTCTGTCGGTACTGCATTTGGTAAAAGTGTACGTATTCCCTTTGAATAATTATCACCTAAGCATTTTAAATGTTCTGGGATTTCCTTATAACAATTTGGTGCAAAATGTATGGAACATACTCGAGCTGTAATAATTAAAATGTTTACATAGGTAATAAATTATTTTAATATTTTTTTCGGCTTAGTTAAAAAGTACTTACCACTTTTGAAGTTAACACTTTTACCACATGCTTTTATCCACTTTGCTGCAGTGTCTTCGTCTTTCGGTAAAGAAAAGAAACGTATTTTCTTTTCTTTCACATTCTCGTACCTATTTTTACATCCCTTAACACTGCACACAGGCATATTTACATCTTTTGTAACACAGTCTGTAGTTACGATTCCGTTCTGTTTATGGACTGTCAAAATCCAATATGTCGGCGACTTGTTCCACCGCCATGTCTGCGCAGAACAGATCGAATTTTGGTCTGCCTAAAGAGCATACCTCTTTTCTTTATACCATGCTCCACCCTTCCACACAGCTCTGTTTTCGACCCTATTTCCACCTCTCCGAACTTTCCACCTGCTCCCCCGCCGAGTGCTAACGGAAGAATCCTATTATGTCGTAGTATATAGTATATATTCTAGTATGAGAAAATATGCACAAATGGAAATTATTAAGCGTATAGCGCAACTGAACAGAAATAACGCAACACCTACCTACAGCGCGACGCCTAACCACATATCATCTCGTTTTCCCAAAAATCGAATAATGGTATCATAATAAAAATATACATGGATGTATTTGGCATTCGATGCTCTTAAATTTTTGCGTTGAAAAAATTGTCATATTTTGCAAAAATAATAGGTGGGTGTAGGGTTAAATTAAAAAATTTGACATATTTGAAAAATGTGATTACGCCATTGTAAAGAGCACAAAAAAACCATAAACCTTTTGTATAAAACTCTTTTTCATACGCCTTATATTTTCGAAGATATTCGCTAAAAATTATAAAAACCGTTATTTTCGAGGGGTTTCAACCCCTAAACGTCGAGATACGCCGCTAAAGAAAATAGGAGTCTAATATTTTTTGATGCTCTACAACATATCCAAAGCCCATCCAAATCGGTGAGGGACACTTCCGACCGTTCCCTTGTAAGTTCATATCAAGTTGCCAATGATCATGAAGCCGATTACAAGCATTTTTCCAACTTTCATCCTCCTTCCGAAGTTCATATTTAGCTTCACTCGTATTGAATTTAGCTTCCGGACATACATGCACTATACGATCTTGTCTCGCGATATACGACCGCCTGGCATTCTGTAATCTATCTATCTACGGCTTCCGGATCGAAGGAGGTCCTTGGCCTCATAGAGAATTCGCCTCCAGCTCTCACGGTCCCTGGATTTAGTCTTCCAGTTTTTTATCCTCAGCTATTTAAATCGTCCAGTACTGATCTCCACCATCGGTTTCTCGGGCCCAGTTTCGCAAGTGTCGATTAACTTTGAACCTTAGATTAACTCACTCTTCGTTTCATTCTAAGAGGGACGTTAGAAGTGGACCTCGGTCTGCCTTTCTGTCTCGTGCCATGAATGTCATTGTGCAGTATTCTCCTGCAAGGGTCAGATTCTTCCATTCTGTTCACGTGTCCCAGCCATCTAGGTCTTCCTATTCTAATGTGCGTCTCTATATCAGAGTCGTTGTAAAGTTGATACAACTCTTTGTTAGTTTTCCTCTTATATTCGTTCTCGTTGATCTTGTTTGCACCAAAAATTTTCCTCAAAATTCTTCTCTCGAATACCCCCAGGTTTATTGCATCTGAATCCATTAACGTCCAGATTCCGAGCATTCCGAGCCGTATGTTACAATGGGCCTAATAAGGGTTTTGTATATTGTGGTTTTAGAGGCTCTTGTCAACTCTTTGAATTTCAATAGAGAGAGAAGACTGAAATACGCTTTGTTTACCTTTATTGCCTTCGTTTAACTTTTGTAGATTCATTGTTGTCTGCTGTAATGACTGATCCCAGGTGAATTCTTTGACGATCTCGAAGGAATGTAATCCTATATTTAGTTTTTGTCCTATCCTCCTATTTATTGTCTAGGGTCTAGATATTATCATGCATTTAGTCTTATCCGCATTTACCTCCAGCCCCACTCTCTTAGCCTCTCTCTCTATAGCTTCAAAAGCCTTTATTGCTTTTAGGCTTCTTCCTGCTATGTTCAAGTCGTCTACATATCCAAGGATCTAGTAGCTCTGGAGGTAGCTATAGAAGTGAGGCGTTTCTTTTGACATTTGCTCTCCTTATAACTGCTTCCAAGACTAGATTGAACAGGACTGGGGCTAGTCCATCGCCTTGCTTAACACCCTTACTTATCGTAAAGATGCTTGACAATTTTCCGTTAACTTTAACTCTATCCTTGAAGCCTTCCGTCATATGTCTGCATACCCGTATCAGCTTATCACTCCCAGTGATTCTGCTAACTCCTTCCATATCTCTGCCTTTATGATACCGTCGTAAGCTGTTTTGAAGTCCACGAATAGGTGATACGACGGGATATTGTATTCCCACAGCTTCTCTAGGGTAAGTCTCAGGTTATACAGTTGGTTTAAAGTTGACCTTCCTTTCCTAAAGCCACACTGATATTCATCCATCGCCCTCTCGTATGTGTCTTCCAGCTTTTTACGTACGATAGACGTGGTTATCTTATATGCTGTGATATGTTAAGAGAGTGATTGCTCTGTAGTTCTGGCATTCTGTCAAATGTTCCTTCTTAGGGATAGGGTTGATCAGGCCTACCATCCAGTCCTCCGGGATTGGGCCTTTCTCCTGCCAGATGAGCTCTACCAGCCGGTGCAGAACTCCGTACGCTGCGTTACCCGCGTTTTTCAACATTTCTCCGGTGATCGTATCCATGCCTGGTGCTTTATAGTCCTTTAAGGACTTCACCGGCTCCTTGATGTCCGTTATTGTTGGGAGATGGGCGTACTCCCGTAATTCAGAGGTGCTATACGCCTGTGTATTGTCCTCTTCGTTCTCCACTACCGCAAAGGTATCCGTAAAATGTTCCAGCCGTCTTTGTATTATTTCTTCCTGACTTGTTGCTAGGTCGCCGGATAAAGTTCTTATGAACTTACATTGTGGTTTAAATTCTGTTTTAGCGTTTTTAATTTTCTTATAAAATTTTCTAGGCACCCGGTCCAGCCGTTCTTTTGCTATGGATTTAAGTTTTTCTCTCAAGAATGATCTCTTCTTCCTTCTCAGTAGCTTTTTGGCGTTCCTTCTTGCCTCCTTATAGTTGTTTATTCGTGTCCTGGTTTCCTTACTGAGGCATTTTTCCCTAGTTTTGTTCTTGGTTCTAATCGCTTCCGCGCATTCCCCATCAAACCAATGATTATTGAGGTTCTTCGGTTTTTCTCCTAGCACCTCCTTGGCTGAATAAAGTATATTGTTCTTCAGGTTTTCCCACAAGCGGTTTATGTTTTCTTCCTGTTGCCAGTTATATGTAGCAAGTTTACTTCCTACCTTTTCTCTGAAGTTGTGTTTGATTTCTTCTTCTTTCAATTTTTCGCTGTTACATACGGTGTTCCCTATTTCCTCAGTTTTCCTTTTCCTGTGTATCAGCTTAGTTCTTATCTTGGCCAATACTAGATAATGGTCTGAATCCACATTGGGTCCTCTTTTGGTTCTCACATCTGTTATATGCGTTGCATATCGCATATCCACCAGGACGTGATCGATTTAGTTTGTCCGTCTGGTGATTTCCACGTACCCTTGTGAACATTTTTATGTGGAAACCAAGTGCTGGAAATAGTTATTCCTTTTGTCGTTGCGAAATTGATCAGGTGCTCGCCATTACTACTTGTTTGTCGTGTAAACTATGTATACCAATTGTGGGGTGAAAGACTCTTTCTTTTCTAATCTTGCTGTTGAAATCTCCCAAGATGATTTTCATGTCAAAGCTAGTGGCGCTATCGTATGCCTCCTCGAGCTCGAGATAGAATTCGGTCTTTTCTTCGTCGCTCTTGTCCTCCGTTGGAGCGTGTGCCGAGATTATAGTGATGTTATGTGGTACGGCATGTATTCGAATTTTGCAGATTCTGGAGGTTATTGGTTCGAAATCTGTTACTTTGTCGACTCAGTTTATTACTCACAAAGATACCCGTGCCAAACTGGTTCCTTCTGTCTGTGCTACTGCTGTACAACAGAGTGCCATCCTTCTTATGCAATATTCCTTTACCAGGCCATCTTATCTCCTGCAAAGCGCACAGTTCTATTCTGTACTTGGTCAGTTCTTCTACGACTTCTCGGAATGCAGCTGGTTTGAAGAGGCTCCTAACGTTCCATGTCGCAAATCTCATCTCGTTATTCCTAGATCGTAGCCGTTTCCGTCTCCAGTTGATCCGTCCCGTTCGAGGCTCCTTCTCTTGTCTGCTAATAGTTAGGTTTTATGAGATAGGCTATTAGCCTATCGTCAATTCCCAACCTGGAAGGCCAAGGACCCTTTGTCGGGGTTACCATGCCTTAGCCGAGGGGTTCCGGTTTTATGGCGCCAAACACTCGCCATCACCCATCCCACTAAGGGTAGGATTTGCTAGTTTCATCGACGATTGTCGACTTGAGCGTTGCTTGGTATTTAATAGCAGTTCCTATTCGGCCTAGGTACCGCCACCAAAACCCATTTACTAGCCATTCACCCTCCTCCTTTATCCGGGCTTGGGATCGGCACGTATAAAGTGATCACACGCGGCGGAGTTGGCCCTCTGTAATATTGCTTCGAAAAATCAAGGAGTGTAACTGATTCATAATTAAATGGACTTGCTTTGTAAAGCTGGATTGGCGTTACTGCTTCAGTATATACCATACCTTTGCTTAACTGGACTGTAGTCATCAATACTAATAATTATCTTGATGAATTGCCGACTGCACAAATATAAATTCATTATTAAGTGTGTAGTCTCACAAGCTGATATGTCGCGTTCTCTGATTACCTTCATCATTAATTTCACGAAGGCTGAAACTTTAGTATCGGGTTGAAGTCGCTGAACAATATCAGAAAAAGTTTGCCGTAAATTTTCCGACTACAGTTCAGATTTAGATGCATATTTTGCAACATAATTGATCACTGCATATTCTGACGTGATGACTTGGAAGTCAGTATTAGCTCTCTAACTTGCTAATACCGTTCTATTATAATCATTCACAAGTGAATCGTTCCGAGCAGGTACATATGTCCAATGACCTTTATCGTCTTTCGCGAGATTTGATGTCAAGCGCAATTTTTTGGATATCCAAACCGACATGTTTCTCGTCCATTTTACTTATTTTTACGCAAACAGTAGCTGCTACTGCGTGTGCCGCTGAAACCGATTGATTGCCTCAGATATAGCTTGATAATTTAAAATACATTTTTCAGGGGCGACGTCGGGATGGGTGTCACTGCATATGACGCACTAAGCATTGGATTAATTACCGTTACGACTTTATCGTAATATTGTTTGCAAATATCTAACTCTTTCACAAACATAGGGTGTTATCTACTAGATGCTTGAAACATTTCAGAATCATTAGTTTGCCCTTGTTCAACATTCGATAAACAACATAAAATGTTTCCAAGCGCGTTTGAAGCGCCAAGTGAATTGCACTCATGGAGTTGAACTGTCGAACATCTGGGGGTCTATTACTGTTGAGGAATATACGTGTTTATCACACTTCATGTGATCATGTGTTCTGTTATGTATTTGTACGTCCTTATCCTGTTGTAATTACGTGGATACCCGTCTAAATCACGTGTAAATTCGAGACGGTCCTGTCTAGTGTGTCTGCGTAACGTGTGATTACAAATACCGTTCGGTACTGTCGATCGCGATCTTTCTAATCTCTCTATGTGTAATAAAGAGACTATCCGTTGAGCATACTGACTTCGTGTTATTTGAAATACTCCACTGTCCAACAATTACATATCTTTTCACGAGGTAAAAGTGCAAAAAGTGAACAGATTTATTAAATTTCGACCAATAAAATCATAGATACTCTAATGAATTCCCTCACTTTTCGCATTTTTACCTCGTGAAAAGTTACGTAATAAAAGTTACGTATAGTGAAAAATCGGTATTTCCATAACTACAGAATAAGCATGGAAATACTGATTTTTCACTACCATGATCAATTAATTGTGTCATTACTTGAATTCTTTCAGTTAATAATACAACATAACGATCAATGTTTCGCACGTGATGAATGATTCCGTTATTCCGCACTCAATACTATTCAACGTCATGAAGCATTAAAATTAGGTCAAGTTTGCGCAAAGAAGAACGATTTTTGTGATACCAAAGAATTACAGCATGAATTGCAAAAAAATCCACAGATGTACATCCAATCGCGGTAGACTCATTTATTGGATATGACTTAACTTTTGGCCATATCAGAATTTTGTTCGAAACGATTGTTTGAATAGCAGTTCTTGGCGGACTTGTGGAATAACTGAAATACCGATTTCATGGACAATATTATTATTGTTATCATCTTGAGGGTTAGTCGAGTGTTCCTCAAGATTAATTTGTTGAAGTTGAGATGTTACGTCACCGTTCTCTGGTAATTTTTAAAGATTTGAATCATTGACGATAACATCTTGATAGAAACAATTGTTTTGTACTAACCAAAAAAGAACTCTTTGCATTTTATTTCGGCGAACCTGAAAATCTTTAAATCCTTCTGGCGTACTGCGCCGTATGTAAACCGTCTTAATATTGAATGGTAATTATGGTAATATCTTGACAATGTCTTGAACTTCTTGCTAAATATTAATCACATAACCACTGTAAGCATACTGTCTTGGAGATTCTCTTATTCCTAAACGATAAATACGCATTGGGTAAACGCGTGTGATCAACATTTGTTCAATATATGATCCAATTCTTCAATACATCCGGAATTATCCCGGGGCACATTTTATTGGAAGCCGTAAACTTTGTTGCTTTTTTCTTGCAATAAGCACAACAAAAATTTGCTGTGTGAATTGTCAAAACTCGACGATTGTAGTTACATATCTCATAATTCAACTCTTCAAGAGTTCGAAATTATGAAAAAATTTGCTGATATCTATCTCGTCGTGTTCGGCAGCGCTTGCACGCTGTCATTTTCGGTAAGTCTGTACATTCCTACGAACGGATCCGGCCAACAATTGAATTGATGCCCCTCCGATGTTTTCGTGGCATGTGTCTGCAGTTGTATGTGATAATCCGATCTGAGTCTAACAAGAGAAGGCCGCCGACTTGGGGTCACCGAATTGAAAAACGTTTTTATATACCTAGTATTGGGAACGGGCATGATGACCAATATGGCGGAAATAAGTCGGCTCGTAAACATGCGAAACATGTGTGCTCACTCAGTTTTGTCGATAAAATTGTAAAAAAAAAAAACCATAAATCAGTGCAGTAAAAGTGAATCATGTTTCTAACATTGTTAGAAATCTGTAGATGCAGACTCAACTTTGTTATCTCGGAATATCGTGGAAGGAGAGAATACTGGACATATCGTATCTTGTGGTCGTTTGCCGCAAGGCAAAGAAGGAACAAGCACAATTAATTGCTTGATTCACTTTTCACTACACTGATTTATGATTTTTTTTACAATTTTATCGACAAAATTGAGTAAGCACACATGTTTCGCGTGTTTACGGGCCGGCTCATTTCCGCCATATTGGTCATCATGCCCGTTCCCAATAATACTCTACCAGAAGAGTACTTGAGCAAAGAGATAGGGCACAACGTTCAGCCATTTCCGAAAAAAATGTAAGCGCACAACTACTACACTGCCGGCATCCGAGTTTAATTCCTGTCCCTCGCACTTTTTTAAAATTTTTTAATGCAACCTAGCAATAAATCTAAAGTACATTCGTAAATTGCCAACAATATAATAAACAATTAAACTTTTATTTCATCCGGCTATAATTGGCAAACAATCATCGTGACGATTCGACCATTGGTTTTGGTCCTCGTCGTCAAGACGTTAATAACACAGGCACACCAAAAAAAAAAAAGTTGGATGTTCGCTAGACTACACCACCATACCTATATGTTTTTGGCATCGCTGAATCCGAATCCGTTGTCCGTTTTACCCCATCACGTCAGGTTTTGTCCCTAACCTAAAAAAATATCTTAAAAACGCTAAAATGGCTCTTTTTATATTGAGAAATAAAGCATAACCACCATATTTATATGTTTTTGGGATCGCTGAATCCGAATCCGTTGTCTGCTAAGCGCCATCGTCACCATTCGCCCCTAACCTAAAAAAATTTGCCCTAACACGCGGGTTTTTCTGTATCACTATGGCACCTAGAAAACTTCAAAAACCTATTACTCACTTGAAAAGTACAACACATTTTCCATCACAAGTTCATTAACTTACCCCATCACGTCAGGTTTCGTCCCTAACTTCAAAAAAAATCTCAGAATCGCTAAAACGGCCTTTTTCATGTTGAGAAATAAAGCATGACCATCATATTTATATGTTTTTGGGATCGCTGAATCCGAATCCGTTGTCTGCTAAACGCCATCACGTCACCATTCGCCCCTAACCTAAAAAAATTCGCCCTAACGCGCGGGTTTTTCTGTATTACTATGGCACCTTTTTTTTAACGTGGTGGAAATCTTCATCTACCGGGATACTCCAGGGCATCCCCTGAGCCTGCCCGGTAGCCCCCCTAGTCGGGGTGAGACCCCCCGCCTTCTGGGAAAAGGCGGGAGAGTGCCGGATTCCATGCACGTGCATCGCAGGGATAACATGCGCATGGCCTACCGGCTAAAACCACCACGAGTTCCTTTTAACGTTTATCGAGGGGAACCCGGGTATCGCAAGCATTTCTTCCATGGGCCCCCTCACGTTGTAGTCTTCCCGAGGAGAGGAGAGCCGGATCAGGGAGCGCCGAAGCAACCAGTCATCAGCTCCCCCCCCCCATCACTATGGCACCTAGAAAACTTCAAAAACTTTTCAAGTGAATAATATGTTTTAATGATACAGAAAAACCCGCGCGTTAGGGTGAATTTTTTTGGTTAGGGGCGAATGGTGACGTGATGGCGTTTAACAGACAACGGATTCGGATTCAGCGATCCCAAAAACATATAAATATGGTGGTCATGCTTTATTTCTCAACATGAAAAGGGCTGTTTTAGCGATTCTGAGATATTTTTTGAGGTTAGGGACAAAACCTGACGTGATGGGGTAAAACGGACAACGGATTCGGATTCAGCGATGCCAAAAACATATAGGTATGGTGGTGTAGTCTAGCGAACATTCAACTTTTTTTTTTTGGTGTGCTTGTGTAATATTTGATACTTACATATATAAGCATCTCATTTTTAAATAATTTAAATTAAATTAAATTATTTTTACTGCGAAAAATATTACCTCAGCCAGGATTCGAACCTGGAACCCTGGCTTCGAACTAGCAATATAAATGTTTATTTGTGTAAAATAAAGTTAATGTAAAATAAAGTTTATCAACAATTTTGTTTTCTCTTTTAGCACTTTTAAAAGACAATTTTTTTTTAACTTACACACGAAACTGGAAATAATTTTTATTCAACTTATAACATTATTTTATACATTCTACACGATACAAAATAAAGCGATATAAAATGAACCAATATTTAATAAAATCCCATTTGAATATAGTTATATAATTTAAAATACAAAATTACAAGTAAATGCGAAAAGCTGTTGTGCCAAAACTTTTATTTATCCTCGTCATCACTATCACCAACACTCTACAGATCGGTTACAATTATTCGGATGATATTTGTCGTAGAAGCACGTGAAACGGAGGCTTATCTCACACCATGTACACTTTATAAAAGATACATCCCAAATAATATACCTACATAAAAGATACACGCACAATGCTTTTCAAAAGCTTCAAAAGTGTTGGAAAAAAGCAAACGGCGTTTACATTTAAAAAAATTGATCTTTCCTCTATCAAATATCATCCGAATAATTGTAACCAATCTGTAGAGTGTTGATAGTGATAATAAAGATAAATAAAAGTTTTAGTAAAACTCCACAATTAGAGAAATACGAGAAATCAATTTGGAGAGGGTAAATTTTATGTATTCTTGTTCTCCTAAATCCGAAACTGTTGATAAAACTTGGCGGTCGCTTGTATTTTTCAAGATATCATCAAAAAAACAAGAGAAAATGCGGTAAATATTTAGTATTAGGGAACCACCCCCAATTTCTATAATTTTGAAATATATTATCAAGGACATGACCCTGAGTAACTTTTTCTTATAACTTAATCGGCGGTCATTGTTTATTTAAAAGTTATAAACAAAAAAAGTTTGAAAAATATACGAATTTGTGTCAATGCTAAGGGAAGTAATTTGCTGATATGCGTGATGTATAGACAGTACACATGTAGGCGGCAATCGCCTCTCCCCCGCAAGCAGAGGTGGGTGGAGGCGAACCTCGCTCCGCGTGAATGGTTTTCTGCATTGTACTTTCCACGCAAAGCGAGGTCCACTCCCACCCACCCCTGCGTGCGGGAGAGGGGCGGTAGCTCCTCGCCCGCCTACATGTGTACTGTCTGTACCTTAAAACATACACATATAACTGAAAGAGGAATTGTCTATACCTTCCTTGAACGAGTCGGATAAAATTTGGACCTTGTATTTTCTAAGATATTGTCATGAAAATGAAAAAATTGTTATCGCAGGACCACTAATGATAGGCTAAAATGTTCAACCGTCGATCGAACAATGTGACCTATGATGTTATGATTTTCACATCGTGACAACACGAGAATTGTGTTTACTTGATTTTTCGTATAGGCCCTAAAGTATACATCTTATCTTAGAAAATACAAACGACCGTCAAGTTTTATCAACAGTTTGGGATTCAGGGGGGGCAAGAATACATAAGATTTACCCCCTCCCAATTGATTTCTCGTATAGGCCCTAATTGTGGAGTTTTATCAAAGTTTTGGCACAACAGCTTTTCGCATTTACTTGTAATTTTGTATTTTAAATTATATAACTATATTCAAATAGTGGCATTTTATTTCATATCGGGTCATTTTATATCGCTTTATTTTGTATCGTGTAGAAATCTTTATACACTGAGACCCAGATAGCAAAGCGTGTCTGAGCAAAATCGCGCAAACCTGTGATTGCTTATGATGCTGGCAACTTGCCGTATATTTGCTTCAATTGGTTTCGAGTAATTTAATATTTGAAGCAACACGCAGGTAACATTGGATATATGTATTGCCAGCAATTAATCGGCAAGGGAGCAGCATCAAATTTACTTCGCGTTGTTAACAATATGACAGCATTGTGTGATCCTATGAATTATTACAGCAACATGACAGCAACAGCTCAAATTTTGAATCAGACGATTTCAGACCGCAGCATAAGTTACCAACAAGTTGCTGACAAGTTGCTGTACAAAATTGTTATATCGTGAAGGCATCAATTTGCCGACAAATGCGGACTCAGTTGCCACAATTCTGATAACAACACTATGCTGTCGGCAACATGCCAGCAACAATGCAGACACGTTGCTATTTGGGTTCATGTCGGATTTTACTTACGAGAGCGGACGCCTCGTAGCGGCGAAATCGATAACTATTCTATGCCTCGGCACTTTTCTATACATAACAGATAGCGGTTTTGTACAATTCATTGATTTAACTAAACGGTACGGAAATGTCACTGTTTACTAACGCATAGCATTTGTTAACTAATTAAATCGAATGTTGCGGATTGTGTCGCTGGACTCTTGGAGTTAATACAATTTGTTTATAATTTGTTTACAATATTATATTTTATAGATTCGATATTGAGTACGTTATTGAGTGTCCGCACGTCTTTCCTAAATTGTTAATTAAGCATTCCAAAGCGACTGGCAATTAGTTGATTTTTCTAACACTTCTCTAAATTGTTAATTTAGCGTTCTGAGGTAATTAACAATATCTGAGTCATAACTCAGGTAAGTAAAATGGCACTCTGTCGATACCATCGAAAGGAACTCTCAAAATGAAATAATACTATCACGGTTAATAGTTGACAGCGGTTTTTTAAATTTTTGCAAAAAAATCATAGATTTTCTTTTTTTTAGTATTGGCCTATTATAAGCAATTGATTCATATACAGTATTATTCGATCAGTCAAGTGGTTGTAGAGGAGTTGTGATTACAAGAATAATGCAAAGTGCGGATATAGATGAGGAGCTACGCTCGCTTCGCTCGCCCCAACAAAAACATTGAGTGTGAAGAAATAAAAAAATCCAAAGATATAAAATATTATTTGGAAATGTAGGTTATTAAAAAAATTATAAACTCAAATAAAAAAAACTATCATAAATTTGAATCTGAGGAAAAATCTAAAGATTCAAAAATCTTAAACTCAAGAGACTACGAGAACTAAAGAAAAAAAATCTTGTCTGGAATATCGTCTTCACCTTCGATCTGTTCTCGAGATAATACGGCCCATTTGCATGAAATACGGCATCGCGTACATAACAACTTGTTCTTTTTCATCAATCGGCGCTTTAATAAATTCTCGCAGATAAACGAGCCAATTCAGCTGCGGAACCTCCTGTTGCAATTTTTGCAACGTTAATTTCCGATACATCGCCGAGGTATCATGTCTATCTGCTTCCGGTAACGAAGCCTGAAATCATACAAAATTATTGTGAATCATTGTGTAAATTTATACAGATTGTTTGAAAATTTTCTTTCAATGTTTTTCCACTCCCACTTTCCTTCTCTTTGCGCTCTCTCTCTCTCTCTCTCTCTCTCTCTCTCTCTCTCTCTCTGCCTCTCTCTCTCTTAGTTATTCGGAAGCGGTATAAGAGAAGAAGAAGGAAAATGTGATAATTGTTAAACCATTAAACCATAAAACAACAAGAGAGTGAAACTACCAAGAAATTGGTAAAAGAAAAAGTAGATATAAAAAATCTAACAGTAGGAATAACAAAGCTTAGAAAAGGTAGTAAGGGGACAGTTATGCTCGGATGTGAGAATAAAAGAGAGATGGAAAAGCTGAAGTCCACAGTACGTGATAAGTTAGGAGTAGATTTTAAAATTATGGAACCAAGAAGGATTAAGTCAAAAATAAAAATCATAAATGTTGGTGCAGAGGAAATGAAAGTCGACGAAGAAAACCTAATAGATACAATCATAAAACAGAATAAAAAATTGATGGAGACAGAAATAGATTTTTTATACGAGTGGCGAAGAAAATTGTCAAAGAGAGGAGAAATAACAATATGCGATTCAGAGGAGAAGGAAATGAAGAAGGTTCGATAATATTAGAAGCAGATGAAATGACTCAGAGTTTAATGCTAGAAAGAGAAAAAGTAAACATTGGATGGCGTAAATGCCGTGTATTTAAATACTTGAGTGTCAAAAGATGCTTCAAATGTTGGGGCTACTACCACATTGCCAAACACTGTACAAGACAGGTTACATGCCACATGTGTGCAGGAAATCACAAAGCTAGTGAATACTCTGCAACAAAAAAAAAATGTGTAAATTGTATGCACAAAAATAAGACATACAATTTGAAGATTAACGAGCATAATGCATTACATGCAGAATGTCCAACATTCAAGAAGGCATTGGAAGAGGAGGAAAAGAGAAGCGGATGGTACGATGTGTGGCAATTATGGTCAGAAACGGAACTAATGTTATGTACAAATGCACAAAGTTTGGAGGCATATAAAGAAGAAATTCAGCATCAGGTTGTGAAAAGGAGTAACCCTGCAATATTGGTATTATCAGAGACCAGATTGATACCGGACATAGAAGATAGCGAAGTGAACATACCGGGATACTGCATAGCTAGGTGTGATGCGGAAAACAGGCATATAGGAGGAGTCGCTATATATGTGAGGAATAATATAAAGGATGATGTAGTATTATCGAGGAAGATGGTTTCTAACTGTTGGTGCGTAGCAGTAGAGATACGGCAACAATTTTATAAAGGTGTGATAGTAGTTGTTTATCACTCACCGAGTACGGCCGATGGTGACTTTATAAGATTTATAGAGGATGTGATAGAGGAATTAGCGATTAAAGGATAGTGTATGTTGGTTGGGGATTTCAATATAGATTTAAGGTCAGATTCGTTTTATGCGAGGAAATTAACAATGGCAATGTTAGGCTTAGGATTTAAACAATATGTCGATAGCCCGACAAGAATTACTAAAGATAGCCAAACAGCAATAGATTTGATCTCTGCTAATAATAAAGTAAATGTACAAGTAGATCATAGACCTAAGATAACAGATCATGCGTGGCTGAAAATTGACCTTGGTATTAATAATTCGGGGGATAAATAATTTATTAGTAAAGACTAATATAGTAAATTTACTAACTATAGTAAATTTTGCGTTAACGAATTTATTGAACTAATAGAAAGGAACATAGAGCAAAGACAGGAATTAGATGTAAATATGAGAGCGGATGTAAGTGTGAAAGCGGATAAATTTGTTGAGAGTATGGTATATGCACTAGATACTATAGCGCCTAAAAAAAAGTTCAAAATTCCGAAGGTCTGGGAAGGTAAAAAATGGTTCGCAGATGAGATAAGAAGAGTTGCAACTAAGAGAGATGAAGCGTACAATAGGGCAGTAAACATAGGTGAACAACAAGACTGGAGGCAATTCAAGATGAAGAGAAATGCGATGGTTAAACTCATCAAGACAAAAGAGAAAGAGTATTATGAAAATATGATAGACGGTAATAAGAAGGATCCTATAAAAATGTGGAAAACTTTAAAAGATGTGATAAAAGGCGTGTCAACAGGTGACAATGAAATAGATAATATAGATTTCGAAATACTAGAAAATATGGAAGAGTGCAATACGGCAGATAAATTTAACTTATACTATGTACAAAGCATCAACAACATAATTAAATTTATAGAGTGAAAGAATTTATAGAGTGAAAGAATAAGAATACAAATAATAGTGATAAAAATATGTATAATATAGAGAGTAAGGGATTAATGGAGGACTTTGAAATGATTGATATGAAGAAGTTAGAGCAAATTGTTATGGGATTACCGAATAAGAAAGGAACAGATAAAGGGATACCTAGTGAGGTGTTAAAATCAGCTTTTCCTGTAATAAAGGAAGAGTTGTTGGAGCTGATTAATTGCTCACTGAAAAGCGGTCGGTGTCCTGATGGATGGAAGACAACAACAGTGATACAGACACCAAAGATAGCAAAACCAAAGAAAGCAAGTGAGTACAGGCCGATCATGTACTATCGATATATGAAAAGGTGCTAGAGTTAGTAGTAAAAGAGCAATTAGAAGTGTTTTTGGAGAGTAACGATATTATAACAGAACATCAATCAGGTTTTAAAAAACATCACTCGTGTGAAACAGCGATACAAGTTGTAATGGATCATTGGAAATTAATAGTTAGCGAAGGAAAAATGGTAGGAGTAACTTTTATGGACCTTAAGCGAGCGTTTGAGACTGTAGATAGAGAAAGACTGCTAGAAAAACTATATCAATACGGAATCAGAAGAACTGTGCTAGAATGGCTGCGATCGTATTTAAGCAATAGAACGCAAAAAATTAGGTTTAAGGATAAATGGTCTAAACTTATTAAAACCATATTTGGAGTCCCATAGGGATCGGTGTTGGGGTCCTCATTATTTATTATTTATATAAATTTGTATTTATATATCCTGTGAGGAGTTGGAAAAGAAATTGAATATGCTGTTTAACATCCCGGGAAAAAAGAATTATATCTGTCGAGATATGACCAGATCTGGTTCATCAGATCTGACCAGATATAGGGGAGACCGGTGCTATGTGTCCACACTTTACGCTTTTTTCAAGTTTACTAAAAAACTAATAAAGATATTTGGCGAAATTTTAATGGTATAACCTTTCAACCTTGCTATTAAAAAAAAACATAATTAGAATCGTTGATCTTATAACATTTTAAAGAGGCAAATTTTTTAAGTGAACAAGTCAAGTGTAGACAGATGGCCCCATATGCGGGACTATCTGCCCACATTCGAGGGGCTATCTGTCCACATAATAAAAAACACATTATTTATATTAATTTTTATACTTATTTATAATATTATTTATTATTAATATATAATATTGAAAAAACTGCCTAGTCGTTGGAGTCAGAGAAGTAGTAGACACTTTGTGTAGATTTTTTGACAAGTTTCCTGCGTAGAACTGACTTTTCTTTATATACGGTGGTGTTTCGTGCTCTGCCGAAGTGCCCTCGGGACACGAATGAATGCCGGGACCACCCTGACCAGGGCGCGGGGCAAGAGCCGAGGAGTTAGCGAGGAGTGAGTTTAGATAACGCACGCCCTTTATATGGGATTGACAAGCACAATTTATTTACAGTCTTATACACAGTTCTTGCACTCTCGCGCACCCGAGTGGGCCTTCGCGGAAATGTCGGGCGAAAATCTTGAGTCGCTCGGTCTCTCTGCGTGGCTCGCGGAACGGAAATCTTGAAGAGCGATGAATGATCGCCCTCGCGATCTTGCACGCGACCGACGGATATCTTGCTCGCGCGGCAGATGAGCGACCGCGAACACGGAAACATGCGAGAGGCTTAGGGCCTAAGCAGAATGGCTGTCTTATAACCTTAAGGCAGTGTTTTATGCCTTAAGACTTTGTCTTATGTAACGCACAATACTGTGTTAATGTTTCCTGTCTTGTGTAGTATACGCGACGTTTTAAGGAATAAACGTCGCGTATACTACACAAGGCAGGAAACATTAACACAGTATTGTGCGTTACATAAGACAAAGACTTAAGGCATAAAACACTGCCTTAAGGTTATAAGACAGCCATTCTGCTTAGGCCCTTAAGCTCACTCTGGTTACTCGGGGACGCGATAGCAGACACGATTTTTACACTAAATCACATAAGTACGAGGCGCGGTAGAGCCGCGATCGCAATGTACGGCGCGCCACGACAAGATGGCCGCGAGCGGGGTCGATCTCAGGATTGAACTCCCGACGTTGATTTTATGAGAATTGATCGACAACTCTCACGCTCGGTGGTCGCGACGCTCGAGATAGAGGCACTCGCGAAAACCGGATTCGCGTCGTGTGACGGTTTCGCCGTCGACACGAGTTTTTCGCCAAGGATCACGCTCCCGCACGCGGTGATCACGTGATCCAGCGGTGTGCGTCGTCCCGTCGCGTCGGATTACGGGCGACGGAAACTCGGGAAAAAGATTTGTTTCACGCGACGACCTATCCAGCGGGTGCGGCTTGCGATGAAACGGAACGGACTTTTCGCACTTGCGGTCGAGAACACTCTCGATAGGCACAATTTCACGAACGACCGGCTCGACGTTCTCCTTCGCACGGCAGAAACGGAAGAGAGCGCGGATCGATATCGATCATCCCTCGTCCCGATAGGAGATCCTCGGCGGGGATCGTTGCCTCACGAAGGACGAATCACATCGATCCGCGATGTAACGCGTTGCGCGATATACGCGAATTAGGAAACGCGTGCGCGTTTTACATTTGCATGTCGGAACAGTAGGCGCGACAACCGGGTGATCTCGGGCGAATTCGGGTCAGGCCCGAGGGTTGTTTGTGCTCGCGCCAGGGGCGTTCGCTGTCGCGACAGCGCCCCACCGTAACGACTTTACCTTAATCCTAAACAGGTGGCATCAAACTGATTTTGAGTCTGTTGCAAATCAATGTGACGAGTTTCTTTTGTCCCCTCAATTCTTTAATCTTTTTTTTATTTGGGGCCTTTACTTTATCCTCGGCAGCATTTGAAATAGAAAATACTCAATAATTTAAGACACACTCATATATTTAACTTGACGGGTATTTTTAAAATAAAAATTTGGTGACAATTCTTGAATCGCAGGATCAAGTAGTTGCTAGTAGGTCACTTTTTTACAGTAGCGAGTGAGAGCCCGAACATTTATTCCAAAGTCTAACGCTGTTTTTACGAAAAGATTCTCGCTCAATTTTTATTCTTTTAATCACTCTAAATATAATTTTATTGGATATGTCTACCTTATCCGTCTTAAGGAAAGTCTTTCTTTTGTAGTTACGCACCATTATCTATTTATAAAAAAAAAATTCGTCATTGAAGTGTGGACACATTGCTCCATCAAAAATAGGACAGATAGCCCCGACCACGTTTTTCAGTCTTCAACATGTTGCCAATTTTAGATAATGCGGGATTAAGATTTGACGTTTCTCACACCTGATAACTATATATTAATTGATAATATTATGAATTAGTTAATTTAATTTGAGTTAAACTACTGTCGCACAGCAAATTTTTCGACAGTCGAAAAATGTGAATAATTGTTATCGCTTTTCTTTTAACGTATATAGCGTCTGCGAGAGGCATCGCAAGAAAACAAACAACATTTAAAGGGATCCTATAGCGAAGGCCGAACTTCCTCGATGTCGATAATGTCGACATTTTTAATCCTGTTTTCTCTATATCTGTCCTTGTTTAACTATAGTAATCTGTCCTTGTTCGATCGCTGCGCCATCTCTCGCTACACGCAATACTGCTTATCCTATCAACCTGCATGTGCTTTTGCACAACATAGTAGTGAAAGTTCAAACTTTTTTGTTACGTTTTTAATTTTAGTTTTTCATGATTGGTATTCTTTGTTCACATTATACGAATGGTGCGTGTATCTCATTTTGTACATACAAACTGTACAACTCCTGTATTAAGCAAACGTTTACGGTAGATGACAGCTCAAAAATGTTTTTTTTTTAATTTTTTCCGATTTTTGTCTTGAAATCAACAGCCGCACTATTTGTTTTCGTGCATATTTCAATTGTGTATAAAAATTGTTAAGTTCCCACACAGCAAAATATATCTCCAAGATATCTAGAAGATATCTGAATAACGGAATATCTGATTGCACAAGATATCATGAGAATATCTCAAAGACATCTCCAAGATCATAAAAAGCCATGATAATTTTATCTCCAGATATGATATCTGATTCTGTATATATGTCGGATATCTATGCCTCATTTAAAAGCAGATATGTTACATACAACCCAAATAGCAAGAAGAAAAGAATTTTTTTTAAATTCTCGATTTATGAAATTAATTCTTTTTCCGTATATTTATTCTTTGTTCTAAAATGATTCTTAAGAGTTCATAAAAAATTCATTTTTATGTCACCAATTCTGAGTCCTTCTTCAAATATAAAAGAAGTTCTTTTCATAAGAATTCGCAATAAATTCAAAATTATGCTTCAATACTATTCCAATATTTTGCATTTTGCCATCTCTGCACTGCATGATATCTCGGAGGTATAACGGAAAATATTAGAACCAAATATCTCATAGGCTCGCCTTTTATCCTAGTGCGTAAGAATTTTTGCTTACGAGAAAGTACTGGCGCATGTAGCCGCGTCGCGGCAGCGCATGTTACTAGCGCTCGCCCGAGCAAAAATTTTCCAAGTTCCCTCGCGGCGAGTTGGTTTTGCGCCGCGGTCGTTACCTCCGGCGCCGCCCGAGTGAAAATTTTCTAAGTTCCCTCGCGGCGTGTGGCTTTCGCCGGGACAATGCAATGATACAGAGATGTTTTTTTCAAAGATATAATGTGATATCGAGTAATGATGTCCTGTAGATATTCTGTGAATATCTGAAAATAAGATATCTCAGATTTGACTTAAAATTGTAGACATAGAGATATCTGGTTATATCTCAGATATATTTTGCTGTATGGGTTCTGTGCAGTCTACTCAAAGTTGGAACTCTCCCTGTAATTGCCGGTAATTTAGGTCAGTTTAGGATCCCCTTAAATATCTTACGTAGGGCATTTTTCAACTACTTGTTACAATGGTAGAGACATCTGTCTCTTAAAACTTGAGATAGCAATACTGTGGACACATAGCCCCCGTAGACAGATAGCCCCGGTCTCCCCTAATTTGATGTGCAAATTGTCTCTATCTGACCAGATCTGAACAGATATAACCAGATCTGACCAGATATAATATGATCTGCCAGATATAATTACACAGGCACACCAAAAAAAAAGTTGGTTGTTCGCTAGACTACACCACCATACCTATATGTTTTCGCGGTCGCTGAATCCGAATCCGTTGTCTGTTTTACCCCCATCACGTCAGGTTTCGTCCCTAACCTCAAAAAATATCTCAGAATCGCTAAAACGGCCCTTTTCATATTGAGAAATAAAACATGACCACCATATTTATATGTTTTTGGGATCGCTGAATCCGAATCAGTTGTCTGCTAAACGCCATCACGTCACCATTCGCCCCTAACCTAAAAAAATACCTCGAAATTCTTTTACGTTTGATTCCCTTTCGTAACTTTAGTCTCTTTGAGTAATGGGTTTATTCCAAATAAACAAAAACTAATAAGATATCCCATTTTCAAATTTCAAGCATCTTTACTAAATTTCTAAGTATCTCTCATCAAGATCATCCATAAGATGGGTTGTTCGTATTTTTTGGTCTAGTTTTGCTAGTTCAACTAGCAATCATATCGAATAAATCCTGCTACAATGATAGATGCTGCAGGGGGGGGGGGGGGTTAGGGTGTGAGGATGAAGCCGTAGTGTGTCCGTTGACGAGTTGACATTGTCCTCGTCAAAGACGGAAAGTCCTCATACTTAGGCCTAGAGAGGTATGAGGACAATGTCAACTCGTCAACGGACACATTACGGCTTCATCCTCATACCCTAACGCCCCTCTGCAGGGCAGCACGCTTCCGCTGGCATCGTACCTTGACAGACCGGAAAGCGGATCATTCTACACATCCCCTTTCGGGGCAGTTGTCATCGCCTACAACATCTGTCATTGTAGCTGGATTTATTCGATATGATTGCTAGTTGAACTAGCAAAACTAGACCAAAAAATACAAACTACCCATCTTATGGATGATCTTGATGAGAGATACTTAGGAATTCAGTAAAGAAGCTTGAAACTTGAAAATGGGATATCTTATTAGTTTTCGTTTATTTGGAATAAACCCATTACTCAAAGAGACTAAAGTTACGAAAGGGAGTCAAACGTAAAAGAATTTCGAGGTATTTTTTTAGATTAGGGGCGAATGGTGACGTGATGGCGTTTAGCAGACAACGGATTCGGATTCAGCGATCCCAAAAACATATAAATATGGTGGTCATGCTTTATTTCTCAACATGAAAAGGGCCGTTTTAGCGATTCTGAGATATTTTTTGAGGTTAGGGACAAAACCTGACGTGATGGGGTAAAACAGACAACGGATTCGGATTCAGCGATCCCGAAAACATACAGGTATGGTGGTGTAGTCTAGCGAACAACCAACTTTTTTTTTTGTTGTGCCTGTGAATTATTTACCGAATGTATCCAGATCGGCTCAGATATAATTAAAAATTATGAAGGGATGTAAAATGTTATAAAACCATAAATATATCGATTCAATTCAAAATTGTGTGCCACTTTATTATAAGCGTGCGATACAACTGATGATATAAGTTGTACCGTACACTTGATTTATATACCATTCTTATACTATCGTTTGTCATATTTTAAATACGAGAAACGGATCTCATCGAATGCCATCTATCGGATGATCCAACATTTGCACAGAGTACAACAAAAAGGTCGGGACACTGAATTATCTCGGAAAGATAACGTTTTCGGAAGAAATGTTTTATACAAAAGTTTTAGGGTACCATGTTATCCATTATGTGGTGATATTGATTTGACCTTGAACGATCTTGAAAAAGTCATATCAAGGTCAATATTGAGTTCTTTAAACGGTGTTTGGCGTACCGCCGTGTACATAGTTAGATTAGTCGTGTAACTGTACATAGATAGTCGTAATTAGATTAATGATACATATTTTCTCCTTTTGTAATTATCGCGCGAAACGTCGGCGAATCGCGAGCAGCAACAGCATGCGACTCACCTATCGGTGCTGCCATCGCCCATCCGCCGACGGCATCCGCTCCCCCCCAAAAAAGGAGCAAATACTCGCCCGCGGCACATTTTCCAGGACCGCGGGCACTCTCAGTCAAGCCGTCTTACGGCACACACATCTTTGGCCAACCGTCTTACGGCACACATACGCACTCATCGTTAAGACACCTTACGGACCTCATCGTCACGGAGCCGAGCAGCACGGACCATCAGAAGTCTTACTTCCTGCCTGTTCTCTTGCTTGCTCGCTGCCGCCTTGCTACCTGCCTGCTCTCTCGCTTGCTCGCTGTCGCCTTGCTACTTGCCTGCTCTATTGCTTGCTATTGCTTGCTTGCACGTGCTTGCCTGCCGCGCCGAACGAGACGAGATTCATGGAGCGGCTACGAGGACCGAAGACAGGACGAGGCCCGGTGGACACCCGGGGACGACGGCCGACACGATGAGTCGCTTCGCTTTATCGTTTCGCTGCATGCGCTTTTGCCGTCGCGTTAACGAATCTTGAGGGTACCAAATGACCCTCTGGTCCTTCGAGTTAATTTCGCACATCTCGCCTCCGGGGGACTGACACCCCCCCGTACATTGGTCCTTCGAGCCGGATTTTCGCGTTAGAAAACTACCGCCGACCTTTCGCTTATCTCGCTTTATTCGTTAATTTGCTAATTTTCGCCATTGTAATCGCGCATTGCAATAACGCGTGGCGCGTGGTGATCTCTGGTCTCGCGCGATATCTCTCGCTCGCAATTCTTAATTCGCGATGAGAATACTCGCGTGAACTTCTCGCTTGTCGTAACACGTGCCGTTGTCGTTATCTGCATTAACCGCGAATTGCAATAACGCGTGGCGTGTTAATAATAATCTACGATTCTGCGCGATATCTCTCGCTCGCAATTCTTAATTCGCGACGAGAATACTCGCGTGAATCTCTCGCTCGTCGTAACACGTGCCATTGCCGTTATCTGCACTAATCGTGAATTTCGCAATCGACGCGGTGATTAGTTAGAATCGGTAATTGCGGTAATAGCAACCGAAATATTCAGATCTCGAATATTCTCGGGCAAGCCATACGTTTTCGCTGCGCCGTCGACGGCCTTGGCGCTCGGTCACGGGCCGGCCGCGTATACACGTTTTTTCTAAATAGACTCGCGCTCCATAATAACGCGCTACATTGTTTTCGTTGTTGCTGGGTGTGTTTCGGCACGACTCGAAACACATATTATTCCGATCGTTGAAACACTTGCAAACATAATTGCCATCGATCGAAAACACTGTTCGTCGGCACTGGTTCCCGGTATAGAATATCTTATATAGCACTCAAGGTAATCTTATTAGAGATCATAATTACAATTATAATCGCAATTACAATAGAAGTTGTCGTAATTAATACTTGTGTCGTGGATTATATTGCTCGAGTCGTATACGCACTGCTCGTGTCGTAACACCACGCGCAACATATATTGCTGAAACTTTGATGAATGAATACTTGAGTGCATTTCTCGTCGTAACCGGGTACCTGTGCCAATCTATTTGGTAATTTTGATTATTGATACAACTGTATTACTTTGTACATTCCTTGCAACCCCCTTCCTTGATAGCTACACTGTGTTTCTTTTCCTTGCGTTCACGTTCATTATTCTTGCATTGACCAAATCATCATCATTTTGATTGCGCGAGCAATACGAATTATTATATCGTGGTTGAAGAATACTCTCTCGTGAATATTCCATCGTGCCTTCGCGCAGGAATTCGAACCGAGCCATCCGTTACTCGTCACCTTGGCGAACGGAACAGTGTTGTTGTGTTTTTCTGGCATTCCAAACTCGAAGCCTATTGTCCTCCGATATTTGGCAATATTTTCGTGCTGAATTGAGTTGTCATCGTTTCGAGTTCACGTGAACCCTCAACCTCGCGCGCGTGTTCCACTTTGTTTGGTTTAGTGATCGTGTTCCGCTCATCATGGGCCGGGGTCACATAACTAAACGCGAGCTGTGTATACAGCGGATGAGGGAGATTCATGAGCTGTCGATGCTCGCCGTGGCCAATGTCGCACAGAGGCCGAATTTCCTCGTTAGATATCCCACCGTAGCGAGGTTGATCGAAGATTTTGAGGCAGCTTACCTCAAGGTAATCCAAAACGCCTCGGACGAGCAGTTTGCCGCGGAGGAGGCGATCCGCAAGGACTTCGACCAGATGCGCTTCGCGACAGTCGGGCGTTATGAAAAATTTGTGGGCGCTGACCGAACGACCACCGCGGCCCCTCAGGCTCCGGTCCAGACGTCGTCCATCCGACTGCCCAAAATCTCACTTCCACAATTCTCGGGAGATCTCGCCCTTTGGCCCTCGTTTATCGCGTTGTACAACGTTTCTATTCACGAGAACCGGAATATCTCCTCTATGGAGAAGTACCAATATTTGATGGCCTCATTGAAAGGGGAAGCGCTCAACATCGTTAAGAACCTCCCCCTCTCCGCCGAGAACTACGCGATCGCCTACGACGAGCTGATTTCGCGATATCAGAACAAGCGAGATTTAACGGATTACCACGTGGATTTGATACTGAACGCCAAGCCGTTAAAATCGGAGTCAGCCGCCCCTCTGCGTACGCTGTTGGACACATTTACCGAAAATACGCGGGCATTGAACCTGTTAGGGTTTCCCACGGACTCTTGGGACTACCTACTACTCAAATTCTTGCTAGAAAAACTACCTCGTTCGCTTCGCGAGAAGTTTGAATCTGAACACCGGGCAGAGGAAATGCCAAAGTATGCGCAACTTACAAAATTCCTCTCAGATCACTGCCGGGTCCTCGCGTCCGTATCGGGCCCCTCGAATATGTCGCTCAAATCACAATCGTCTTCGCCGAAAAAATCCGTGTCGGCTTCGTCGCTTGCAACTCGAACCGCCGAGTGTCCGGTGTGCAAAGAACAGCATATCGTTTTCAAGTGCCCTCGATTCTTGAAATTATCTCCCCGGGAAAGGCACTCAACGGCAAAAACCGCGAATTTATGCCTTAATTGTCTTCGCGCGGGTCATGGCGCCAACAACTATCCATCGACGTGGACGTGTCGGTCGTGCCAAGCTAAGCATCATACGTTGTTGCACTTCGAACGGAATTCGGGTTCGGCAAGTACCCCCGCGGATACCGGAGCCTCCTCCGAATCGGCGGTCGACAAGAATTCGTCGCCGCAAAACAATGAGCCCCTCGTCAACATGACTAGCGTTGTGAAATCGAGTTCGATCGTATTATTGTCAACGGTGCAGGCCGAAGCTCTCGACGTCCACGGGAATCCCTTCCCTGTTCGCATTCTTTTAGATAGTGCCAGTCAACTGAATTTTATTTCGGAGAACTGCATGCGAAAGGGTGGTTTCGGACGAACCAAGTGTCGCACCATCGTTCTAGCGGTAAATGGTACTAAGACAGCTGCCACTCGAGGTAGCACCTCACTCGTGATTCAAGCACAGGGCAACGGCAACACTCGCATTTTAATAAAGGCTACGATTCTCCCACGCTTCTCCGCCTAATTACCTAGTAGTCAAGTCGAACGAAGAGCGTGGAAACACATAGAGGGATTGAAGCTTGCGGATCCGCAGTATCACCGACCTGGTCCCATCAACATCTTAATCGGCGCAGAGATCTTTGCGTCATTGCTTCGGGACGGTCGTCGTGTAGGGAAGAAGGGCGAACCAGATGCCTTCAATTCTGTTTTCGGCTGGGTTCTCGTCGGTTCGGTGTCAACGCAGACGTCTCAGTCTACACACTCGTTTCTGACTTTCGACTCATTAGACGCGTCTCGTAGTCGATTTTGGCAATTGGACGAGTTTCCCACGGCTCCGCCATATTCACAGGAAGATAGACGTTGCGAGGAACTATTTGCGCAGACCACGCGTCGCGATGTATCTGGTCGCTTTGTGGTGTCGTATCCTTTCACAAAGGATAACCCTTGTTTCGTCGGCACGCGTCAAGTAGCCGTGAATAGATTTCGCGCACTTGAGCGTCGCTTTAAATTGTATGCAGAATTTAAGATAAACTACAGTAAATTCATGCAGGACTATTTGGATAATGGTTATATGAGATTGATTAAGCAGCCGTTCCCAGTGGACGGACCTGTCTTCTACCTACCCCAGCATGGGGTATTCAAGTCAGACAGCACGACTACGAAATTGCGTGTCGTGTTTGACGCATCGGCTAAGGATCTGAACGGCGTCCCGCTGAATCAAATGTTGCGATCCGGTCCTAAGTTACAGTCGGATATAGTTGTGATATTATTGCGATTCCGGATCGGCCTCGCGACGCTCACCACGGACATCCAGCAGATGTTCCTTCAAATCTTAGTCGAACTCGGTCAGTGTGACTACCAGCGAATATTGTGGCGTTCCTCAGAGAACGACCCGATCTCGGACTACCTTTCGCTGACCGTCATCTTTGGATTGACATGCTCTTCGTATCTAGAGATTGCTTGCTTGTTGAAGTTAGCGGTTGAAGGCAAAATCGTGCGTAATCGTGTCGCACGCATCCAGTCCAACACAGATACCTCTTGCTGGAAGCATGTCGATACCAAATCTAGCCCAGCTGATTGTTGCCCAAGGTGCTTGTTTCCCCAAGAACTAGTCGATCACCAGTTTGGGTGGACCGGCCCGGCGCGGCTCGTCGAATTCGAACCCACTCAAGAAACGACATTGGAAGCTGAGGATCTCCCCGAGGAGGAAGAAAATTCTCGCGCCTTTGTCTCCATAAATGCTGATGACGTAGAGTCCATTACTGTAGTCGACTCGCCCCTCGATCGCTTTTCATCGTTAGACAAACTCATCAGAGTGTTCGCATATTGTCTCCGATTCGTTAATAGGACTAGATCAAATGCGCTCACTCTCGCCGTGGATCAAGTCGAATTCCGTTCGACCTTATTATACCCCGTCAAATTCGTTCAATCTCGTTGTTTCGCAGAGGATGTCAGTAGATTAAAACGCAATCAGACTTGCTCCAAACCTCTGCGAAAGCTCGCCCCCTTCTTGGATGCTCGCGGAGTCCTCAGGGTGGGCGGCAGATTGACTCATTCCGCCATCTCCTACGAAGCTAAGCACCCAGCCTTCAATGCCTAGCCGACATCGACTCATGGAACTCATAATAGAGCACATCCACTGCCTACATTTGCATCCGGGACGTCGAGCGTTACATTATCTCTGGTCACAAAACTTCTGGATTCGGAGGGCCCATCAGGCCATTAAACGCTGCCTATCGCGCTGTTATTAATACTTCCGGGCGAATACGCGTACTATACAACCGCACAAGGCGGACCTGCGTGTCGCCACGGTGAGGGTGGCGGATGGCTCATTATTACGACCTTTGGCGAAGCTCTACCCGTTATCGACGGGCAGACCCCCAGAGATCTCCGTTCAGGCGTGAAAATACGTCGTATTTTGGTGGGCGGGATTGCAATGCGCGATTACAAAAATGAGTGAACATTAGCAAAGTAGCGAATAAAGCGAGATAAGCGAAAGGTCGGCGGTAGTTTTCTAACCCGAAAATCCGGCTCGAAGGACCAGTTACACGACTAATCTAACTATGTACACGGCGGTACGCCAAACATCCCGCCTCCGGGGGACTGACACCCCCCCGTACAAACGGGGACCCCTATTTTTTGTCATATTCTTGTAATGTCTAACCTTTGTCGAGATGTTTTCAAAACACTAAGATAAAGCTCTCTTTTGTTAAGAATTTCCTGAAATATTTTAAATTTTGTCATGACATTTTTAATATAAAATATGAGATATCTCATAAAGTATTCATTTTTCGATAACTTTACTTTCATACTTTTATACGTAGAATAATGAAACGAATCAAATAATAATAGATGTTAATTTTTATTAAGTAAATTAATAAAAATTAACATCTATTATTATTCGAATTGTTGCCAACTATCAAAGGATGCAATAAACTAGATCGAACATAACGTTATACTAGAATTATACTAAATTACTAAAATAACATTATACTAGAATTATACTAAAATAGAGATTCTTTACAATAAAATTTATTAACAACTTGATAAATTGTTTTATATTGCAAATGTGGTTAAAGTAATATTAATAAAAATTTCTTGAACATGCAACACTAAAGAATAAGAGATAAAATAATGAAATAATATACAGGGATAAAATACAAATGAATTAATACATTTATTTTTGTTAAATATTTATGTGTTACAATATTTCTTCTTATGTATTCTTCTTAAGTATTTATACTTAATCTATGCAAATAATATCAACCATTACAATAAAATATTTATTTATTCAAGAACAGTATCATCAAAAATAAAATCAAAATCAAAATTAGGTATTGCATTTTCTTTATATGTTTCATTCGTTTTTATTTTATCTATTATAGATTTTGGTAAGTCAAAATTAAAACAACACTTATTATAACGTTTTAACCCAGCTCTTACACATATTATATCCTTTACAGTATCTGCCTCCAATCTATTCCTTAACTTATTTTTTATTAAATTGAGTTGACTAAATAGTCTTTCTACGTCTGCATTGGAATGAGGTAGACTTAACATTTTTAAAGCAAACATAGCCAAATCATAAAATGGATTCTGGCCTGCAGCATCTTTATATGAAATAACTTCATACCAAAATGTTTTTGTCTCTGTAGTGTTATTCCATTTTATAAGATGTATTTTGTTCCATGAGTCTAATATTTTGTCGATTTTCTCATCGTTATAAGAAAAGTGTTTTAAAAGCTCAACCAAAGATGGACGATTATGAGATAATGATTTATCTACACTAATATTAGAAATCATTTTAAGTACAGCTATATTTTCTGGTAATCTTTGCTTTAACTCATTTATTAAAGAAACAACAAAATTGATCATCCTTTCCCTAAGTAACTTTTCTTCTTCTAATGATAATTTCCCTTCCCCTTTCATTGTTTGAATTGAGTTTTCACATAAGTAGCCTAAATAACAATTTCTATCAAGGTATGATAAAAAGTTATCTTTAAAAATATCAATCTGTTTTTGTCTAGGAGTTGTTATCTTATTAATAAGTGACTCTATTAATAACGTTAGTTCATTAAGTAATTTTAACGGATCAACATCATTACTTTCAAATAACTTATTTACTCTATGAACATCATTTAAAATTGTTTTTAAAAAACACATAAAAATATAGTTTTTATTATCCTTGTAAAGATTATACAAAGTTTCTGCAGTATAACATCTTTCATTATATCGAGCAGTTTCGAATAATAGTTTCAGTTCTATCCACTGGTTTACGATTCTCGCTACTACTGGTTCAATTGATAATCATCATGTTTGACATGACTGAACAATTTTTAGAGGTTGTTGCCCATCATTTAAAGTTTTATATAAATTTTCATAATATTCTTTTCTTGATGTAGATCTCGCAAACCAATCATAAGTTTCCCTAATGAGATACTCTAAGTTTCTTGGTAACGCGTTTTTGGCTGCTGAAGATACTGCAAGCTGAACAGAATGGCATACACATCTTACTAATATTAAATGTGGAATTTCCGTTTTTATAATTGAGCATATACTCCGTTATTTACTCCTACCATAACTGATGCATTATCTGTCCCAATTCCAATAAGGTTATTTAAATTTAACTTATATTCTCTAAGAACTTTTTTAATGGTTTCAACAATTGACGTGGCTGAGAAATCTGAGAGTGTAGGCATATCAAGATAGGTTGTTACTACACGATTAGATTTTTGACTGAAATATATGATAACAATACCCAAAAACTTCTTTACGGATATATCAGTTGATTCGTCAATAAGTATACTAAATGACGAGTTTCCAATGTCATGTCTTAAGTCCTCTTTAAAAAAGGGCGCTAATACATTTTTTATTATGTTTGTGCATTTTGTCCGATGTATTTGTAAACCGAATCCTGCAGGACAATTCTTGAATACGTTCTTGCATAAATTACTTAAGTGATCAATTTGATTAATTGATGTATGATTTGCTATAAACAAAGCAAGTCCAGCCTCTGCTACTTTCTTGTCATGATTTTCCTTTACCTTTTCTTTTATTTTAGGTTGTGTAGAACCAACAATAATTTTTTTCATCTCCTGATGTTTCTTTGATTCTGTATGTTTTTTTAATAAGCCATAGTGATTATTCAATATTTTATGACACATTTTACATTTAGGCAGCAGTCCTCCTGTTGATTCTACTGCTATCAACCAATCTTTTAAAAGAGGATCCTGAAGCCACTCATGACGAAACTTTTGGGTATATTGTGGTTTAGACATCTAAAAATAATATTACATTGATATACAATCAAACCCCTGCGTACATTTTGGCTTAGAAGTTATTTGATTTACTTACTGCTGTGACAAGATAAAATTTTATGATGACAGACTATAATGATAATAATGACTCTAACTAACTTCTTTCTTCCTATGCAACCAATTAATTTATAAACAGCTTTGCTTAACATTTGATAACTGCATGTACTGATATGTGATAACACTGATAACCTAAAGTCTCAAGACAGGCGCCAACAAGTCACGTGACAACGCCCTCTGATGGCTCTGATTGGCTGGTATCAATCAGGGCTGCGTTCCAAAATTCAATCTCGATCGGTAACTAAATACGTGACGTAAATTATAGATTTCAGTTCTAACTACCGATCTAGTTACCTATCGAGATTGAATTTTGGAACGCAGCCCTGATTAATACCAGCCAATCAGAGCCATCAGAGAACGTTGTCACGTGACTTGTTGGCGCCTGTCTTGAGACTCTTACGGTTATCAGTGTTATCACATATCGCAGTACATGCAGTTAGCAAATGTTAAGCAAAGCTGTTTATAAATTAATTAGTTGCATAGAAAGAAAGAAGTTAGTTAGAGTAATTATTATCATTATAGTCTGTCATCATAAAATTTTATCTTGTCACAGCAGTAAGTAAATCAAATAACTTCTAAGCCAAAATGTACGCAGGGATTTGATTGTACATCAATGTAATGTTATTTTTAGATGCCTAAACCACAATATACCCAAAAGTTTTTTCATGATTGGCTTTAGGATCCTCTTTTAAAAGATTGGTTGATAGCAGTAGAATCAACAGGAGGACTGCTGCCTAAATGTAAAATGTGTCATAAAATATTGAATAATCACTATGACTTATTAAAAAAAACATACAGAATCAAAGAAACATCAAGAGATGAAAAAAATTATTGTTGGTTAAGTATATTAAACATACACTTTACGTTGATTTGTGTACAACGACTTTAACGTGCACTGAGTGCGCACTGGGTGTGTCCAACCGAATTCGCTATTAGACTCATGGAACAAAATGCATCTTATAAAACGGAATAACACTACAAAGACAAAAACATTTTGGTATGAAAGTTATTTCATATAAAGATGCTGCCGGCCAGAATCCATTTTATGATTTGGCTATATGTTTGCTTTACAAATGTTAAGTCTACCTCATTCCAATGCAGACGTATACTACGTTTACGCGAGCGTTACTTCTGTAGTAACTTACGATAATTCCTCCGCGTAAACGGGGTTTTGCAGTAACTTACGATAATTTACTCCGCGTAAACGAGTGAATTATCGTAAGTTACTGCAGAAGTAACGCTCGCGTAAACGTAGTAGAAAGACTATTTAGTCAACTCAATTTAATAAAAAATAAGTTAAGGAATAGATTGGAGGCAGATACAGTTACCAAGGTAGAATTTTGGAACGCAGTTTTGAATTGCTGTCACGTGACACGTGACCTTGTTGGCGCTTTTTTAACTTATTGACGCATTTTTGGTACAAAAATTATAATTGAATTTGCTACTAAAATTATACTGTTTCACAAAGGAAATATACCAGATTTTATACTAGATACTAAAACATAATTTTTGGACACTAAATGGTTTTTAATTATACTAGATCTGGTATAATTATACTAAGTTGGCAACACATTTAATTTTTACATTTGCAATTTTGCAAAATTGAATTTGCGTCTACAAAATCCAATCAAATTTTTTAAAATATTTTTTTTCTGTTTTTTTTACAACAATAAATTCCTGACCTGTTTGTCACACCCTGTATAACCAGTAGATAATTCGTATTAATTAAAGTAAAAAATGTAGTCTCTAATAATTCTTATTCGAGTTGGTAATTATTTAAGCAAGTCTCCAAATAACTTCAACCAAATTTTTTATGTAATCTAGCTATTAAATAATAATCAAATTGAGAATTTCTTCACTTTTGTTTATTCATCATCTGTAAGCTTACATGGCTGCGTTCAGCAGAACGCAACAGTTTTCAACCGTTTTATGATTCTCTGCTGAACGATTCTAAATGCACTAAAAGTCTCAACACGTTCACTCAGCGGTTGCCATAATTTTCAGCTAATTAAAAGTACGCTGAATATGGCTGCGTTCAGCAGAACGCAACAGTTTTCAACCGTTTCATGATTCTCTGCTGAACGATTCTAAGCGCACTCAAAGTCTCAACACGTTCACTCAGCAGTTGCCATGATTTTCAGCGAACTAAAAGTACGCTGTATCTCAAGCAAAACGTTATCAGTAAAAACTGCCTCCAGTAACATCGCTGAGAATAATAAATATAAATATACATATAAAAATATTATTTATAACGCAATAGATACAGTGGAAACGCACAGAAAGTTACAAAATGATATGTATATATAAATATTAATATAAGAAAATAAAGAAATATATTATAATTATAATTTAGATAAACTCGGGTTAGCACGCATATAACAGAGAATAATAGGTTAAATCGTTAAATGTATACAAAATATGTAATACTTTGATGCATTATACTTATTAATTAAATGTAATGTACTAACTCAAATTATAATATTACTATAATAAAATGTACATACCTTCTAATGATGTTTGTGGCACATCTTGTAATATTATCATGTATTCCTACTATCCCTTGTTAATATTCTTCAAAATAATTATTGAAAAAGTTTACATAAGTGCATAAGTACATGACAATTAATTAATAAGTATAATATATGCATCAAAGTATTACATATTTTATATACATTTAGGGGGTCTATACACGTACGAGTTTGGCTCACAAGTCTGGCTCGGCGAGCTTGATTCGCGAGCTGGACTCGAACGTTTTTTCACCACACACGAAAAAAAAAGTGCGAATTTGGCTCATTTGATGCTGAGCCCGGCTCGTAACATCCCATCCACGAACGAGTAGAAGCTGAACCGAGCCGGACTTGCGAGCCAAACTCGTACGTGTATAGACCCCCTAAATGTATATAAAATATGTAATACTTTGATGCATATATTATACTTATTAATTAATTGTCATGTACTTATGCACTTATGTAAACTTTTTCAATAATTATTTTGAAGAAAATTAACAAGGGATAGTAGGAATACATGATAATATTACAAGATGTGCCACAAACATCATTAGTAGGTATGTACATTTTATTATAGTAATATTATAATTTGAGTTAGTACATTACATTTAATTAATAAGTATAATGCATCAAAGTATTACATATTTTGTATACATTTAACAATTTAACCTATTATTCTATGTTATATGCGTGCTAACCTATCATTCTATGTTATATGCGTGCTAACCAGAATTTATCTAAATTATAATTATATATTTCTTTATTTTCTTATATCAATATTTGTACATACCACGTAGTCCATACATTTATACATCGCGTAGTCCATACCACAGTCCATACTATATGTCGATGACGTTTTGCTTGACAGCTTGACGTTTAACGTACACACGGGGACACAAATGCCTTCTCACTTGAAATTGCACGCGTATCGGAGCATATTCAGAGCGCGTGCTCCGTCTCTAGATATTCGTTCATCATGACTGTAAGAGTATCCGCACAAGACTCTCGTATAGTAATGCAGCGTAACGTAACGTGAGTCAACGCACAAGAAACGTATCGGTTACGGCGTTATACGTTTTTTGTGCGTTGATCTACGTTACGTTACGCTACATTACTATACGAGAGTCTTGTGCGGAGGCTCTTAATTACTCGGCAAAGTTGTCCCAATATATATTTTAAGAATATTTTATAATAATAAATTTCAAATAAATAATTAGTTAATAATATTATATCAGGGAAAGTTACGAAGTTTGAAAAGTAACTCATTACCGTTACTCGTTACTCATTGAAAAAGTAACTCATCGTTACCGTATATAACTCGTTATTCTTATTGAAAGAAGTAACTTGTTACCGTTACTCGTTACTCATTGAAAGAATTAACTTATCGTTACCGTAACTCGTTATTCTCGTTGAAAGAAGTAACTCGTTACCGTTACTCGTTACCTATTGGAAAAAGTAACTTGTTATCGTTATTGTTATTCAAGAAGTGATGAGTCGTTACAATAAGTTTCATAAAATTTCAATATATTTAAACATTATATTTTGACGTAGAACTACTTTGTCGATAGTAAGTAGGGGGTAACATGGGAAGCACAGATGCAATGAAAACATGTCATACTTTGACCGTTTATATCTTCGAAACTAATAATCGTAGAGTAATGATTAATATGTCATTAGATAGCTTATATAGTCCCATCTCCTCTTGAAAGTTTCAAAAGTTTCAAAAAGCTTCCTAAATGAGGAAGCTAAACAATTATATTTTAATTCTGTACACTTTATACATGTTTTTATATTTACATTAAACAGATAGAGACAGAATAATTGGATTACATGAATAAAAGGCTCATAAAAGAATCAAAGAATTTTCTAAAATATTTCAAATTTTGTCAATGATATTTTTTAAATATAAAATATGAAATATTTTGTAACGTATTGACTTTTCGGTGACTTTACCTCAATACTTTTATACATAGAATAATGAAAGGAATCGATTGTTGTAAAAAGAAAACAGAACAAATTATTTTAAAAACTTTGATTGCATTTTGTAGACGCATTTAATTTGCAAATTGCAAATATAAAAATTAATATTATTATTCGATTCCTTTCACCATTCTGTGTATAAAAGTATCAAGGTAACTGGTAAAGTCATCGAAAAGTGAATACTTTACGAGATATTTCATATCTTATATTAAAAATATTATGATATAATTTGAAATATTAGAAAATTCTTAACAAAAGAGAGCTTTATTACAGTGTAAAAAAAGCATACAATTCTATTTTAAAAAATAGAATTTTATGTGACGATGATTTTATGACCTAAAAAAATTAATTTTTCAAAAATTGATTTTACCATTATTTGTCTTCCTCGAAGTCATACAACTTTTGTCTGAAACATTTTTTTCTAAAACTACATGAGATATCGATATTTGACTTTTCAAATTACTTCCAAAACTTTTTTATTTTTGATTGTAGAAAAAAATTGCTTTAGACAAAAGTTGTTTGGTTTGAAAAGAGGACCCATGATTCTTACGTAAGTTATGTCGTAGATGTCGTTTTTAAGAAATTTTAAAGGCGACTAATTCCTTAAATAACTTCATTTTGCCCTTGAGAGGAAAGTTATAGATTTCGTCGAGACGTTTTCCAAACACTATAATAAATCTCTCTTTCGTTAAAGATTTCCTGAGATATTTTTAATTTTGCCATGATATTTTTATAATATAAAATATGAAATACCTCGTTTGTCTCTAAAGTATTCACCTTTCGACTACTTTACCTTGACACTTTTGTATATGAAATAATGAAAGGAAGCGTATAATAATAAAATTAATTTTTACATTTGCAATTTTGCAAAATTGAATGCGTTTACAAAATGTAAATATGTATAAAGTGTACAGAATAAAAAAATATAATGTTTAAATATATTAAAATTTTACGAAAGTTGTAACGACTCATCACTTCTAGAATAACAATAACAAGTTACTTTTTTAATGGATAAGGAGTAACGGTAACGAGTTACTTTTCTCAATGAGAATAACGAGTTACGGTAACGATAAGTTACTTTTTTCAATAATAACGAGCAACGGTAACGAGTTACTCACGAAAAGAACGGTTTTGCTGAAGTATCTAAAAATTTAGCTAGATACAGAAAATAATTTTGTTGCAAGATCAAAATGATTATAGTAGGTCGCTGAAATATAATGATAATTCTGTAAAAAATTTTGACGTTTTAAAAATCAGTTTGAACGTTCTACATAATTATTTTGATGGTGCAACAAAATTATTTTCAGATCTGTATCTAGCTAAATTTTTAGAATCTTCAGCAAAACCGTTCTTTCCGTGTTCTTTCAATGAGAATAACGAGTTACGGTAACGATAAGTTACTTTTTTGAATGAGTAACGTAACAGTAACGAGTTACTTTTCTCAATGAGAATAACGAGTTACGGTAACGATGAGTTTTACTTTTTTGAATGAGTAACGAGTAATGGTATAACGAGTTACTTTTCTCAATGAGAATAACGAGTTACGGTAACGATGAGTTACTTCTTTCAATGAGTAACGAGTAATGGTAACGGAGTTACTTCTTTCAATAAGAATAACGAGTTATATACGGTAACGATGAATTACTTTTTCAATGAGTAACGAATTACGGTAACGAGTTACTTTTCAAACGTAACTTTCCCTGATATTATATTATTAATTAATTATTTATTTATTTGAAATATATTATTATAAAATATTCTTAAAATATATATTGGGACAACTTTGCCGAGTAATTAAGATCCTCCGCACAAGACTCTCGTATAATAATGTAGCATAACGTAGATCAATGCACAAAAAATGTATAACGCCGTAACCGATATTTTCTTATGCGTTGACCCACGTTACGTTACGCTGCATTACTATACGAGAGTCTTGTGCGGATACTCTTACAGTCATGATGAACGAATATCTAGAGACGGAGCACGCGCTCTGAATATGCCCCGATACGTGTGCAATTTCAAGTGAGAAGGCATTTGTGTCCCCGTGTGTACTTTTAATTCGCTGAAAATTATGGCGGCCGCTGAGTGAACATGTTGAGACTTCAGGTGCGTTTAGAATTGTTCAGCAGAGAATCATAAAACAGTTGCAATACTGTTAGTCCAGTCGCCAGGTCGATTGAGCATTTTTTTCGAGGTTCATGGCTTAAGTTAATGTTTTTTTATGTTTTTTGGGTTGTAGAACAAGAATCTATAAATAGTTTTTTCGTAAGTCGATGCAATAAAAAGTTATTAACAATTTATTTGTTTAAATTGCCCTAGCTATCAAACTATACATCCTATAAAAAAAATGAACTGGAGAAAATTTGTTCCTCTTTTCACTACGAACAAAATGGCGTTTGAATTTATCCAAAATCTTGATTATTGACGGAAATATGTCAATTTTTAGGTAATTACTGCCTACGCGTCGCGGAGTACCCTAGGCGTGCGCGCTCGCGCTCAATTGTACCACACGAGTTTTGCTCCTTTAATTTTAATTTAATTTATTTTTTTTGCTCCTTTTATTTGAATTGAGCGCGAGCGCGCACGCCTAGGGTACTCCGCGACGCGTAGGCAGTAATTACCTAAAAATTGATATATTTCCGTCAATAATCAAGATTTTGGAAAAATTCAAACGCCATTTTGTTCGTCGTGAAAAGAGGAACAAATTTTCTCCAGTTTATTTTTTTATAGGATGTATAGTTTGATACCTAATTTAAACAAATAAATTGTTAATAACTTTTTATTGCATCGACTTACGAAAAAACTATTTACAGATTCTTGTTCTACGACCCAAAAAACATAAAAAAACATTAACTTAAGCTATGAACCTCGAAAAAAATGCTCAATCGACCTGGCGACTGGACTATATATGTTGCGTTCTGCTGAACGCAGCCAATGTACGAAATAACTTATATTTCTGTGATTGTCTTTTGTATTTTAGATATAAGGCGAATTGATGAAAATGCTTTTATAACAAATAACTAACATTTTTTTGTTTATAAAAAATACTTGTTCTCTGCAAATTATATTTTTATCATAAATTATTTTTATATAATTATATCAAAGATATTTAATTAAATATTTTTAATTTGCTACGTATAAATAAATTCATATTTATATATTTAAATATCACATTAGACGAATATCTATCATCGAACATTTAATTTGTTATAGTTAAACATGGCCAGATATCGTCATACCTATACAGTTTTTTATCAAACACAACCTCAGTTCGACTTATATCTGGACAGATATGGTCAGATGAAATGTATTTTGGATCGCATTCGAGTATAAATATGGTTATATCTAAACAGATACAGTCAGATCTGGACTGTTTCGATAAAATTCACAGATACGGTTCGATCTGAGCAGATATGGTCCGATCTAAACCGTCAAAGATCAGATTACACTTTATATATTGTTATATATAGTTACATATGAACATATATGACCAGATCTGCGCAGACATGAGAAGTCATATCTGAGCATATCTGACCAGATAAAATTTGATCTGCTGAGATATAATTTGATCTGGTCAGATCTAATCCTTTTCTTCCGGGATAGTAGAAGAATGGATGAGTATAAATAAGTTAAAGTTGAATGCGAGTAAAACAAAAATGATGATAGTTCGTAGTATAAGGAAAGAACTGAAAGGAAATGTTATACTAAAATGCTATGACAGAACAGTGATAGAATGTGTAGAAAAAATGAAGTATCTTGGCTTTATTATTGATAATAGACTTCGACTGGAAGACCACTGTGATTATATGCTAAAAAAGATAGGAAAAAAAGCTTTTTAAATAGAATAGATAAGGATATATCGGTATATGCTAGGTGTCTCGTGTATAAATCAATAACACCTCACTTCGAGTATTGTACAACGCTATTAATTGGTATGTGCAAAACATTGCTGAATAGACTACAAGTCGCACAAAATAGGGCTATGAGTGTCATATATAATCGAATGTTTCGACTGACTCATCAACGCCCAGCCTAAACTCTTAAACCTAGAAACATGAAATTCGGGGAGTATATTCTTTCCACTACGTAAGCACCCACTAAGAAGGGATTTTTAGAAATTCGAGCACTAACGGGGTGAAAAGGGGTAAAACATGTTTTCACGGATTCCTCAATATCTCTTAGGACCGATGAGATATTGACTTGGTTTCTGCTTACAAAGGTTACCCATACAAGTGCTTAAAAACATAATTCAAGATTTTGCCCTAATCATCTATCTATCTATCTATCTATCTATATCTAATATATATATATATATATATATATATATATATATATTATATTATATATATATATATATATATATATATATATATATATATATAGATAGATAGATAGATAGATAGATGATTAGGGCAAAATCTTGAATTATATATATATATATATATATATAATATATATATATATATATATATCATACTTTGAATATTGTGCAACAATGTTAGTGAACATGGGTGAAACGCAACTGAATCGACTGCAAGTGGCACAAAACCGTACCATGAGTCATTTTGCAATGCTCGCGATATATGTATATAAAAGTAGAATTGATGCTGCAAACCCTTAGGTTTATGAATGTAAGACAGAGGCTGATGTACAATATATGCATTTTTATTTTTAAGATAGTAAGGGGCATAATGCCAAAACATTTAAGTATAGAAAGGTAGGTAAGGATAGTAAGTAGGATAGAAATGGTAGGAGACGTGAGTGGATGGCAAACTATAGACAGATCGGGAGTATTGCAGTACAATTTCGTAGAACAAAAAGCGGGCAAAAAAGTTTGTTTTATAAAGGTTTAAGTATGTATAACGTCCTACCGACAGAATTAAAGCAATATGTGAAAGAATCGAATCATTTAAGCGTATGTTAAAAGAATATATTGTACATCATGTAGAAGAATTAATGTAAGGACATTTTATGTAACAAATAGCCAAGAAGGCTAATAAAGCTCAATCAATCAAAAAAATCTCTCTCTCCCCCTCTCCCTCTCTCTCCCTCTCACCCTCCACCTTCTCACCCTCTCTCCCCCCTCTTTCTGATTAATTTTAATTATTAAAAAATAAATGTCTTTTTTTACCATCTTTTTTAACCTACATAAAAAATCTAGAGAAAAGACATACGTTAGCAAGCTGTTTTTCTAAAGCAATCACTCGATCGAACTCTTCAGGCGCCGAATGAGGATTTGCTCCCAACAAAATGGCGACGTTTGTCATATAATTGTGATAAGCTTTCAGTTGAACTTCGCTAACCTTCTTCAAGTAATAATCTCTGCTAGGCAACGCCAATTGCATCTGGTCCAACTGCATAGATAAACAAAAATGTTATTACTCTTCCTACAAGAACTATTGCATTTGCTTATTCCAAGACATCACGGAATAATAAAGAAATTGTACAAATTTTGTAAATACAAATTTTTTTTTAGAAAAAAATATCTAATAATCTAATTTTTGTATAATAGTATGAAGCAATTCCAATTATAATAAAAAATTCCAAAGTAATTCCAATGATATCAATGCAAAAATAAAATTGTGGTTATTCTGTTAAGGGAATACGTCGCCTACTGATGAGTCGTTGACCAACTGTATATGTAAAATCTCAAAATTGCATTTACCGGTCAACGAAAATATTTAAAATATAGTTGTTCAAAAAACGATATACTATGCTTCGAAGTAAGAGATATATACCGTAGAAATTGCATTTATCTATTTTTTACTCTGTATTAAATTGCTGATTTGACTCATATCTTTCTTGACGATAACTGTTAGGGAGAATTCACATCTTGGCAGAATAGCAGCCCTCGCGAAAATAAGAAGCCTTATAGAGCGTTGACAAACGTTTGGTAAGGGTTTTCTGAGCGTTTATACGCTTTCAAACGTTGTAAGAACGCTTACACAACGCTGTTGGATTGTAAACGCTTTCGGAACGCTTTTCAAATGCTGTATAAAACGTTTCGTGAAAATTCTGTAATGCTAAGCCAACGCTTTTCAGAGAACGCTTAGTGAACGCTAATCAAACGCTGTATAAAACGTTTCGTGAAAATTATGTAATGCTAAGCCAACGCTTTGCAGAGAACGCTTAGTGAACGCTGATCAAACGCTGTATAAAACGTTTCGTGAAAATTCTGTAATGCTAAGCCAACGCTTTTCAGAGAACGCTTAGTGAACGCTGATCAAACGCTGTATAAAACGTTTCGTGAAAATTCTGTAATGCTAAGCCAACGCTTTGCAGAGAACGCTTAGTGAACGCTGATACAACTTCGTATAGAGAGTTTGCTGTCAGACTTTACAAACGTTTATCAAACGCTTTTCCCAACGCCGTAAGACAAGCGTTTTCCCTCCGTTTAGCAAACGTTCTTCTAACAATGCCGCTAGGCGGCGCATCTTTCTCGCATTTTAAATCCAGCCGCGTATATATCCAGACTCTACTGACCGTTTCTAAACTCTCAACGAACTTCCGCAAACGCTCATGTAAACGCTGTGCAAACCCTCAAAAAACGCCTTTCAAACCCTAAAGCGAAACAATTTCCGCTTTTCAAACGCTTTTCAAACGGATTACTGGCCGTTTTCAACAAACTCCTGTAAACGCTGTGCAAACGCTGTGCAAACTTTCAAAACGCTTAATACAAACGTCTTTCAAACGCTAAAGCGTTGCAATTTCTGCTTTTTAAACGTTTTACTGACCGATTCTAAACGCTCAACAAACTCCCGCAAACGCTCACGTAAACGCTTAACAAACGCTTATGAAACTTCCTATTTTCGCCAGGGAGAAAGCAGAAACGCAGCAGCCAATTAGGACTTACGCTGATAGTAAGCATACAATAATATGCATGCACAGTACATTCTGCTTACTTCCAGCGCAAGTCCTAATTGGCTGCTGCGTTTCTGCGCCCGCTACCGCCACATGTTTTGGGAGCGCTCCGGATCACTGTTCTGTGCGCTGAATGCGCCCATTGGTATCACTGCGCCCGGTGCCCGCAAATAAAACGAACTATGGCGAGCTTGTCAAACGGTACGAGATTGCGGTGTAAATTTGGAAAATTTACAACAAAACGAAAGGAAGAATTGAAAGAGAATGTGCAACAAGCCGCGAAGAGAAGGAAACGTGAAGTCGCCGAACCTGAAGAGCTGTGGAAGACCGACGAGTTGTCGAATTGCAACAAATGACAAAAAACATGTGATGTGCGACGTGTGTGCAATCTTTGTTTCTAAGATTTATTGAAAACGAAGTGCGAATTGGTCTCGCGACCATTTTGACAATACGCTGTCATAATTGCCTCGCAACATTCAAAGTGAATACTTGCAAGAAGGATTTTCAAGTAGAAGGTGGACGTTCAAAATATGACATCAATGTGAAAGCTGCTCTCGATAAGAAGTTTATAAATAAATTTAGACACGGTTGATTATTTGGGTTGCTGCTATATTTTTTTTCACAGCAATTTTAGACAGCGGTATTGGCATAGCACATTTCAACACACTTCTATCTGCCTTCCCTTATGAAAAAGTACACTCGATACTTCGATAGTTAACACCCAACGTTAAGTGTTAACATTAAATTTACGCGAGTTGACACTCAAATTTGGGCGTAAGTTTAGTGTTTGCCATCAAAGTTAAGTGTCAACTCTTAAATTTAGGTGTAGATTGAGTGTTGACCATTAAGGTTTAGGTAAGTTGTGGGTTTAATCCTCAATGATGAGTGTATATTGGGAATTTACTCTCAATGATAAGTGTAGGTTGGGAATTAAGCTTTAATGTTTAGTGTAGGTTGGAGATTGATCCTCATCGTTGGATGTTGGTTTGGTGTTAACAGGGTGTTAAACCTTTAATGTTCTATGTCGATTTAATCAGTGTCGCCATGATCCCTTTATCGTTGGGTGTCGTTTAAATGTTATTGTGTTAATCTTCGTTAAGTGTCAATTTACGGCCCTTATTATTATTATTAATCGAGTATTGATAATATATTAGTACTATATAATTTACTCCGTGAACATATATGCACACACATACATAAAGAATAGATTTTTTTTAGATTTGTTTCTTTAAATTTGATTCTTAATTATTTTTTAATTCATTAAATAAATAAATAAATAAATTCTTTATTTTGTCAGGTAGCGTCTTTAGGCGTTCTCATGCATGTTGTTAACGTTATTATATTAATATTATATTATGTTAAATATACGAATTTTATATTAATAATTATTGTACATTAATTGTAATTGCGTTATTATCTTTCAATATTTACCAGTTATTATCAATACACGATTTTTGAACGCTATAAAGATATGTTTTATAGGAATATAAGCAACAAGGAAGCGTCAGAATCAAAGGATTGCCACTAGTCCGTTCGATCACCGATGTCAAGCGACGTTAGGTGCGGTACTGACTCGGATGGGTGACCGCTGTACCCTTATGGAAAAATACAACTGTTGGTGTTAACCGTTAAAAAAACACCAAAGAAAAACTCTTATTTTGGATCACCAATTGAAGGTTAACCTTCAAATGATGGGTAACCTTCAATTAACGGTCCGAAATCACACCCAACTTTAAGGGTTTTTCTTTGGTGTTTTTTTAACGGTTAACACCAAAAGTTGAGTGTATTTTTCCATAAGGGTTGAATGTGCCAGTTATTCATCATAGTTTCTTTGCAAAAATAAAAATTTTTATTCTGCACATCACTATCAAGAGACACGGTAGTGTCTCGCGTTAAGAATACGGAGTTCTTTTATAAGCGGACTCTTTTAAAGCGGAGCGCGAGACCGACCGTGACTCTTTTACGCGACGCGACGGGTTGCGAGTACTCGAGATGTTGAGATCTCATATAACGAGTGAACGGATCAAGTTCTAAGTAGGCTTGATCGATAGCTTGGGGTTCGAATTGGGAGGGTATCTCTTATAACATTTTCCGCTACGTGCCCTACGAGCGGAGATATTGCGACGCAAAGTCGAAAATGTGAAAATTTTATATTAAGATCTTCTTCTCCTCCTAACGCCGACGTCTCTCAACCAATCAGAGGACTCAGAGAAATGTCACTTTCACTTTTTCGACACTGGCGGTGCTGGTATCGCCAGTTTCGATATAATTACGTGTGTGTGCTGCGCGCAGTGCAGACAGTGCGTTCAGCGCGCTGTCACAGTCAGTTAACCTATTAACTTACACGGTAGTGTCTCGCGTCATCATCAACAAGTATACGCGCGGAGCGATACCGACCGTGACTCTTTACGTGATGCGACGATTAATATTTTTTCTGATTCAAGGTAATTGTTTTATTTACATGTAATTATCCTATTATTATACGACGCGAAGCGCGACCGCACCGTGACTCTTTTATGCGACTAAGTGCATGTGACAGGAATTATAGTAGTTTACGTTTACGTGAGTATTACTTCTGTAACAACTTATACGATATCATCGTAGTTACTATAAAATCTCTCGTTTACGCGGAGGAATTACCGTATCATAAGTTACTACAGAAGTAACGCTCGCGTAAACATAGGTTAGGTTACCGGTTTTTTACAAAATTTTACATAAAACGCGAGATTCATTTATGTATGCAAGTTCAACGCTTATTGAGTTAATGTGTAATAATTTTCCTATTAATATAAATAGATGGAACGTGAAAAAGAGCAGGAAAAGGAAAGAGCGCTAGCGGCGAAGAAAAGATGCCGAAAAATCTCCGCAGTCAGAAAATGTGGAATCTGATGGCCCCGCGATTAAGAAGATAAGAAAAATCCAGATATAGATACAAGTTTCTTGCCAGATAGGGAAAGGGAGGAGGAGGAAAATAAATTTAGGGAAGAATTAAAGCAAGAATGGGCTAAAAAGTAAAACGCATTGAAGGAAGAAGAAATTAAGATCACGTTCAATTATTGGGATGGATCTGGCCATCGTCGGAGTGTTATAATGAAGAAAGATGAATGTATCAGTGATTTAGAGATACTCCAGTGTCACTTTTGGAGTAACATTGGCGTGATATATAAAATGTTCTGCTGCATAAATTTAATTTTCACATACAGGTAATTCTATCTATCAGCTTCTTCAGAAATGTTTAGAAGTTCTGAGGCATGAATTCAGCGAGCTTAAAACAGTAATGGCAGATCAGTTAATGTATGTCAAGGAGGATCTTATATTACAGCACCATTAGACGTTTTACGATTTTATTGTAACTAAGGTAAATATACTAAATGATGAAACTTATGAAGCAATATCACAATGTTGGCATGTTATATTATTTTACTTAGGTATTTATCACGATTGAAAGAATACTTTGTATAATTCTCCTTTATGTTATTTTAGATCATGGTACGAGAGGAACAAACACATTTTTCCAGCGAGTAGATGGAAACCTTTTGATCCAACGAAAAGTTACGACAAATATACAGTGTCGGATAAAAATAAGAAGAAAGATAAAATCTGATAAACTTATATTCAACGAATTGTCCAATTTCGTTTAAAGGATTCAGATTCAAAGGACTGTAAATATTATAAATAACCAGATAAACATCTTTGTTTCATCATACAATTGATTCATTATAAAGAAGATTGTAATATATATATATATATATTATAATTTAGTAGAGCTACATAATCGAGTAAATGAATTAAATATCACATAATTGAATGAATTAAAATGACAGTCCTTAAAAATACTATGTAGCTACAATATATATATATATATATATATATATATATATATATATATATATATTGTCCTTAAAAATACAATGTAGCTACAGGACAATTTGTTGAATCTAAGTTTATCAAATTTTATCTTTCTTCCTATTTTTATCCGACACTATACTTGTCGTAACTTTTCGTTGGATCAAAAGGTTCCCATCTACTCACTGGAAAAATGTGTTTGATCCTCTCGTACCATGATCTAAAATAACATAAAGGAGAATTATACAAAGTATTCTTTCAATCGTGATAAATACCTAAGTAAAATAAAATAACATGTCAACATTGTGATATTGCTTCAAAAGTTTTATCATTTAGTACATTTACCTTAGTTACAATAAAATCATAAAACGTCTAATGGTGCTGTAATATAAGATCCTCCTTGATATACATTAACTGATCTGCCATTACTGTTTTAAGCTCGCTGAATTCATGCCTCAGATCTTCTAAACATCTCTGAAGAAACTGATAGATAGAATTACCTGTATGTGAAAATTAAATTTATGCAGCAGAACATTATATATCACGCCAATGTTACTCCAAAAGTGACACTGGAGTATCTCTAAATCACTGATATATATATATATATATATATATATATATATATATATATATATATATATATATATTATAACACTCCGGCCATGGCCAGATCCATCCCAATAACTGAATGTGATCTCAATTTCTTCTTCCTTCAACGCGTTTTACTTTTTAGCCCATTCTTGCTTTAATTCTTCCCTAAGTTTATTTTCCTCCTCCTCCCTTTCCCTATCTGGCAAGAAACTTGTATCTACATCTGGATTTTTCTTATCTTCTTAATCGCGGGGCCATCAGATTGCACATTTTCTGACTGCGGGAATTTTTTGGCATCTTTTCTTCGCCGCTAGCGCTCTTTCCTTTTCCTGCTCTTTTTCACGTTCCATCTATATCAAAGCATCAAATACACGTACCTACAAAAACACAAATTATGAGATAATCGGGATCATAAGAAGATCGTAAGAAATTACTTGTGACTCTTGTGAGTATCAGGACTTGTGAGATGTTAGCTCAATTTAACGGCGGCTTTTCTCTTCCATTCCGCGTGACCGACGGTAAATGCCCATTTCGTGACATCTAGCCTTAACATCTTTGTGATATCGTCATCATTAGGATTTTCTTCGTATCCTATCTTCTGAAGAAGCCCATCGAAAATTCCTGATATGTATAACTAGATGACATTCAGAGCACTGAACAGAAATCACATATAATATGTATAAACCGGACATATAACATCGTGTTATTTTTACATTAATAGGAAAATTATTACACTAACTCAATAAGCGTTGAACTTGCATACATAAGTGAATCTCGCGTTTTATGTAAAATTTTGTAAAAAACCGGTAACCTAACCTATGTTTACGCGAGCGTTACTTCTGTAGTAATTTATGATACGATAATTCCTCCGCGTAAACGAGAGATTTTATAGTAACTACGATGATATCGTATAAGTTGTTACAGAAGTAATACTCACGTAAACAACTACTATAATTTCTGTCACATGTACTTATTAGTCACGTATAAAAGAGTCACGGTGCGGTCTCGCTTCGCGTGTACTTGATGCGATATGATATATATTATATATTATAGGATAATTACATGTAATATAAAACAATTACCTTGAATCGTGTACGCGACAAAGAGTCACGTATACTACGTTTACGCGAGCGTTACTTCTGTAGTAACTTACGATAATTCATCACTCGTTTACGCGGAGTAAATTATCGTACGTATATATATATTACAAGTCCCGTTTACACGAAGAACAATCCTGTTCACGCGAATAAATTATCGTAAGTTACTACAGAAGTAACGCTCGCGTAAACGTAGTAACGGTCGGTCTCGCTCCACGCGTATTTGGTTGTCACACTTGTCACTACCGTGTCTCTTGAATGATTGGTTAAGACTGATGACTGTGACAGCGCGCTGAACGCACTCTCTGCACTGCACGCAGCACACACACGTATATAATTATACACTATCTCTATCACACGGCGACGTGTTCACGATCGTCACTATTTCTATCTAGGTTATTATTTATTAATTTAACTTACTGACAGCGCGCTGAACCGGCTAACTGCACTAACTGCACTGAGCGCAGTACGCACACGTAATAATAACATACCGATTTCGAAACTGGCGATACCAGCACCGCCAGTGTCGAAAAAGTGAAAGTGACGTTTCTCTGATTCCTCTGATTGGTCGAGAGACGTCGGCGTTAGTAGAAGAAGAAGAAGAATTTTTAAAATTTTTCACTCACATTTAGACTTTGCGTCGCAATATCTCCGCTCGTAGGGCACGTAGCGCAAAATGTTATAAGAGATACCCCCCCCCCCCCCAATTCGAACCCCAAGCTATCGATCAAGCCTACTTAGAACTTGATCCGTTCACTCGTTATATGAGATCTCAACATCTCGAGTACTCGCAACCCGTCGCATCGCGTAAAGAGTCACGGTCGGTCTCGCGCTCCGCTTTAACAGAGTCCGCTTGTAAAAGAACCGTATATACTTAACGCGAGACACTACCGTGTCTCTTGATCACGGTCGGTCTCGCGCTCCGCTTTAACAGAGTCCGCTCGTAAAAGAACCGTATACTTAACGCGAGACACTACCGTGTCTCTTGATACCGATTTCGAAACTGGCGATAGTAGCGCGCCAGTGTCGAAAAAGTGAAAGTGACATTTCTCTGATTCCTCTGATTGGTTGAGAAAGACGGCGTCAGTAGGAGGAGTATCTTAAAAAATTTTCACATATTCGACTTTACGTCGCAATAACTCCGCTCGTAGGGCACGTAGCGGAAAATGTTATAGGAGATACCCCCCCCCCCCAATTCGAACCCCAAGCTATCGATCAAGCCTACTTAGAACTTGATCCGTTCACTCGTTATATGAGATCTTAACATCTCGAGTACTCGCAACCCGTCGCGTCGCGTAAAAGAGTCACGGTCGGTCTCGCTGCGCTCTGGCTTGACGCGAGACACTACCGTGTCTCTTGATAGGGGCAGAATTTTCCAGGGAATGCCATGATGTGTATAGTTTTTTGTTACCGATTTTCTGGATTACCGGTTTTTCTAATTTTTCGGGAAATAATTGACCGAATCTTAAAAAATTATATATGAAACAGGGGTAGAATTTTCCAGGGAGTGCTATAAAGTGTATAATTTTTCGTTACCGATTTTTTGGAAGCCGGTACCAAAATTTTTCCAATTTTTTGGGAATTAATTGACCAAATCTCAAAGAATTGTATATAAAGTATTGTTTAAAAAAATGTTCTATTATTATAAGTACCTGACGTCTGTATGTATGTCTGTCTGTCTGACCGCGAACTACTCATTCGTTAATGGACCGAATTTCAAAGAATTGTACATGAAGTAGGGGTAGAATTTCCCGGGATAAAATATAATTTTTCGTTACCGATCTTTTTGGAAACCGGTTACGAAATTTTTCCAATTTCTCGGGAAATAACAACCCGGGAAAAAATGGAAGAGATCTGAACAGACTTGAGCAGATCTCATCAGATCCAATCCACTCAGATCTGATTTGATCAAAATATTGACCCTATCTGATCAGATCCAATCAAACATGAGTAGATCCGAGCAAATATAAAATAGATTGTTCTATTTTATCATATCTGACCCTGTCCGCTAGAAACTGATCAGATCTACTCATGTCTGATTGAATCTAATCAGAAAGGGCCAATACTTTGATCAAACCAGATCTGAGTGGATCGGATCTGATGAGATCTGCTCAAGTCTGTTCAGATTTTTTCCATTTTTTTCGCGGGATAATTTAATAATTACACATAATGTAGTAATTCGATTCATATATTTGAAATGCGTCAAAATTGATGACAATTGTTGTCTGTTTGCGCACGGCTCGCATAAACCGTGATCTAGTACGAAGGCTGAGAAAGAGACACGCTAACTCGAATTTAGAATCGATATATTTTATGGATAAATTCACAATATAATTCTGACCGTTTACATAAGCAGTGGTATTTTTGCTCGATGTCAATCCATAAACATAGCGAAATGTCAGAAAATATATGGCATAATAAATATATCATCCAATCTGTGAATAAATTAGTTTTTTATAATTCGAAATCACTAAAGAAGTCTCACATGGAACAATCAATTCAAAGAAATAACTCAACAAACTCGTTATTCCATTTCAAAAAGATATGAACAGTTGAAAATTAAAGTTAGACAAAATAGAATTTGATTAAACGAAGTTATGATTCTCATGAAATAAACTAATTCACAGAAAGGATTAAACAAAGCAAACATATCAAATAATCACATGAAATAATCCAAATTGCAATAGAAAATAAAAGTGTTTATACATTCGTAGGAAGAAACGTGGAATATGATACCTTTACGATTTAAGTTACGTAAGTAAAATTATATTATCAACTCTTGACCGATTCTCCAGCTCTTAACTTATTTATTCCACGTATCTTCGTAAATCAATTCCACATAAATATGAATGCGCATATATGATAAGAGTAGCCAAATTATTAACGAGTAAATCAGAAATTAGTCAGTTTTAAAATGAATCGAGATTATCAGTGTTCGTTAGATATGTGAATATCGCAATGAGAATAAATATTAAATATAATCGTAAGCGCAGTAATCTCAGAAATGTACAGTTCGCCAAGTCAATCTATTAGCAATATATATGGTTATTTACAAGAAACAGTCTTACAAAAGACCGGCAGCAAACGTGATTATAAACTGAGACTTTGATAGCTCGAATTAATGTTAATGTGCATATAAGACGGATCCGTTTAAAGAAATTAATATAAATAAGATACTTAAGTATCTGGATTGGGTTGCAACCACCAAATCACAATAAAGTAAATCTGACGTCAGACTATAGAGAAATTGGCCACTCAAATAACGGTCCAAGGCAGTGATCTACGTGGTAGAATCCTGTAAGGAAAAGATCACTACAGTATACGGATGCGTGCATCCGCAATCTCCACTTGACCATGTCAAGCGTAAAGCAGATCTTTCCACAGGATCCTGAGCTTACCTTGGAGTGGTCCTTTGATAGGACTCTCATCGGCATAGCAGCCGGCCGTAGATCCTTTCGATCTAGTAATGGGATAAGGAAAGGGCTTTTCTGCCCTTCCTTATGAGCGCAAAGGCCTTCTGCCCAAAATGGCCGCCTTCGCTCGTCTCGTCTATGTCGGCGTGACGATGAGAGTAATGCCGGTACTTTATAACAAAGTGCCGCTGTATCCCTGGTAGTCCGTCTTTCCTTCCTTCCGCCGTCTGCGGACGCTTTCCTGATTCCACTTTATCAATCGCAATCGTCTCGCCTCGATCCAGAGAATGTTCTCGTATTTCTTTGTACAACGTGTGACTCGCCACGTTCGTCACCTCGGACCGTTCGTTGAAGAATAACGACGATCGCTTCGTTTCCGGCTTCGTCTTCGTTGTGTACGCGTAACGCATGCGCGATCCTCGTCGTCAAGCGCGGTGCTGCTACCGCGTGACTTACCGATGTATACTCCCTTAGATACCGCCCTCTAGGTGCGTTCATAAAACCATCTCCGCATCGACTCGAGCCACGCAATGGCAAGAGTGTGCTCGCCTACGAACTGACTTTGGCGAACCGCACATCTCAAACTGATTGATCAACCGTGTGTTTTAAACATTGTCAAATTGGCAAAGACTATATATGATATATATATGGGGCATTCTCCGCGTGTCGGAGTCCCTTCCTGCCCACTTCAATTTTTGACATAATTCAACCAACCAGGGCTTAAAATTTTCGTTGAAGAGTCTACTTTTTAATGCCATGTGGCCTTTTGTGAAAATTCAAAATGGCGAACTGATGCAGCGCCGAGAATGAAGAAAGTAAGAAAAATTAATTGTATATCTTCTAAAAAAATGCAGAAATTTCACTTGATTCGGATGAAACTCGGCCTACTAGGGGGTTTTCGAGGTCGTTGATTTCGAATCTGAAGTCGAAATTTGGAAATTCAAAATGGCGGATTAAATATGGCCGCCCGTAATGCAGAAATGTCACTTGATTCACGTGAAAAAAACTGTCGCTTCAGTAGCGCCAAAAGCTGTCGCTGTAACATCGAGAGGATGATTAGAACAGTTTTACGGTATTATTTTTAAGATCTAGATATTACATTCGTATTCAGAGACCTTCAAAAGTCCCTAACAATAATTTTACATTGGTTGTTATAACTATTATTACGATTTTTCCTTGAAGTAATGGATAGTTTAGTTAGTTAAAAATAACATGATTTTATGGTACCTTCTTTCAAAAATACGTGTTCGTAGCTATAAATTCGTATTCAACGACTGAAGAACCACCGGAAAAGCAATTCTGTAAAAGCATGTACGGCTCTCATCGCCTCCTTTCGTGTTATTATTAACTAACTAAACTATCCATTACTTCAAGGAAAAATCGTAATAATAGTTATAACAACCAATGTAAAATTATTGTTAGGGACTTTTGAAGGTCTCTAAATACGAATGTAATATCGAGATCTTAAAAATAATACCGTAAAACTGTTCTAATCATCCTCTCGGTGTTACAGCGACAGCTTTTGGCGCTACTGAAGTGACAGTTTTTTTCACGTGAATCAAGTGACATTTCTGCATTTCGGTCGGCCATATTGGATCCACCATCTTGAATTTCCGAATTTCGACTTCACATTCGGAATCAGCGACCTCGAAAACCCCCTAGTACCGAATTTCATCCAAATCAAGTGAAATTTCTGCATTTTTTTTAGAAGATATACAATTAATTTTTCTTACTTTCTTCATTCTCGGCGCTGCATCAGTTCGCCATTTTGAATTTTCACAAAAGGCCACATGGCATTAAAAAGTAGACTCTTCAACGAAAATTTTAAGCCCTAGTTGGTTGAATTATGTCAAAAATTGAAGTGGGCAGGAGGGGACTCCGACACGCGGAGAATGCCCCATATGTATGTTTTAATGTAGTTTCAATAAATTTAAATTAATTGAGAAAACTATATATTTTTAATTAATATAAAAAAATCGATTTTTTTGTCAAAAATCACATTTAAGCTTCTTTGACAGAATTAATATTATTATTTATATTTCATATAATGTCCGACATTTTGGGTGTAAAAATTATAATATAATGACGATTCGAGATAACGAAATTTTTATATGTCCTACACTGACGAAATCCGCTCAGATCCGGCAAGATCGGAAGAGATCTGATTGGATCAGCAACACAACTTTATAAGCCAAGATTGGTCTTATTTGGTGAGATCAAGATATGTCTGACTAGGTCTGCTCAGATCCGACAAGATCGGAAGAGATCTGATTGGATCAGCAATACAACTTTGTAAGCCAAGATTGGTCTTATCTGGTGAGATCAAGATATGTCTGGCTAGGTCTGCTCAGATCCGGCAAGATCGGAAGAGATTTGATTGGATCAGCAACACAACTTTGTAAGCCAAGATTGGTCTTATCTGGTGAGATTAAGATATGTCTGGCTAGGTCTGTTCAGATCCGGCAAGATCTGAGGCGTAATGTCTGCTCGTACCTCAGGAGATCTGAAGCAATCAGATAATGTCCGATTAGATCGGTAGAAGAAGTCCGATTGGATCTGCGATTCAATATCGAACGGCAGCAATGGTCAGATCTGGTGAGATCGGATTACAGTTCAGCATATCTGGCTACATGTGATCAGATATGGCCATGCAGATCTGGCGAGATAAAATTGTATCCAATCAGATCTGACTTTACTTGAATTTCAGATCTCGTTGTATCTTATTTTATCAAATCAGACATGGTCAGATCTCCTCCATTTTTTCCCGGGAAGTAGTTCACGGTCAGACAGACATACATACAGACGTCAGGTACTTATATATATATAGATAGGGGTAGAAAGAACTAAAGAATGTAATAGAATTAGAAAAATTGCTAATAGTAAAGGGGTTTCCGATTTCTGTTTAAAAAAAAATGTACGTGATTGCTCCAATTTCCGCAAACTTTGAGATATCAAGCTGAATTTTTTTATGGGTAATTTTTCGTTACCGATTTTTTGGAAACCGATTTGGAAATTATTCAAATTTTGAGAAATAATGAGTATTAATTGACCGATTTTCTTGAAACCAGTGCCAAAATGTTTTTAATTTTTAAAGGATAAGTTTAATTTTTCATTAATGGATAATTTTTTATTAATGGATTTTCTTGAAACCGGTGCCAAAATTTTTCTAATTTTTTGTTGATTTTGATGAAACTGGTACCAAAAGATCACTAATTTTATGGGGATGGCTACTATGGGGTTAAAAAATTGGGGTTTCATAGAGTTTTATTGTCCAGATAGCACACAATATTCTATGAATATTCTAACAAAGTGTGAATGTTCTCAATTTTGGAATATTCGAATAGAATATTATATGAATATACGTAAAATGTTACAATAAAAAATCGTATATTTATAATAGAGAAGAACATTTTTAGAATATTCGTTCAGTTTATTTATTGCACATTTTAAGTTAGGTGGCCATATTCGTAGTGAGCGCCACTCTTTGTCGTTCGTCGTCATGCTTTGCCGTGCCTTTTCGCCGTGCTGGTACGTGCATAATAAAACATCGTTTTAATCAGAGGTAATTATTTTTTTTCCTTTATTAATTTTGTTCTATGAAACATTTAAGGTTTAAGAATATTTTTTTATATATTTTTGGTAATATTTTTCACATCCTTAACAGTTCGTTAGGATAAAATTTTTTAGAAAATTTAAGGTTATGCTTGAAGAAAGTCGCACAAGTCGATGTCTATGCCTCAAGAGCGTCACATGTTCGTATCGCGTTCCATTATTGATGCGGCGGCCTATTGCGTCGGGCATTTTTAGTGTATTACTGGACTTTAGTTGGGTTACTTTCTCGCGTTTATAGTCGAGTCAGTTTTTAAAAGAGTGTCGTCGAAATACATATCGCTTATCTCGAACACACGTGTTCGTCCAAAAGTTATTGTCACCACCAAGAGCAAATTCCGTTTGTCCGCCCTTCCTTAATATTCCTGACGTCGCCGAGGTTCTTGGTTTTATATCAGATAACCTCTCCGCTTTAAACCAACATCTTATATACAGCTTATATTTCTTTTCTTATTCTTATTCTTATTCTTATTCTTATTCTTATTCTTATTCTTATTCTTATTCTTATTCTTATTCTTATTCTTATTCTTATTCTTATTCTTATTCTTATTCTTATTCTTATTCTTATTCTTATTCTTATTCTTATTCTTATTCTTATTCTTATTCTTATTCTTATTCTTATTCTTATTCTTATTCTTATTCTTATTCTTATTCTTATTCTTATTCTTATTCTTATTCTTATTCTTATTCTTATTCTTATTCTTATTCTTATTCTTATTCTTATTCTTATTCTTATTCTTATTCTTATTCTTATTCTTATTCTTATTCTTATTCTTATTCTTATTCTTATTCTTATTCTTATTCTTATTCTTATTCTTATTCTTATTCTTATTCTTATTCTTATTCTTATTCTTATTCTTATTCTTATTCTTATTCTTATTCTTATTCTTATTCTTATTCTTATTCTTATTCTTATTCTTATGCTTATTCTTATTCTTATTCTTATTCTTATTCTTATTCTTATTCTTATTCTTATTCTTATTATTCTTATTCTTATTCTTATTCTTATTCTTATTCTTATTCTTATTCTTATTCTTATTCTTATTCTTATTCTTATTCTTATTCTTATTCTTATTCTTATTCTTATTCTTATTCTTATTCTTATTCTTATTCTTATTCTATTCTTATTCTTATTCTTATTCTTATTCTTATTCTTATTCTTCGTATTCTTATTCTTATTCTTATTCTTATTCTTATTCTTATTCTTATTCTTATTCTTATTCTTATTCTTATTCTTATTCTTATTCTTATTCTTATTCTTATTCTTATTCTTATTCTTATTCTTATTCTTATTCTTATTCTTATTCTTATTCTTATTCTTATTCTTATTCTTATTCTTATTCTTATTCTTATTCTTATTCTTATTCTTATTCTTATGCTAAATTCTTTTTATATTGCAGCGTTAAATATATATATATAAGGAAGCCTTATTAATATCTGCATCTGCAGATAATTACATTTTGTGATATTTCCTGCGCAGAGTACACGGAAATTGAGATATAAAGCATATATAGAGCAAGTACAAATCAAAAACTTTCTTACTAGTTTCATTTCTTATTCTTTTATTGTTATGTACACATGTAATTGCCAGGGAAAATCCTATAATTATTCTTCTGCAGTTTGAAAAAATCTTTCTGTTTTACTTTAAATTTAACTTACTTGAATTTCTTTTTTCAATTTCAGATTATATATGGTACTAGCCTTATATTGCATTATAATAGTATTTTGTATATAAATTATAAATAGTATTGTAAATCAAATGCCTAAATGCAAAAAGAAATTAAAATTAAAAAATGAACTCTAAATTAATTAAATTTGTGTATTTATTAATTACATATAAACCAGTTCTTTAATATACCTTCATATTCAAATAACAGTTGTTCTAAAAAACATGGAGTTGTCCATTTTCAAAAGCTAAGTTCAAAGTTAAGTTCATCTTTTTTATAAGGAAGACGAAAATTAGATAAAATACAATAGAAATTGATAACGTATAAGTGTTAAAATTAAGAAACTGATAATATCAGTTAAGTAATAGATGATATTAACACTAACATTCTCATGTTATTTTCTAACTAATTTTTTGTTCTTCTTGTAAAAAAGGTGAAATTAATTTAGCTGTTTTGGAAAATAAAAACTTATATGGTCATAAAATAGGAGTAAACAATACAGTTATTGGCCATTTTACAATGATTGGCCATATCTTAAAAAATTAAAGATTATAAAGAAATAAGTACTATTAAAATGTTTAAAAGTGTTTCTTTTAAAAGTGTATTAAATATTTTGTATTTATAATTAAAAACATTTTAATAGTATTTCTTTTATAATCTTTAATTTTTTAAATGTGGCCAATCATTGTAGAGTGGCCAACAACTGTACTGTTTACCCCTATTTATTTCATGTGCTATGTAAATACATAGAATGATCTATAAAACATTCTGTGAAATATGCTATGCAAATTTATAAAACATTTTATTAAAATGCTTATAGAATATTCTATAAATATGCATACAATATTATATAGAATATTTGATAGATTATTCTACTCATATTAAAAAAACATTTGAAGTAGTGCCATTCGAATATGTTATAAAGATACAGTAAATATATAAGATTGACTTATAGAATATTCGAAATATTCTTGAAGATTTTTCATAGAACGTTCATAGAAATGTTTAGTGCTATCTGGGTGCTGCTCTTAATTAATGGGTGAATTTGGGGAGAGGGGAATAGATTTTGAGCCCGCTTCGCACGAGCTCAAAATCTAGTTTTATATAATCATTTATTTAATATTATACGATTATATGTATGTGGTGTATTAGGGTAGCCAAGTAAATGATGCCTTGTTCGGTATCATGAGTTTATTCTATCGCTCAGTGCCGCTCAGATACTACAGACCGTATAAGACTCGCAATCGTTACGTTCTCGCATGCCGCCTACCTCCCGCCTACCAGTCACGTACGTCACGCCACCTATCATTAACTCCCGATCTCGACTACGGTCGGTATATGACATCTCCTCCCCCTTTAATTTATGAGTCTCCATATCGTTGTAGTACTCTTTTTATTCGAGACGATCTTCGTAGTTCCCTCTCAGGTTCTGGAACTGCTTCTGGTTGTGCTCCCGCAACTTCTGCCGGTTGTGCTTGTTCAGTAATATTTGGAAATTCCTCCCAACTTCCTTCGTCATCCGTTCTTCTGCCATTCTCCCCTGTTTCCCTCCTGGGGCGAATTTGATCAATATGCCTGATCCAAGTCTGTCTATCTACTGTACGAATTTCGTATGTTACTTGTCTCGTAGGTTTTACTATCCATGCTGCTATCCATTTGTCTGATGTAAGGTAATTTCTTACAAACACTGGATCTTGTGCTTCAAATACTCGGATCTTGGATGTTTCGGTTACTGGTATCTCCCTCGTATTATCAGGGTGTAGGCCATTTAATGCTGTACGTAATCGACGTCCCATGAGTAACTCTGCTGGTGAGACACCTGTCGTTGTGCTAAATTAATATGGCGACTTTATGCTGAATGCTCATTGGTTTAGCGGTCTTATGCTACGTTTATGCTGGCTATGCATTTTGTGTGCGATGGCCTTAACGGTCCAGCGAAATCTATGTGTAGACGCGTCCATGGCCTTCCCGGGGATAACCATGTCGTTTCTTGCACTGGTGCCATATTATTTCTGGTCAATTGACATTGGTCACATTTGCTAACGTATATCTCAATGGCTTTGTCCATTCCTGGCCACCATATGTAACTACGAGCCAATTCCTTCATCCTAACCACTCCTGGGTGTGCATTGTGTAACATTTGTAGAACAGATTTCCTAGCTCGCTCTGGTATCAAACACGTGATCCGCATAATATGCAATTTTTGTGTGCTGATAATTCGGTTTGACGTGACAAAAACGATGTAAACTGCTCTTCTTGTCGATCTTCTGGAAATCCATGCAATAGCCAACAATGAACTCTGGATAATACTGGGTCCGCTTTAGTCCATTTCCCTATATCGTTCATATTTATTGGTATGTCCTGTATAGATTCCAACATCTGAATCTCGCCCGGCGGTGGAATATTGAATTCTAGCGTTTCCAACGGTAATCTGCTCAAAGCATCTGCATTCGCATGTTTTTTACCTTGCCTGTATATTAGTTAGGAATAAGCTGCTAAGATTAGACTCCACCTCAATAACAGTGATGTGACTTGTGGTGTTGCTTTATCTGAGCTCAGCAAGCCCAACAAAGGCTTACGATCCGTTATAATTGTTACCTCCCGACCATACATATATCGATGAAACTTTTTACTCCGAAAATGATCAATAATGCTTCTTTTTGTAACTGCGAATAATTCCTTTCCGCCTTGGATAACGTTCTAGATGCGAACGCTATAGGTCTTTCCTTGCCATCTAAATCCGCGTGTGAAAGTACGGCTCCCAATCCATATGGTGATGCGTCGCATGCTAAAATGAGAGGTTTCTTTGGATCGTAATGTGTTAAAGCTGTAACTGATATTAGCATCTCCTTTGCCGTACGGAATGCTTTCTCGTGCGTTGTAGTCCAAACCCATTTCTTCCGAGCGTCCAAAAGTAAAGGTTCGAGTACTGTTGCTTTATGTGGCAAAAAGCATGAATAAAAATTCAGCAATCCCAGAAAAGCTTGAAGCTCTTCTTTATTTCCCGGAGAATGGGCCTTCGTAATTGCCTCGACCTTTTCTGCAACTGGATGTATCCCTTCTGCATCTATTCTGACCCCTAAATATTCCACTGCGTCTGTGTTTCGGATACATTTACTCTTCTTAAGTCGTAATCCTGCATTGTATAACCTTTCCAGTACTGCCTTTTCTCACTTTTCTAATTCTTGTTCGGAATCCGCTGTTATGATTACGTCGTCTAAAAACTTCCCTACTCCATCCAGTCCTGCCAGAACAGTATCCATTTCTTTTTGAAAAATGCCTGGTGCTGAGGTGATCCCATAAGGTACTTAAAACTCGCTTTAATCCTCTTGGAGTGTTTATTGTAAGTAACCTCGATGTTACTTCATCAAGGGGTAATTGTAAATACGCCTCGGATAAATCCAATTTTGTAAATCGCTTCGCTCCTGCGTGTTGTGCCAATAATTCTTCTGTCGTGGGTAATGGATATGCATTCTTCTTGATAGCTTTATTTATCGTAGCACGATAATCTCCACATAAGCGTATACTTCCGTTTTTCTTTACAACTGCTACGATTGGTGTGGCCCATTCTGAATGTTCGACCGGTTCGAGAACACCTGCTGCTTCTAACCTACGTAATTCTTCATCTACTTTTTCTCGGAGTGCATATGGTATGGGTCGTTTTGCTTCCTCATAGAGGAAGCTTTGTTTTCGTAAAAAAAAAAAATTTTTTTTTGTTTTTCTGAATGTGTTCAGAATGTTCTAAAACGTCGAAAAATTGCAATTTTAAAAAATGTCTGTATGTATGTATGTGTGTGTGTGTGTGTGTGTGTATGTGCCAAATTTACCGAAATTTCTATAACTTCCGCAAATATTGAGATATCGGGCTGTTTTTTTTTTTTAATCGATAGAGTATCATTCAAGGAAGGTTGGTATTAAATTTGGCGATGATCGGTAAAGGGGTTCTTTTTTTAAAAAATTTTGAATTTTTTAAGAAATGTCCGTTGTTGTTCTAACTTCCACAAATATTGAGATATCGGGCTGTTTTTTTTTTAATCGATAGAGTATCATTCAAGGAAGGTTGGTATTGAATTTGGCGATGATCGGTAAAGGGGTTCTTTTTTAAAAAAATTTTGAATTTTTTGAGAAATGTCCGTTGTTGTTCTAACTTCCACAAATATTGAGATATCGGGCTGTTTTTTTTTTTTAATCGATAGAGTATCATTCAAGGAAGGTTGGTATTGAATTTGGCGATGATCGGTAAAGGGGTTCTTTTTTAAAAAAATTTTGAATTTTTTGAGAAATGTCCGTTGTTGTTCTAACTTCCACAAATATTGAGATTTCGGGCTGTTTTAATTTTATTATATTCTTCAGTCTTTTCTACCCCTATTTCATACATAATACTTTAAGATTAGGTTGATTATCGGTATATCTAATAATCGGTAAAAAGGTTTTTTCTTTATAAAATTTTGAATTTTGCGAGGGTCGGTGAAAGGATAACTTTAAACCTTAGTTTACTCATTATTTGTCTCTTTCTAAGGGGGACAGTTAGACCATCTTAAGTCTCAATAATTGAGACTTTAAAAAATGATATGTTTTAGGATAATAAAAAAGTGTGCAAGTAGAAACTTGCACATTGCTTCCTCATAGTTTTTAAGTGTGCAAGTAGAAACTTGCACATTGCTTCCTCATAGTTTTTAAGTGTGCAAGTAGACACCTTCGCTCACAAAGCTTCCTCTATGAGGAAGCCAAAACAAATAAATACTAATAATTATACATCGAATAAAATAAAAGCTTCCTCATAGAGGAGCTTTGTGAGCGAAGGTTTCTACTTGCACACTTAAAAACTATGAGGAAGCAATGTGCAAGTTTCTACTTGTCTTATATTCTACTTGCGCCATAAACATTCCCCGTACTTCTAATTGTTGACATGTCCAAGTACGCAATGTAATATCCTCTTTCAACATTTCCGGTTTATGCGTCGGCCATAACTCATTAAAAGTTTCCTCGCTTATAATAGTACACGTAGTCCCTGAATCTATTTTAAACAAAAGTGGTTTTCCGTTTATCTTTAATTCTAACGTAAATGTTTTTTCATATTTTGTTTCTCTAATCGTATTTAAACTATATTCAATCGCATTTTGTGTAAAGGCATACGGAGAGATACTACATGTGTATTATCTTCACTTGATTTTTTTGTATTTAAATTACTATTAATTATCATTTTCTTTTTCAAAACAAACGCGTTCGATATGACCTTTCTTTTTACAGTACCGACATTCAAAGTTTACGAATCGACATTCGCTAGGTGTATGTGTTTCACCGCATCTAAAACAAGACTTTTTTGCTACCGACCATTTCACCGGTTTTTCGTATTTTGTGTTTTTATTTCGATCGTATTCTTCCCAATCTTGTACGTATTTCCGGATGTAGGCAGTGACCTTAAGTCTAATGTGTTTTTTCTGGCTGTCTCGGCTGCAATTGCGATGTCCAGTGCTTTCTGGAAAGTTAAGTCTGTCTCCGCTAATAGCCGTCGTTGCACTGCCTCATCCGCTATGCCACAGACTACCCGGTCTCGCAGCATACTGTCCAACGTAGTCCCGAAATTACAGTGTTCTGATAGTTTACGTAAGTCTGCAACATATTCCGCGACAGATTCTGAAGCAATTTGACTTCTTTTATTGAATTTAAATCTTTGAATAATTTCGGATGGTTTGGGAGTAAAATGTGTCCCCTACTTTTTGTATAATTTCATCATACGGTAACTCACCCGGTGCTTTCGGCATAACTACTGAGCGTATGAGAGCGTATGTTGCCTTGCTGCATGCACTGAGAAGGATAACTCGTTTCTTAACCTGGTCGATTATTCCGTTTGCGATAAAAAAAAATTCCAATCGTTCGATATATTGTGTCCAGGATGCATCTCTCCCTGACTGGAATTCCTCTATGCATCCGACCATTACCGTTGTACCGCCTTGAGCCATTGCCATTTTTCTAGAGTCTTCCCGATTACTCGTGCTCGTCAAAATATTCTTGTGGGAAAGTGTCCTTTCTTACTATCTTCGTTGGATATCTTTTCCACATTAACCTCGTCGCCAATTGTGGTGTATTAGGGTAGCCAAGTAAATGATGCCTTGTTCGGTATCATGAGTTTATTCTATCGCTCACAATCAGTGCCGCTCAGATACTACAGACCGTGTACTTGTATAAGACTCGCAATCGCTACGTTCTCGCATGCCGCCCACCTCCCGCAGTCCCGCCTACCGGTCACGTACGTCACGCCACCTATCGTTAACTCCCGATCTCGACTACGGTCGGTATATGACAATGTATATTTAAATATGTTTTTATATAAAAAATGTTTTACCGGGTTTGCGTTGCGATTTGGTCGAACTGTTAACCTATATATAATAACTCTAATTAGTTGGATTTAAGTAAAGTTATATTCTATTGCCTACCGCTAATTTATTATCAGATTTTATCTTGACACTAATTACGATTATGTCTTTCTATTATTCGTATTAATTAATAATTCATCTTATGTAGGTATATCTTAACAGTAGTTACTTAAGCGATCGATATATTTTACACTCCTTTTGTAAAATAATAACTGATAATTTTAAATAAAAAGAATATATTATTTCATCGTTATTTGGTGATTGCACCACTAATTTTACTAAAAGGAAGTAGATCGAAGCTGTAGCATTCAGCGGCTCATAATTACCACAGCATAAGTAGATATTATACTGTGTCATTACTATCTGGATATAAACTATCTAAAGCTATCCTGATTATTTCTTGTCCAGTAGTCATGGCGCAGGATACAATAATATTTTCTCGGGATTGCCTTTCATCCGCCATGTCTTATTACTTATTTGCCGTTCGAAAACTACCCAGTAAGCAAGAAACATCAAGAAATATTTCAACTGCGTATTAACGTTACAACGTTGCTGCAATCCCTGGCGGAAATATTTCTACAAAATTTAAGAAAAAATAAAAGTATGCTACAAAAAACTATAAAATATAATTGCCAGAATCTATTAAAGTCTACATAAATTTAAGAAGTGCTACATAATTCTATATAAAAATGCTAGAATTGGAACACTTTTGTAAATTTATGTATTTTTCTATTGACTCCTGATCTATAAATTTTTATGAATAACTACAACTTTTTGGATATACTACAAACAAAATAAAAAATAAAATTTACTTCTCTCGTTGAACATTATTTTATTGCTGAAAATCTTGATTACGTGCAAGCTTAATTAAATAAATTTATATTTTACTTAGAAAATTTGCTTACCACCTGGGATTTGAACCTGAAACCCCTGACTCTTGAGTCAGTCACCTTCCGCACTGTGCTACAACATTGATTGATGAAGACGTTTCGTATTGTCTACATATGTTACACTTATTGTTAGCAGAAAATTTGTAATTTTTAGTTAAATGTTACAAGTTTTTACACAAATCTTCCAAAATTCATCTATTATATTAATAACTTCTTAATTCGCAGAAGTCAAAATACTTATGTTTTTATTTTCGTGTAGTCTGTTGTAAAGTCCAATAGAAAAATACATAAATGTACAATTTTTTACCTATATATATTTCTGATTCGTGAATGGTTGTAATTTTGCATACAATACTACAAGATCCTACAGAAAACGACAAAATCCTTAAGCCTTTTACAACTCGTCAATTCATGAAAATCTACATAAATTTGCTTTTTGTAGATGTTTATAAGATACTACAAGTTTACATGGAAATTAACAGACCTTCAACCAAACTTTCAACCTTTCCATGGAAAATTGTAGTATCTTATACAAATCTAAAAAAGCGAATACATGTAGATTTTCATGGATTCACAATTCGTAAAAAACTAAGAATTTTGTTGTTTTCTATAGGACCTTGTAGTATTACATGCGAAATTACAATCATTTACGAGTCAGAAATTTAATAAGGTAAAAAATTGTACATTTGTGTATTTTTCTATTGGGTCTTACAGCAAACTATACGAAAATAAAAACATAAGTATTTTGACTTCTGCGAATTAAGGAGTTATTAATAATACATAATATTTCGTAGATGTTTCTACAAAAAAAAATAACTATTTCTACAAAAAATTAAATATTTCAACAAAAATGTACAGATTTCTATTGCTTCCTCATAGAGGAAGCTTTGTTTTCGTGAATTTCGTATATAAACCTTCGATTGCGTTTAAGTTGGGTTTAGTCAACCAAATTTAAAAAAATTATATATGAAATAGGGGTAGAAGAAACCAACGAAGAGATTGGTTTTTGAGTTTTTTCTGCCAATATGTTCAGATTGTTGTAAAACGTCGAAATATCACCTAAAAAAAATGTCCGTATGTGTGTGTGTGTGCAGATTTAATGTCTGTGGTTGCTCTAACTTTCGCAAATATTGAGATATCGGGCTGTTTTTTTTTTTTTTTTTTTTTTTTTTTTTAACCCGTTGTGGTCACACCTTTTTTTTGAACATTTTTTAAAGCATTTTTTTGAACATTATGCCACTCAAAAGTTAAATTTTTTATAATAAGAATATATTCTACAATGTTTAAACTTAATTCTAGAATTTTTTGCGGGCCACTTAAACTGTCAGTTTTTAAACAGCATGCAGCTATTTGAAAATTGATTGGGGTCCTATGGACCCCTGGTGACCACAACGGGTTAATCGATAGAGTATCATTCAAGGAAGGTTGGTATTGAATTTAGCGATGATCGGTAAAGGGGTTCTTTTTTAACAAAATTTTTAATTTTTTTAGAAGTGTCCATGGTTGCTCTAACTTCCGCAAATATTGAGATATTGGCTGAATTTTTTTTTTAATCGATAGAGTATCATTTAAGGAAAGTTAGTATTGAATTTGGCTACGATCGGTAAAGGGGTTCTTTTAAAAAAATTTTTTTGAATTTTTTTAGAAATGTTCGTGGTTGCTATAACTTTTGCAAATTTTGAAATATTGGGCTATTTCTAATTTGATTATATTCTTCAGTCTTTTCTACCCCTATTTCATATATAATTCTTCAGTCTTTTTTACCATTATTTCATATATAATTCTTTAAGATTTGATTGATCAGTTCTTGAGTTAAAGGCATTTAAAATTTAGAAAAATTCAATATAAAAACAGGATTTTTTTTACCGATTATCGCCAAATTTAATACCAACCTTTTTTTAATGATACACTGTATAAAATTACATGTATAACTAATGCATGTACCTTTTTAAGCAAAAATCGGTAACTCTTTCACCGATCCTCGCCAAATTAAATACATTTCTTAGATGATACTTTATCCATCAAATAACTTACACATTTTTTAAGCAGAAATTGTTACACATTTATTAACCCTTATGTCAATACCCGGAATGTGCGACCATATACCATATATGCACAGGTGGGTACCCGGGAACCCGGGTATTGACAAAAGGGTTAAGTAGAAATCGGTAACCCTTTCACCTCGCAAAATTCAAAACAACCTTCTTTTAATAATACTTTTAATAATACTTTATATAAAATTACATGTACATCTTAGACACTTTTTAAGCAAAAATCGGTAATAATCCCTTCACCGATCCTCGCCAAATTAAATAACAATTTTCCTTTAATGATACTCTATCCATCAAATAACTTAGGGTAGATTGAGGTGAATCGGATTAATATAAGTTTTAAGACAATTTTCGTTAGTGCTTTACTTTAAACGAGCTATTTTATCGTGCTAATTAGTAATCCGATTTGCCTCGGTCTACTCTATACATTTTTTAGGCAGAAATTGGTAACCTTTTCACTAATCTTCGCTAAATTAAAAAAAATCTCCCTTTAATAATACTTTATATATAAAATTACATGTATGACTTGTACACTTTTTAGGCAAAAATTGGTAACCCCTTTACCGATCATTGCCAAATTCAACACCAATCTATCTTTAATGATACTCTATCTATAAAAAAGAGTGTGCAAGTAGAAACTTGCACATTGCTTCCTCATAGTTTTTAAGTGTGCAAGTAGAAACTTGTACATTGCTTCCTCATAGTTTTTAAGTGTGCAAGTAGAAACTTGTACATTGCTTCCTCATAGTTTTTAAGTGTGCAAGTAGAAACTTGCACATTGCTTCCTCATAGTTTTTAAATGTGCAAGTAGAAACTTGTACATTGCTTCCTCATAGTTTTTAAGTGTGCAAGTGGAAACTTGTACATTGCTTTCTCATAGTTTTTAAGTGTGCAAGTAGAAACCTGCACATTGCTTCCTCTATGAGGAAGCCAAATTAATAAATATCTACTAATAATTATGCATAAAAAAAACAGGCTTCCTCATAGAGGAAGCAATGTGCAGGTTTCTACTTGCACACTTAAAAACTATGAGAAAGCAATGTACAAGTTTTTTTTAGTCACATTTTGTAGTTATTCATAGAAATTTTTTCCGCCAGGGATGTAGTTGAAATGTTTCTTGATGTTTCTTGCTTACTGGGTACTTACACCCGGGGTGCACCCTGCCCCCACTACTACTCACCCGAGTCTACCTTCAGGGGTAGCTAACGTAAGATTATGATACCTCTGAGTAGATGCTCTGCAGGCTGTGATAGAACGACTACAGACAACCCAGTAAATTCATTTGCAAATAGCGCTTGAATGGCGCGCATTTGACACGGTCAGAGCGAAGTCTCGTTGCCAAGTCTCTCACTAGCATCGGCTGGAGAAAACAGCTCTCGTAATATTTATTATATCTTTCTTAATATGTAGGCATTCACAGCTTTACCAATTTCTATGTGACGCTAAGACTTCAATGTATACAGAGAGCACATTTTTATCATAATAAGTACTTTGCAAGCATGCGCTTTTGCAGGAAAAATGACAGTTGTCACGCTTTGTCGCGTAATGTCTATGTAAAATGACTGAATTTTGCTTATTTTTATCTCAGCAACCGTGTGGGAAAAAATTTTGTTTATAATTTTAAAAAATTCTTCGCTCTTTATTGCTCTGTAATATAAAAAATGTTGAGAGCAAAATATAGTATACAGCGTACGTGACGTATTCCCTTAAGTTTTGACTAATTGGTAATAACAATTTAACCGAATTTAATAGATAGTTCTCTGAGTGATTAGGTTAGAAAGCTTTTTTAGATATAAGAAAAATAGAAAGATATAAAATGAAAAATAAGTAAATAAGACTCAATTTCTTTAAATTTATATGTATTTATATATATAGGGCAGTCTTTCTTAAGCGGGCCACCCCCTCTATCCAAAATTCAGCTCAACCAAAAAATTTTTTCCTGGTCTCAAATTGTAGGTATGTACACATGTGTACTTTCATTAACACTCTGGTCTTTTTGGAAATTGAATATGGCGGATCCAACATATGGCGGCTATAGTTCACAGAGTACTAATTGAAAACGCTTGAATTATTAATCGGATGTGCCAAAATTTATTCTACTTTTATGAAAATTGGTATCCAATGGTTCTCCGGGTCTCTGATGAAGAATCCGCAGTCAGATTGCCAAAATTCAAAATGGCGGATCAAGAGACACGGTAGTGTCTCACGCCAAGTACACGCGAAGCGAGACCGCACCGTGACTCTTTTACGCGACGCGACGAGTTGCGAGTACTCGAGATGTTGAGATCTCAATAACGAGTGAACGGATCAAGTTCTAAGTAGGCTTGATCGATAGCTTGGGGTCGATATATAAAGAAAAGTGTTTTTATTTTTCCGCTACGTGTCCTACGAGCGGAGATATTGCGATGCAAAGTCCAAATGTGAAAATTTATATTAAGACACGTCGTCGTCGTTAAGAGATACGTCTCGACGTCTCTCATGTCACTTTTATTTCATGGCGCTGGAGTCGCGTCCTTTTCACTTTTTTGACACTGGCGGTGCTAGTATCGCCAGTTTCGATATGTACATATGTATACGTGTGTGACTGCGCGCAGTGCAGATAGTGCGTTCAGTGCGCTGTCACGGTCAGTTAACCTACAAATATGTATCGTGCAACACCGGAGTTCGGTTCGAGCTGCCAGACGCGACAGACGTGTGTTTCCTGCGCTTGTCCCGCTTAGTATCCTGAGCTCTCCTTTCCCGTTATAGTGCACATAGTATTGTTGTTTCGGGTATTCGATATCGATTTTTCGCATCGGGGGTGTCCCCGTAATTGATAATTTTTAGTGCTCCCCTCTCGGAGGGGGAGCTTTTACTCGCTTTTTAAAGCGTGCTGTTATGGCGGATCCCGTCGATCCGCAATCTGCGTTTGGTAACCCACGTGTTTCTGACGAAGAGACGCTAAGAAAGGCTCACAAGAAGATGAAAATTAGTGTTTCGGAACAGGAGTTTGAATCAACCGTCAAGGAGTTTATGGAGAAAGATCATGTGACTGCGCCTGAGTGGAGTACTGTGAGAGGCCGAAAGAATTTCTTCTCTAAGAAACAGAGGGACGAGGAAATCAACAGAAGACGCAATATTTCCCCTCATCCTAGTGATCTTTCTCAGGACGACGCTATGGACGTAGATTTAAGTAATTCGAATAATGGTAGCGACGCCCAGGCCCGCGATCTTTTAATTAAAAAAGTGGCCCTGGCCAGTAGTAATAGGAAAAATGACGACGGTGTACATTTAACGCATCGAGATAGTAATAATGACGACATGAATTCCGATTCATCTTTACGTGATATGGCCGTGACCAACGAATCCTCAGATACACGACAGGACAAGGAAGTTTACATGGTATGTGGTATAGAACTGAAAAAATGTACACAACAGCACGCTCATCCCACGGTGACAAGGTATAATAGCAGCTTCCGAGGTAAAGCAAGAATTACGTTAAAACTCCCCCCTGACCAAACCTCTTCTAGAAAAGGTAGGAATTTAATAAAAAATCTGAATGGTCTTGTCTGGTTGCTGTATTAGTCCTACGTCGGTGGTCATGCTGAATCATTTCTCTGCCGAGGCTGAATTTAAAGATTACATTGACGCAAATTTCGCCTTGGAGACGATTGAAAAGCTCCTTGAACCTAAGAAATTAAAAGCTTTTATGGAGCAGCGGTCTATGATAAGTAGAGGCGTTATATCCGACTGGCCCTCTTCGATAGAGAACCTTTGGTCGGTAATTCAGGACAAAACGGGTATTGTCGGTCTCGAACGTATGTATCAACGTAAATGGAATAGCGTGGAGAGAAAGTCGATCCTATCAGCGACGGATAACATTATCGTCACGTTTAGAGGAGTCGGCGTTAGTGACTTGAAAATTTTTTCGAATAACGTTGGTCTTAAGGTTCGGCCATTCGTCCCCCAAGCCAGACAGTGTTTTAACTGTTACAGATTTGGACATACTAAAATCTCTTGTAAAAGCGATACTTGTTGCATTGTGTGCGGCGATAAGGTGCATGGTACGTGTGATAGACCGGTCAAATGTCGTAATTGTGGTGGCGATCACAAATCCACTTTTAAAAACTGCCCTGTATTTGAAAAAAAACAAGAACATCAACATCGTTATGGCTTACAAAAATGTTTCTTTTTATAGTGCTAGGCGTATTATGAAGGGCGGTGACAGGCCCTCTGTGACACCTTATGATGCGTTCTCGAATTTGGAAGCTTGGCCATCTGCCCCCCGCCAGGGGCATATCCTTCTCGGAGGCGGTGAAACACAGTTGTTTCTCCGAGGGAGATCGAGCGTTTGGTCCTGCCCTAGTGATTCGCTCGAGAAAGGCGGCGTCTCCTCGTCGTCGTTCCGCCGACTCCAGCGAATCAAAGAGACCTCGTGGTGTCCCTGACAGGTCTTTTCAAGAATACTATAAACAGTTCGACCTGTGCGCCGGAGATATCGGTAAAGAGAAACGGGGCATCCTCTTATCAGCTGTTCGTAATGGAGCCATTTGGTCGCGGTTGGCGTCTGCTGATGTGGCGGCTGACGGTTCGACCTCTGATTGTGTGGACTCCGAACTCCACGATGATTGGCGATTGATTAAGGAAGCAATATCTGATATCCTTCAACTGTTACATAGAATACCTGAGGCGCTTGAGATTCTCCTAAACACCATTGCGAATGATCACGCTCAGTACAGGGAAGTCACTCTTTGAAAGATACAATGAAGCAAGGGAATTCAGTGGAACCGACCATGGTCGAGAAGTGTCAGGGGTTAGAAGTAACGAGAGGATTACGCCTCTCCCCTTGCAGTTCAAATATTCATGCATTCATAATATGCAGTTGCAATATTCAAATTACTGCTATGGAACTGCCGAGGATATAAGAGTAGCAGGAATGAGCTATCGAAGCACATTATGGATTTCGATATCGTCATCTTAACGGAATCTAAATGTTCTGATAATAACCGTGTATATTTTGTAGGTTTTAAAACGATACATAGCAAAAATCTTCTTGCTAGCGGTGGGGTCATGATTTCCGTTCGCTCGCATATTGAGTTCGAGCCCATATGTGGCGCTGACACGGCCCCAGGTGGATATGATAGTATTGGCATCAGAACCAAGAACCTGTACAAAAATCTGAACATTTTCGCTGCATATAGGCACCCTCGTGGCACTGTGACGTCACGAGACTTAAAAGCTATGTATGAACATGCGGATAGTGATGAAGATACTATTATTCTGGGAGATTTTAACGCCCATCACTCCGTCTGGAACTGCGACCTCACCAAGCCCTGCGGTGAGACACTGTTAGATACGATGCAGGAACTAAGTTTCTTTTGCATCAATGTCGACACAAAGTCAAGAGTGGGCCTTCGCGGTCAACGCGATTCCAACCTTGACCTCCTCTTCGGAACGGAAGGTATAGCGGATAGAATTGAGTACCGGCAACTTGATGAAACTTGGGGTAGCAACCATTACCCCATCTCATCTCTTTCGACAATTGCACTCTTCCGTACAAGAAAGTTACTAATAGAATTAAAAAAAAAAGAAAAAAAAAGCAGATTGGTCACTGTTTCAAGAGATGGTGGATAGCGATATTAAATCTGAATTACTTCCTCATATCGACTCGTTCAAGAAGGATTTAGAAGACTACTATAATAAATTTATTGCCATTCTTAGGAATGTGGTGGACCGCGCCTCGGGTAGACGATGTGGCTCTGAATCGGATGTTCGCCGGCCTACTGCAGTCAGGCGAAAAGGTACTCATAGATGGTGGGACGGCGAATGTGACCGTGTCAAACAGGACAGAAAGCGTGCATTTTTTGCTTTCAAGCATAGCAAATCTATCCATGCGTGGGTAGAATATAAACGTTTATGCGCCTTAGCTAGGAAAACAGTCAATCGTAAGAAGAGAGTCAATTTTGAGGAATTCTGCTCGAGTATCAATCGATTTATCATCTTAAGCTATGTATGGAATTTTATCAGAATCTTGAAAAATGCAACAAAAAAACGTACAATGGAATTGCTGGCATACTAAGAACAGAGAGACTGAGATTAGGAAGTCTATCGACAATCTTGCTCCTCCCTTTGTTGGTTCGAACCCGGCCTGTGCGTCGGGTGTTCATCACGCTGATTCGCCGCTCAATGCTCTGTTCCAGCGCTCTGAACTGGACGGAGCCATTAATATGATCAGAAGAAATTCGGCTCCACTCCTCGATGGTATAGAATACAGGATGATTAAGGAATTGCCGAAGTCTGGTCTCATCTGTCTGCTTGAGTTATTTAATGTCATTTGGTCCTCAGATACCCTGCCAAGCGAGTGGTTGCGGTATCAGGTTTATCTTATTGATAAACCTAGTAAGGAGAAGGTTCGTCCGATCTCACTATCTTCATGCGTGGGTAAACTGTGTGAGCGCATGGTCAACGAGCGCCTGATTTGGTGGGCTGAAAAGGAAGACAAGTTTAGCGCTACCCATGGCAGAGGTAAATCCTGCATTGACCACTTATTGTTAGCCAAGATTACGTCGGATATTCGGGCTTCTCTGTGCACAGGCGAGTACACGCTTGCTGCTTTTCTTGATGTGTCATCTGCGTATGACAACGTGGACTTTCACATTATGATAGATAGACTCATAGCGCTTGATTGCCCCGCAGGTATCGATAGATTTATTTGTAGATGGCTTTATCTGAGATCGGTCCGTTTTATAGTCAATTCTCAGGAATTCATTAAACGTCTCGTCTTTAAGGGGCTCCCGCAAGGTGCTGTTCTGATTCCGGCTCTGTACTTCCTTTATACGGGGGGCCTTTGTTCTGACTTACCAGAAGGGGTAGAAGCTGTTGAATTTGCTGACGATGTTGGCCTCTACGTGTGTGGCCCCAACAGACGGCGTAACCGGATCCTCCTCCAGCAGGCGGTCAATATAATCGCGGAAAGATTACGCGCCATTGGCTTGGATATTGAAGCTCATAAAACCGTCTTGGTGGAATTCAACAAGTATGGATATTGTGATAGATCTCTGAGCATCCGGATTCAAGACTGCGAGGTGTTTAACAGCTAGAAGGCCAAATTTCTGGGTATTTGGATCGACAACGGGCTTAAGGGGTAACATCACCTTGTGTTCACTAAAAGTAGGGTCATTTTTCTGAATTTATTATAAAAAAATGAAAAGATTTATTAATATTCGGGTTTTTGCATCTGAAAGTACAAGTCTTAAGGTACATAAAAATTTTTTTTAGATCAAAATTCTACTACTTGAAACTTTAAACGCGTTTTTCTCGAAACCATGTTTTTCGAACTTGCCGTACCGATAGCTCCTTCAATTTTTATCCGATTGCCTTCAAATTTTAACTGCAGCTTCAAAATAAGATTCTCTAGTGAGCATTGTAGGATTTTTCCGATAAATTAAAATTTGCCGATTCTATGGCCGATTTTCAAGCGATATTTTCAAAAAAAAAAAAAAAAAAAAATTCAAATCAACGCCATTTTTTTAAATCAATTTTTCGGAAAAATCCTACGATGCTCACTAGAGAATCTTATTTTGAAGCTGCAGTTAAAATTTGAAGGCAATCGGATAGAAATTGAAGGAGCTATCGGTACGGCAAGCTCGAAAAACACGTTTCGAGAAAAACGCGTTTAAAGTTTCAAGTAGTAGAATTTTGATCTAAAAAAAATTTTTTATGTACCTTAAGACTTGTACTTTCAGATGCAAAAACCCGAATATCAATAAATCTTTTCATTTTTTTATAATAAATTCAGAAAAATGACCCTACTTTTAGTGAACACAAGGTGATGTTACCCCTTAAGTTTTCCCACCAGGTCCAGGAAGTAAGGGGTAAGGTCGATAGAGCCCACTCCATTTTGAGATACTTATGCAAAGTTTCGAAAGGCTTGGAGGTCAACATGGCCCTCATGTTATACAAGAGCCTTGTGAGATCCGTCACTGATTACGGTAATTTTGTGTATTATCCCAGGGATTCGACCATGCAGGTCAAGTTGGAGAGAGTGCGATACAAGGGCATTCGGACTGCCCTGGGCTATAGGAATAACACTCCCAACAACGTCATTATTGCCGAAGCAAAAGTTAGGTTATTAAAGGATCGTGCTGAGATACTCGCCAGAAACTTCATTTATAAGACAGTAGCCTATAATGTTACCGGCCTGTGTGACAAGATACAGAAGATGTATGATTGCGAGGTTTATGTGCGTTATTGCCAGCTCATGTATGGGCTGTCCTTATTATCTCGGTTTTGAAAAAGCTTCATCCCGGTCAGGCTATGTATTGGCCTTGCTAGAAAGCATGAGATATTTCAGGGCTCTTTTGAGGCCCACACGTATAGGCCCACGATTGACCTTACCATTGCGCTGGTTAGAAAGTCACACAACAAGTAGTCTGATGATTCAATGATTGGTGATATTCTGACCAAATATGAGTTGAATTGCTCTTCGGAGATCATCTACACTGACGGATCCTATGACCCCGCTTGCTGTACTACGGGCGCGAGTTTGGTCTTGGACGACCAGAAAATTGCATATAAGATTAGTCTACCCAGATGTTGCTCATCTTTCACTGCAGAGGTTTTCGCCATCAAGGCCGCCTTGGAACTCATGATTCTTCAGCGTGATTCGAGAAATGGACATATCATCATTATGTCCGACTGCAAATCGGCCCTTTCGGCAATCAATAATAACCTTTTAAGCGTTCACAAGAATCGTTATGTTATGGAGGCTAGACAGCACATTTTTACACTTGAGAAGGATTATGGCAGGAGAGTTGTTTTGGTTTGGATCCCGTCGCATGTCGGTATAGCTGGCAACGAGGCTGCAGACGAGCTTGTCAAGGAGGCGGCTCGGGAGGAGCCAGACTTTGATATTGAGGTTGGAGATCTGATGGCCCTCGCTAGGGAATGCTACCCAGGTTTCTATTAGACGGGACTCTGCCCGTAAGGGCTCTTTTTATTTCGACAAATTTTATGATGAGACGGCTCGTAAACCTTGGTTTAATAAAATCAATGCCGAAAGGTATTTTGTTACTCTTATTAATAGGGCGAGATCAAACCATTATAATTTAGGAGTTTCTCTCTTAAGAAAGGGCTATGTGGATTCGGAGAGATGCGAATGTGGATGCGAATGTGAGGATTTAAATCATGTTTTGCTGCGATATAATAAATATGATGACTTGAGAGTCAAGATGGATGAAGATCTCAGAGCCGTGGGTTACCTCGCTGAGATTGATTTGTATGGTCTTATTAAAGGAAGGAATTGGAATTTGATCTATATTATTTTTAGTTTTTTTTAAAGAAGATCGGTAAAGTGATTTAGGGTCCTATGTGCACTAGTGTTTTTATATTCCTTTTTGGAAAGGTTTAATTTGTTTGTATCAGATTACCTCAGGGTAGAAGACACCTTACTCCTCCCTCATCTCATCAAACCAGGGAGAATCTAAAAACCCCATCGTGCAACACCATGATCTCTCATCATTAATACATTTGACCGCAGGGAGCTGACGTCGAGGAGATGCTTAAGAAGGATTGCATACGTACGTACATATATGCTGTCTTGTAAAAGTTAAAGAGAACGAGAAAGTGATCTGTAGCGCAATTTGTATTGTAGGCAAGTTATGCTAAAATATTAGTTGAATCGAGTCCATTATCACGAGACACGTACTACGTTTACGCGAGCGTTACTTGTGTAGTAACTTACGATAATTTACTCGTTTACGCAGAGTAAATTATCGTAAGTTGCTACAAAATCCCGTTTACGCGAAGGAATTATCGTAAGTTACTACAGAAGTAACACTCACATAAACGTAGTATAACGGTAGTGTCTCGTTCACTCGTTTACGCGGGATGAATTATCATAAGTTACTACAGAACCCCCGTTTACGTGGAGGAATTATCGTATAAGTTACTACAGTAGAGTCTCTCTAATTTTGACCGGATGGGGCGATAAGAGCGGAATGCCAAAATTATGGAATACCCCCACCACAGAATGGACTGCCAATCACCGCGTACTTGCGGGAACGCGTGATATGGAAGGGGCCTATTGTGATATGGAAGGGGCACGATATTAGTGTTTGTGAAAGTATGTGTGAAGGAATGCAAAGATTACAGGGGGCCAAATTTAACGAGACTCTACTGTACAGAAGTAACGCTCGCGTAAACGTAGTACATGACAGATAGTGTGTGTGTATCCATGTGTGTGATCATCAATATATCATATAATATTATTTATAGATTAACCGGAGGAAGCCGAATACCATGGAGATCTTTAAGAAGGAAGGTGCATCCAAAATCACACACGTATGCATATCAGCTGTCTTGTAAATTTCTTGTAAAAGTTGAAGAGAACGAGAAAGTGATTCGTATTGTAGGCAAGTTAAAATATTAATTGATTCGAGTCCATTATATTATTTATGATAGATGTTGATTTTATATCTTGGTGTCTGGTTTTATATTCGTATTCAGCAATCTCTAACATTTTAGAAAATAATTAAATTTTAAATATGTTATTCTCACACACAAAGAAGATTAGACTCTAAAAGGATTAATTAATATATTTAATCGAAATATATATCATAATACAAATCATAAAAAATCATAATAGCAAAGTTTTTGAAAGTAGTGGACAAACCAGTTAATATTTTTAATGCCAACTTTACCTCGAATTTTTATATTCACTCAGTCATCAGAAGATTTTTTCTGCAGATATTTGAAGACTGGCGGATAATGGATTTTCTCGTGATTGAGCGCATACACGATTCTCTCTATTTAGATACTAACTTTTTGAATTCTGTTACACTGAGACTTTACTTTGGAGTATGGCAAATTCTTTGGCAATAAAATTTTTAACAAGGTAAGATTATGCAATATAATTATAATTAAATTATCGTTTGGGAATGTTATTATATATAACATTAACATAATTATTTTTTAGGGTAATTATGAAGAAGAGGGGCTTCTTTACCGATTTGGCTGAAATTGGTGCGTAAAACATAAATCTATAAGTTAAAACTGTCGCTCTCAATTTTAGGAAAAACGTTATTAAATACTAAAATTGACTGTTGCGTGGTTAGGATGTTTGTTATACCGACATGATGTAGACGCACATGATCATGCGTAATGACGTGCATGGAATTACAGTAATAGTGCAGTATAACAGCAACCTCTCATAATAGTCTGGCGCCTTACTTTAATTGTGTGCTATTATTTGACTTTGTATATAGACTTTTCAATATACCAATTATTTTCTGCTTTAAAAAAATCATAAACTCTATTTCTATTATCTTTTTTAACCATATACCCGGGAAAAAAAGATTATATATAATTATATATAAATATATATGATTATATATGAATTTTGTCTCTATATGATCATATATAATTATATATAATCATATATAATTATATAGGGTTATACATACTTCCATATGAATCTTATATGTATCTATATATGAGTGCATATATGATCTATTGTTCATATCTAGTTATATTTGGAATTATATATGCCAATATATAATCATATATGGACCCATATATAATTTCATATAAGGACCAAATTTCATATATAATCACATATAATCATATATATTTATGTATAATTATATATAATTATATATAATCTTTTTTCCCCGGGCAGTTAAAAAAGATAATAGAAATAGAGTTTATGCTTTTTTTAAAGCAGAAAATAATTGGTATATTGTAAAGTCTATATAAATACAAAGTATAATAAATACAAAGTCAAATAATAGCACATAATTAAAGTAAGGCATCAGTCTGTTATAGGACAGGTTGCCGTTATACTGTATTATTACTGTAATTTTATGCACTTTTACGTCACTACGCATGATCATGTGCATCTACATCATGTCGGTATGATACAATAAACGGATTAATACATTTTATATTTTGTATTTAATTACGTGTTTGGTGATAATTATGCTTGCACTTCCAGTGAACGATTTATAATCTCATAGTATTAAATAAGATAAACGCATTATTCGTGTCACATAGATCTATATTTATACTATTCTAATAACATATCATTAATAAGTAAACTGTCAGCGAGGGAAGTGACGATTTCTAAGAGACCCAAATAAATCATTGTCATCGTAAATTATCAGTGTTTTTAGTGCAATACTTTACACATGACGTAGATAATATATGTTTAATACCGATCGCGTAATCCTTTTCTAATATTAAAAGCATACTATGAAGATATATAGCCGAAAGAAGAATTATATAAGCGAATCATTAACACATTCTCATTTATTATCAATCAAAAGGCTCAATTAGCATCAAATTGTTCGACTATCTATATATACTGTATATATAAAGTACGCTAGAAGTTACTGTATGTTGGGGATTCCAGCGATTTATTCTTGTTAAATTTGTATCTTTCCGTTACATGTATTACTATATAATTTCTTTGGAGGCAAGTCTTGTTTATCACGCAAAATAAACGTATTTGTCATAATGACATACATAAGTTAGAAAACGCCGAGAGGCCCGGAACCAATTGACACGCGCCTGAATTCGACAAGCGCCAATTAGAGCGTTTTCCAGCGTTAATCCCCTGCCAGAAAACCGTTTCCGAAAAGACTCACGGCTGAGTCGTCCGGACACCTTGCAAGCTTATACACGAGCAATACAAGCGATCTTCAGCGAAATCCAAGTCCGGGAAGCGACGGTCAGAAAGTCTGTGTGCCGGGCTCTCCGTTCTCTCGCGCTGGGCGCGCTACTCCACGCGAACGGAAAATTAAGTGTGCGATTCGCGAATAGATTCGAATCAGGATTTCTAAGGAAATCAGCTCGCTATCCTCGGAAGGACGACAGCTAGGCCGTTGGTGCCTCCGCTCTGAGTGTCTCGGCCTTTCTAAACTCAATTCCGGACAATTAATAACCGAATAAAGTTTGTTAAATTATAAACGCTGTACTTTTCATTTTTGCGGTATATTCGGATCGACGGTCTTTGTCCGTCGCCTTTGTTAGTCAGTCGCGCTCGTCAACACTGGTCACCGGGTTTAAAGTGTGACCTCCGTGTGAAAAACAAAGCGGAGCCACACGTGATATCTCGCGTCTTCTCTGGACGGATCCGGCGGTTTGTTCGGCGTCAATTCAGTGCGCGCCCGAACACTGTAATATACCTACGTTTTTTTAATCTGATCAAAACGCTGATTACTAGCAATATTTTTAATAAAATTCTTAAGAATGTGAGACAAGTACATCTCGGGTGTTCTTGAGTATTTTAATGTGTGTGTGTGTTTGATTATTATATATATATATATATATATATATATATATATATATATATATATACATATAATAGGACTTAGTTGGCAGGTGTGACAGAGTGTGCATGCGTGTGCTGTTTGTCGAGAATATTAAGAGCGGTTTGTTGTAAAGAGGAGTGGAAACTTGGCAGTGGTGTGTTCTTTGGGTAGCGGAGAGTGTGTGTGTCGCGTGATAGGGTTAGAGTAGGGCAGAGTGGAGGCGCCACGCGTGGAGGGACGGAATTTGCGGCGAGAAAGGGAGCAGGTTAGGTTTGAGAGCGAGAGAGAGAAAGAGACAACAGGCGGAGCGGGATGGAAGGGATCGTGCCGAGTATACTCGTCGATAGATGCGACTCGCTGGAAGACGCGAGGCCGAGTGCGGAGCGCCAGGCGGCGAGTGGCGAAGTTGCGAGCGCGGCGACGAATGAGAAGTCGAGCGAGGCGGCGGGCCAATCACTCGATGTAGTAGATAGGGATAGCGTAATGGAAGGTAATGCGGAGGATGGGGAAGGGAATAGCTTGGAAACCCCGGTTACTAGATTCTTGTCTACAGAGGGGGTAGCTAAGAGAGGGAGGAGATCAAACAGGGAAATGTTGGATAGGGAGAAGGGTATCCCCAAGGGATACATAGAGAAGTGGCTTGGCCCCCTCCCAGGGGGGAGGGGGAATAGATATGGCGCGTGGAGTTAGAAAGAAGAGAAAGACAGTATCAGAGGGGGGTGGCAGTGACCGAGAAGAGACTGACTCCGACTTGGGGTCGGTTTTTGAATTTGAAGGAGCATGGATGGACAGAATAATCAGACAAGAAAGCATTATTGCAGAGCTGCAGAAAATTCTGGGGGGGGGAGGTGAAAGAGGAGGTGGCAAAGCTGAAGAAAGAGAGGATAAATGAGATTGAGTAACTGGAGAAGAAGATGAAGATGGAAAGAGATGAATTAAGGGAGGAGATGAAAAGGAAGGAAACAAAGTGGGAAGAAGAGAAGAAGCTGCTTTGGGAGAAGATTCTCAAACTGGAAAATGGTGAGACTAGAGAGGAGGAAATAGAGGTGGTGGAGGGGGGAAAGAGGAAGAAAAATCTCATTCCTGGAGTGAGATAGTGAGGAGAGGAAAGAAGACGAAGACAGGAGTAAAAGAGACAACTTTGGAAGCCAAAGTGCAGGAGCTATTGGATTGGAAACAGGAGAATCAAGAGCAGAAAAGAAAGAAAAGTTTGAGGATCAGCGGTCTGAAGTAGGACGGTAGAAATCCGCTGCAAAAAGCAAAGAAGTTTCTTCAGGAGAAGTTTAGTCTGGGCCATTTGGTCGAGGACGCTTGGTGTAAAGGAAGGTCAAGAGAAGGGGGGAGACTGGGGGTTCAAGTGAAGGATCTGGCAGCAAAGATGGAGATACTAAGAAGGAAGAAGAAGTTAGGGAAGGAGCCGATTTTCATGGATGAGTTGCTATCCAAGGAGGAAGAAGAAATTCAATGGAGACTGAGAGGCATCGCGAGGGTAGTTAAAGGATGGGGGGAGCACACCAATGTCAGATTCAGGAGAGTCTTTTTGGTGGATAGATGGTTCAGTTGGAGACAGATTGAGAGAAAAGAACATGTCTCGTTGTTGGAGCAAACGGAGGAGAAATTTTGGAGTAAGGGGGGAAGAGCAGAAGAAGGAAACGCCCGAAAAGTCGCGGCAGAGACAGCGGGATCCAAGAAGCCCGATTCCCGACAAGGTTAGGGGCAAAATTAAGATAGGGTTCTGGAACGTAGCCGGGCTTAAGGGAAAAGGGGTGAACTTTTGGGAGTTTATAAGACAGCTGGACTTTGTTGGTATGGTGGAGACTTGGATAAGGGAGGATGAGGGGGAAGTTTGGATAAAGAATCTACCTTCGGAGTTCGACTGGCACGTGCAATATGCGGTGAGAGAGCAGAGCAGAGGTAGGGGAAGTGGGGGAATAATTACACAGCCACACAAAAAAAAAATTTGCGGAGCCAAAAAAGCGACCTATATAGCATTGTAGTATTGGTCGAGCATAGTCGAAATCCAAATTTTTGGAATTTTCTACTTACCAGTTTTTTTTTATTTGACCTTGAATTTCGGGTTTAGGGTGAATTCTTCCAAGTTGGCTACTAAACATCTGAAATCGTTTTTTTGAGCTGTAAAGTGGATTTTGTTGTAGCTTTTATGTTAAAAAAGGTTTTCCCGAGTTTCGGTCGCGAAAAAAAAATTTTTTTGCAAGTTATTAACAATAAAAGTGTAATGTTACAACACGATCAACATTTTTCTCGTGAACGGCTAAACGGATTTTAACAATTCTGACGTCAATTTTTTTATTTATAAACGTACATTTTAGAAATATGCTTTTGGATATACAAACATCGTATTTGTTTATAAAAATATATTTTTATAAAAATATATTTGTTTATAAAAATATATTTTTATTAAATGTATTTGTTTATAAAATTATATTTTTATAAAAATATATTTGTTTATAAAAATATATTTTTATAAACAAATACGATGTTTGTATATCCAAAAGCATATTTCTAAAATGTACGTTTATAAATAAAAAAATTGACGTCAGAATTGTTAAAATCCGTTTAGCCGTTCACGAGAAAAATGTTGATCGTGTTGTAACATTATGCTTTTATTGTTAATAACTTGCAAAAAATTTTTTTTTCGCGACCGAAACTCGGGAAAACCTTTTTTAACATAAAAGCTACAACAAAATCCACTTTACAGCTCAAAAAAACGATTTCAGATGTTTAGTAGCCAACTTGGAAGAATTCACCCTAAACCCGAAATTCAAGGTCAAATAAAAAAAAAACTGGTAAGCAGAAAATTCCAAAAATTTGGATTTCAACTATGCTCGACCAATACTACAATGCTATATAGGTCGCTTTTTTGGCTCTGCAAATTTTTTTTTTTTTTTGTGTGGCTGTGTTATTGGAAACAGAAAAGGTGTAATGAGGACGGAGGAGGTCGACGACGGTAGGAGAGGCTTGGTAAAGTGGAAGGGACGAGGAGGGGGTTACAAGTGGACAATTAGTACGGTCTACGCTAAGGATGGTCCCGAGGAATTTAAGGAAGACATAGCTAGCCCGGAGCAGCAGCGTCCAGAAGAGCTGATGGTAATTGGAGGGGACTTTAACGTCTGGACTGGAGAAGAAGGGGGGGTGTACAGGGATGGGATAGTAAAAAGAAGAAGGTCTAAGGACAAAAAGGTCAGCAAGGAGGGAGCGTGTTTGTTAGAATGGGTAGAGGAAGGGGGATGGTGTCTGGCCAATGGTACAAAGCAGGGAGATGAAGAGGGAGAATTCACGTACGTAGGGGCGAGAGGGGCGTCGGTTATTGATTATTTGTTAGTTAACACAGAAGGGTGGGACCTGCTAGAGGAATTTGAGGTCAAGAGTAGGATAGAATCAGACCATATGCCTCTGGTGAGTGTATGGACGTCGAAAGAAGGTCTGAAGGAGGAGGGGAGAAAGGGAGAAAGAAGACAGGTAGAGAGGATAATACAGTGCTGGGACGAGGAGAGCACTAGAACCTTTGCTGGAAGAACGGAAGAAATTGGTCTGTCTGAAGGGGGCTTGCTGGAGAAATGGGAGGAACTAAGAGGTAAGGTGTGTAAGGCGGTAGTAGAGAAGAAGGTCAGATGGAGAAAAAGGAAACTAGGTTACAAGAAATGGTGGGACAGAGAGTGCACCAGAAAGAAAAGAAAGGCAGAAAGAAAGCTAAAGAGATGGAGAATAGGGGGTGAAAGCAAGGAAGCGGTGTTGCAGGCGAAAAGGGAGTTAGCGGAGCTCTGTGAGAAGAAGAGAGAAGAGTGGAATAAAAGGGAAATGGAGGAGTTGAATGGAATTAGGACGGAGACAGAAGTTTGGAAATATATTAACAAGGAAAAGAAGGTCAGGGACAAGGTGAGTGAAGAGATATCCATGGATAGTTGGAGGCAGCATTTTATGGGTGTGTTAGAGGGGACAGATGAAAGGATTTTAGGGGATGAAAGGAGAGGGGGTGACGATGAAGAGGACCTCACGGATGAAGAAATCGAAAAACAGATAAGGAGATTGAGGAGGGGGAAAGCGGCGGGGCCGGATGGCATAAGGAGTGAGGCTTGGAAGTTCTGCAGGGGACAGGTGAGAGAAAGGCTGAAGGAGGTGATCAAGGGGGTGTGGAGAGGTGAAGGTTGGCCGGATTCGCGGAAGGAGGGAGTAATCTCCCCGCTGTATAAAAAGGGGAATAAACAATTCCCCGCTAATTACAGGGGAATTACCCTATTAAATACGGCCTATAAGATCTATGCGGCGGTGCTGGCGGAGAGATTGATGAAGGATGTGGTGGAGAAGCAGATTCTTCCGGACCCAGGCTGGCTTCCGGAAGGAAAGAGGTGTGATGGATAACATCTTCATCCTGAACCACCTGGTCGACAGGGAGCTGAATGGAGCTGGAAAGAAGGTGAATGCCTTCTTTATTGATTTAAAGGGGGCCTTTGACAGGGTCGACAGGAGTGTGTTATGGAGGGTGATGGAGGAAAGAGGGGTAAGGAGAGGACTAACGGAGAGAGTGAAGCAAATTTACCAGGAGACCCGTAACAGGGTTAGGGTGGGGGACAGGGAGTCAAGCTCCTTTTGGACGACAAAAGGAGTGAGACAAGGATGTCCTTTGAGCCCGCTGCTGTTCTCCATCTTTATATCAGACCTGGAGGAGGAGATGGCCGGGGGGTTGGTAGGAGGCATGAGAATCGGGCAGGGTAGGATTTGGATACTGGCTTACGCGGATGATATCGTTCTGCTGGCCAGAGAGGAGGAGGCGCTAGAGGAGATGATTAAGAGGCTGGAGAAGTACTTGAAGAAGAGGAAGCTGGAATTGAACGTGGGAAAATCCAAGATCCTGAAATTCAGAAGGGGAGGGGGTGTGGAAAGAGAGAAAGACTGGTACTGGAAAGGCCAGAAGATTCAAGAGGTGAAAGAGTTTGAGTACTTGGGCTTCATACTGCAGAGAAATGGAGGTCATACGAAGCATATTAGGGAGAGAGTAAGAAGAGCAACGTTAGTGATGAAGAAGACATGGAGCTTGGGGGAAAAGAAGTTTGCGAACGATTGGGGGAGGATGATGTTGTTCGACAGCTTAGTAGGCAGCGTGATGGTATATGGGGCAGAAGTGTGGGGTTGGTTAGAGCATGGTAACGTGGAAGGGGTGGAGGCACGGTATTTGAGATGGTCACTGGGCCTGGAGAGATGCACACCAGGTTATGTGGTCCTGGAGGAGACCAAGAGGGACAAGATGAGGATAAGGATGGCCAAGCTGGCGGTGAACTTTGAAGAAAAGGCAAGACAAGGATATGGTCGGAAAAGATGGGTGGTGGAATGTATTAAGGAAAGGGAGGGAAGAGGAACATTGACAAGAGGGAGGTCGGAGAGAGAGGAATACTTAAGTAGGTGTGGAGTACAAGAGGCGGATTTGGAACAATGGAGAGAACAGGGTAGGTGTGTGGCAGAAGAGCTAAGTAGTAAAGATAGAAGGCGACAAAGGGAAGAGCAAGAGATTCTAATTGAGAGGGCCAGATACAATAAACGATACAGGAGGATCAAGGTGGCTGGGCTCCCAGAATACTTGAGGAGGAAAGGGGAGAGTGGTAGTCATAAAAGAAGGGCGAGGGCTAGATGCGGGAATGAGGAGTTAGGAAACAGGTATTGGTTGCGAGAGGAGGAAAGGAATTATAACATATGTGATAGGGAAGAGGGTACGCTGCAACATCTGATGGAACGGTGCATATGGAAAAGTACTAGCAGAGTAGTGTTGGATGATATAATAGGCGGGAAGGAGACAGAAGGAGGTTACAGATGGCTTAAGAAGTGGGAGGATAAAAGGAAAAAGGAGAGTAGGAACAGAAGGGTTGCTCTGAGTCAAGTAGGACAGGGGGTTAGGTCAAGTCGGAGGAGTATGAGTGTGTGTGAGAAGGGGTCCCCCGTAGGAAAGTCCAACCAAGTCCCCGCGAAGGGGTGGGAGGGTTCAGTATGTGAAGGGTCGCCTATGGCCAGGTCGGGTAGAGTAAGAGAAGCTTTGTAAAGGGTTGGGTACGTCCCTACAAAATGCCATTTTGTAATTCCTCGGAATTAAAATAAATGATATTACTACTATATATACATATAATATATATAGAGTGTCCCATTTTAATCAATCACCCCCAAAAACTTTTTTATTTGTGATTCTAGAAAAAATGCTTCAGACGAAAGTTGTTTGGTTTGAAGGAGGACATATTATTTCAATATAAGTGTCATACATGTCATCATTTTCAAGAAATTTTAAAGGAGACTAATTTTTTAAATAAAACTTGATTTTTTCTTGAGATGAAAATTGTAGATTTCGTCGAGACGTTCTCAAAACATTATAATAAAGCTCTCTTTCGTGAAGAATTTCCTGAGATATTTTAAATTTTGTCATATTTTTAATATAAAATATGAAATATTTCGTAAAGTATTAAATTCACTTTTTGATGACTTTACGTTGATACTTTTATACGTAGAATAATAAAGAAACTGATTGTTGTAGAAAAAAAAACACAGAAAAAATTATTTTAGATGAGACAGGCTGTTTTATTTTATCAATTATACCAGTGTACTATCGTTAATTATAATTATAGTTTATCAATTAAACATATTACACCTGACAGCCTTTCACCCGACGCAGCCGGGTCCGTAGCCGTCGGGGCTCTAAGTTTACAAGAGAAATGTTTACAGGGCGCCAGCCAATTTTTACACAAAATTAGCAAAAGAGTACACAACAAAACTCAGGGGTGGATGGTCGGAGGGACCCTCAGATATGACTAAATTAGATTTTCGCTTATTATGAATTCACATATTTAACATTATATTATATAAATTATGACTCAGGCAAGAGAATACAGATTTATTACGATACTCACAGCTGCCGACAGGAACTTCTCGACAAATTCTTATTGTTATTTGTACACTAATTAATATACTTCAGTGACGAAGTACAACGCTTCGGTATCACACGATTCAATATGCGCTGGTAAGGAACAGCGGTCCGACTATTCGGGAGAACGACTCCCGGAATTACAAATGTGGTAACGCTAGCACGGCTTTCCGGAGAGTGAGCTTTCCGGCAATCCGGTGCTCCGGCGAAGGCCCAGCTTAGGCCGCTTTGATAGCTGGCGCGTGCGCGTCTCATTAATTTCGCCGGTGGGCCTAATGACATTCGGGCAGCCCCGTCAATTTCCCGGCTTTCTCCGGCGACAGCTGGTTTGACATCCTTGTCCGCCTTATGAGCTGAGTCTAGGTGTGGCTGATATCGCTGTCTTCTTCTCGCTCTTACAATTGCTGGCACGGGTCGTTCATTCCCACCGATAGTTCTTTTATACCATATCTCATCTTTAAGATTTTCGAAATAATACGTTTCCTATTCGCCTGAGTCACTCTAAGCATCAACATAACATATTTATACAAAGTAACAATAACATTTATACGCCGAAAGAACTCCCGACGAGTCGGATCGCGTCGATGTTGAGGGGGATATGATTATACTGTTACATAGAAAATTTGATTGCATTTTGTAAACGTATTTAATTGTGCAAAATTGCAAATGTAAAAATTAATTTTATTATTCGCTTCTTTTCATTATTTTATGTACAAAAGTGTCAAGGTAAATACGAGATATTTCATATTTTAACATGACAAAAGAGTGACCCCAAAATTGGACATTTTTAGCCTATTTTGGTGGCCCTCGAAATTCGAATCAAATTCTATGCCAAACAATGCTACATGATGGGACATTAATCTAAAAAAAAAAAATTAAAGTTGAGCATAGGCTTAGTTTTGGAGATACGGGGAGTCAAAGTGGCCAAATTCCCAATATTGTCCAAGTACAATAGACACAAAAAGGATGTTAAAAAATCTTTGATAATGGTGGTATTTTAAATAAAATTAGTCCGAATGATTCTCTGACCACCATACTAAAAATCCATCCCTTTCACCCCTGTTACTTAATTTTTTAAAGGAGTAAAACTACCCCCAAAAGAAGTTTTTGCTGAATTTCTGGAAAACGGACAGAGATACGAAAAAATGTTTTGGATGAAAGTTGTTTGTCTAGAAATTCTGCACAAAAAAGGTTTCTTTAATTTTTTTCGTAGAGCTTACTCTTTTGCCGGAAACCGCGCCTGAAGAAAGATAATTTTTAAAAATAGAGAGAATTTCCTCTTAAGAAATGGTTGTCAATTTCTGTCAATTTCTAGCTCTTTTAAGTGTTTTATATCAAGATACTTCAAATATCACATACTGTGTAAAACACAATTGTGTACACGGTGTAATCACAGTTTGCAATACTTAAGATAACTAAAATCTTTTTACAATTATATTTTAAAATATATCGACACTTATTTTTGTGATAATAGTTCCTTAAGAGGAAATTTCCTTTATTTTTAAAAATTATCTTTCTTCAGGCGTGGTTTCCGGCCAAAGAGTGAGTCCTACAAAAAAAAATAAAAGAAACCTTTTTTGTGCAGAATTTCTAGACAAACAACTTTCATTCAAAACATTTTTTTGTATCTCTGTCCGTTTTCCAGAAATTCAGCAAAAACTTCTTTTGGGGGTAGTTTTATCCCTTTAAAAAATTAAGTAACAGGGGTGGAAGGGATAGATTTTTAGTACGGTGGTCAGAGAATCATTCAGACTAATTCTATTTAAAATACCACTATTATCAAAGAAGTTTTAACATCCTTTTTTTGTGTCTATTGTATTAATGTCCCATCATGTAGCATTGTTTGGCATACAATTCGATTCAAATTTTTAGGGTTACCAAAATAGGCTAAAAATGTCCGATTTTAAGGTCACTCTTTAAAATATCTCAGGTAATCTTTAACGAAAGAGAGCTTTATTACAATGTTTCAAAAACGTCTCAACGATATCTGTAACTTTTATCTCAAGGAAAAAATCAATAAGTTTTATTTAAGAAATTAGTCGTTTTTAAAATTTCTTGAAAACAATGATATCTATGACATAACTCATGTAAGAATCATGTTTCCCCCTTCAAACCAAACAACTTTCGTCTGAAGCATTTCTTTCTAGAATCACAAATAAAAAAGTTTTTGGGGGTAATCGATTAAAATGAAACACCCTGTATACGTGTGTATATATTGTGACGTGACATTGTCGCGTCTACCTCTCAGACGGTAGCTCGGCCGAGGGGAAGTTCGGGGATGGCGCCTCGACACGATTAGGGGAGGGCTAATCGCGCTAATAATCGTTATCTTTTTTGTAAGTTAGATGTAAGTGCGACAGGTGGTGCCGGAGCGAGGGATCAACCAGGAGATCTGTGACGACTTTCAAGTCGCAACGAGGGAAGGACGGACGCTTGGGGAGCGCGAGGCGAAGTGGTTGGCCGACGGGCGGGCCACTGGGGCCCACCGCCGCGGAAGCGCAGGAAATGTCTCGCCCAGCATATCTGAGCCCGCCGCAGCAGAGCGAGGGGTACGGCACCGCTACTGCAAAGCGGGTGCACGACCCAGGCGCCTCCACCGACGGTACCAAGGGCACCAAACAGCGTAGCCGCGGCCTGACCAGCCCGGCTAATCCTGAAGTGGGCCCGCAATCGAACAGCCAATTGAAAATACCGCGGGCAGGCAGCGGATTGAGCGGTGCCGCGAGCAGAGCGGCACGCGCCACATTACGGCAGGGCGGAAAATTGCGAGCTTGAGGCGCATGCGCGGGGGCCCAGCGTGGTCCCGCCGGGCCGGTCACTCGTCACTGTCGAATCAGCCGCAGCCGAGGAGCCACCCCCCAGGGAGGACAAACTCGCTGGATTTTTGGGCGACGGACGTGGCAGTACGGGGGGACAGCGATAGAGGCAGCACCGTCGTTCCTTTCTCTTCTCCTCTCTAATCCCCTCGTCAACAAACAGCAAAAGCGCGGCTGAGTACAGCTGAGCTCATGAAGATTCGTTAACTTGTGCAAGATTATAGTGTATTGGACTGCAGCAGAGAATTTGCAAGAGGAATAGAGTAGAAGGAAGGAAAGCTGAAAGGATTTATCGAAACGGATAAGATTATTTTTATTTACATATATTACATATATATATAATTATTCATATAATATTTAGTTTAGAATATTAAATAATATATTAGTCTTTAATATTAAATATATATATATATATATATATATATATATTATCATTTATATTAATATAATTATTAGTATTTTAGTAAGTATTTTTATACCAAGATGGTACGTAAATGCTGTGTGCCCAAATGCTTTTCGAATAAGGATACACCTGTACATAGGCTTCCACGAGATACACAAAAAGCAGAACAATGGCTAAGAACAATTGGACGGACTGATTTGATAGGTAACATAGAAATAATAATATTTATATTACTATGGAAATAATATTTATATTTGCTTACGTTGAAAATATAAGCATACGCACATATACGCACTCGTGTGTGTGTGTGTAATATATAATATGTTTACAAAGATTTTGTTTATATTACAGGTGCATCGGAGACAATACTGAAAGAATTACGGATCTGTACTTTACATTTTCCAGATCATATGATTTGTGTTGACACAAAAAGACGTGTACTAAAAAATGATGCTATTCCATCTATGCATCTATCAGATGAAATAGAAACTGTTAATATTAATATCAATATTAACAGTGATAATAATGACATTATGTCATGTAATGCCAGTACTAGTCAAATCAATGAAACAGTTGAAAATGTACAGTGCAATCCTAATTCTATATCATTGAATTGTAAAGACAAAAGAGTCCTAGAATTACAAAGGAATGTAAGAAGAATGAAGAAATCCATTTATAAGAAGAAAAAAATTATTGAAAAACAGAGAAGAGAAAAGAAGAATTTGCAACGAAACAAATGGAAGGATATGACTACAGACTTGACGAAATATCAGAAAATCTTTTTTGATATGATCGAAAAAAATCTAAAGCGTGCATCAGGGGTATGTTTGTTTAAAATTTTGTTACTGTAATGTTTTAGTATCTTTGTACTTTCTTATTTCTTATTTTATTTTTCTATGGCTGCGTTCCGATATTCAATGCCAGTACTGCAAATCTATAATTTATGTCACGCACATTATAGATTTTCAGTACTAGTAGTGAATTTCGGAACGCAGTCTCAATTTCTATTTTATTTTTTAAATATTTTTTTATTCTTTTGTTTTATCAATGTTATTAATATGTTTGCTACTATGAATGCATCACATATATAAAACTGAGATTCTCACGAGAAATTATACATATTGATCATTATACATGTGTGAATTTTATATTTATATTTGCTTATTTTTATTACTGTATGTGTATAACTACGGAAAGATGCATTATATTAAATTTTGTATTTTTCAATAAAAATATTAACAATATGGCGTGTTTTATGGTAAAGGGGTTTTTAACTGATTGATGATGGTGCTAATTGGTTTTTTTTACTTTCTTTTTCTTTCTTTTTTTCTTATTTATTTTATTTCTTTTCTTTATTTTCTTATAGTTTTCAATTATTATGTTAATTAGATATTATATGTTTTTTATTACTTTACAATATCTATTTTCAAAATTTTTTATAATCTAATGTTGATTTATTAATTTGTATCTTTATTTCACGTATTTATGCCCATTATTGTATATATTTTTTCTATAATTATTTTATAGAAGTTATTAATTATAATTATATTTTCTAGAATTCATTTTCTATAATCTACAATTATATATTGGTCACAAGGATAACATTCTATTAATATGGGTTTTTATCGTTTTAATATAAATTTAACGTTTTAATTATAAACATGAAAGCCTTGCGCCAGTTTATATTTCATTTTTTAAATTTATATTACACTTTTTTTCGATCTGCTCATTAACTGATTATATTTATGTATGTGCTAATTTTCCTACGTGTGGATTATGGTGTGTATCTGTTTTTGAGACACTAATGTGTCGTCTGGACTATTGATCTATTTCCTGATTTTCAACCTATCGATTTTGCATTATGAACTTTAAGATCTTTAAATGCATTTGTGATATGCATGTTATGTACAGTTATCTTATAAGGCAATATTTTATTTTGGGTAACTGAAGAAAATATTTTCAGCAAGGTAAGGTTCAATAAAGTTATGGAAAATTTTCTTTACTTGCAAGAGTTCTTAAACATTTTAACCTAATGTAACTTTAAAATTTTTTAACTAAGATTAATTATGTATTTAGGTGACAGATTTTAAAATAAAGGATACATGGAAAAATGTGGAAAGGAACAGAATAGTTAAATTTCAAACATAGAAGAGGAAAAAAGGCTAATCCTAACAACGCATAATATTTAGGAATATAAAACAAAATATGTAAGTGAATAGTGATATTTTTAGTACGAATTATGTATTTTATTCCTATACGCAATTTTTACATACAAATTTTATTTTCTATTTTAGATTGTTGTCAGCGAAGGTGGTGCAGTTGTCTACAATAACGTTGAGTTTACGAAGAAATAGAACTTAATTTCCATTGTCTGTATATTGTATTATCTGTATATTGATTATATATTTCTATCATATATTGCATATTATATTTCTGATACTATATCTTGAATATTAAAACTGTTTTGTGTGAGTGTGTACACACACGCACATGAACACACACACACACACACACATTACATATATATATATATATATATATATATATATATATATATATATATATCATTAAAAATATGGATGGTGTATTACATATATAATAAACTAAATATCTATTTATAATAATTACCTTTATTACTTTCCCATTTTTGTAGTATTTTAATATATTTCAAAGTCTTTCTTTTACCGATCGTCATTTAGTACAATGTTGTAATTTTAGTTATTATTAATTATTATTATTTTATATTAAAATATTTTTATGTCAAAATAAACACTTTGCAAAGTATGTTACACATACCCACACACACACATCTCTATTCACACATTCATTCGTTAATTTATTCGTTCAAATCCATTCAAATTCAAATCATAGAAAAAGAAACATTTTCTGATTTTATATGTGGGCAACAAAAATAAATTGCATATACACAACACATTCAAATATATATATATATATATATATATATATATATATATATATATATATATACATATATATATATATATATATATATATATATATATATATATATACACGCGCGCGCGTGTGCGTGTACTGTGTAGCAAAGTAATTAGTAGTTTTTAATTGATCCTAATACAGAAAATGAGGTCAAAATTATAACGATTTCTATTAAATAGATATTCTGTAAAAGAAATACGCACGAAAATATATAATAATTTTAATACATATATATATATATGGGCAGATCCATTACTTTTCGACCAAAAGTTGCGGGGGTGGGTCACCGATTTTGATGCCGATTTTTTCCTCGAAAGTATACTAGAAAAGGAGATGATCCTGAAAATTTGAGCCCGATTCGATCAAATCCGGCCGCTGGAGAATTGTTTGAATTTTGAAAAAAGTTGATTTTTCAGTCATTTTCAAAAATTTATATCTCAGCTTCTATATAACTTAGAGACTCGTTTGAGGCCGCATTCTTTTCTGTAAACCCTCTACTTTTAAGGAAAAAATTGGTCATTGGTTTACACTCAAGTCCGGCTTCACGGCGAGCTGCTAACTAAACCACTGTTTTAGAGAAATTTTGCCCATTTTTGAAATGCTGTCATATCTACAGTTTTCGAAGTAGAGGGTTGATCAGCAGCTGATATTTTTTGTTCAGGTATACTCTGAAGAAATCTACCCACTTTTTACTTGATTGCTTTTATTTCGTTAAGTTATGGCCATCTAAAGCCGATCGATTTTCGAAAAATCGCCATTTTCAGATAGCCAGAACTTTTTTCTTTCAACTCGAAATCCTTTGAAATTTTCAGGGAATATACTTTATTATATCCTTAAACAACCCTGAAAATTTCAATTTTGGAATAGAAGTGGTTTCCGAGTTATGAAGTTTTTAAAATGTCAACTTTTCGATTTAATATGACATTTTTTGTGGTTTTATCATCAATTTTGTAAATTTAATGTAAATAATTGATATTTTTCGGAAAATATATTCGAAAATAAGGAGCAAAACGGATTGTTTGAGAAAATTAAGGGAAAAAATTAATATTTTTTATTTTGATTTATTTGTTTAAAATTTTTAAAAAGTAAATATTTGTTCATTTCTTTTAATAATATGTTGAATACAAATTTCCAAAGTATTTGAGAACTATCATATAAAACTGTACCATCTTTAACAATAAACATTAAAAATAACAGTATTAACGTTAGTACTATAAACTTTGAACAATTTTAAACAAATAAATCAAAATAAAAAATATTAATTTTTTCCCTCAATTTTCTCAAACAATCCGTTTTGCTCCTTATTTTCGAATATATTTTCCGAAAAATATCAATTATTTACATTAAATTTACAAAATTGATGATAAAACCACAAAAAATGTCATATTAAATCGAAAAGTTGACATTTTAAAAACTTTATAACTCGGAAACCACTTCTATTCCAAAATTGAAATTTTCAGGGTTGTTTAAGGATATAATGAAGTATATTCCCTGAAAATTTCAAAGGATTTCGAGTTGAAAGAAAAAAGTTCTGGCTATCTGAAAATGGCGATTTTTCGAAAATCGATCGGCTTTAGATGGCCATAACTTAACGAAATAGAAGCAATCAAGTAAAAAGTGGGTAGATTTCTTCAGAGTATACCTGAACAAAAAATATCAGCTGCTGATCAACCCTCTACTTCGAAAACTGTAGATATGACAGCATTTCAAAAATAGGCAAAATTTCTCTAAAACAGTGGTTTAGTTAGCAGCTCGCCGTGAAGCCGGACTTGAGTGTAAACCAATGACCAATTTTTTCCTCAAAAGTAGAGGGTTTACAGAAAAGAATGCGGCCTCAAACGAGTCTCTAAGTTATATAGAAGCTGAGATATAAATTTTTGTGTGTGTGAAAATGACTGAAAAATCGACTTTTTTCAAAATTCAAACAATTCTCCAGCGGCCGGATTTGATCGAATCGGGCTCAAATTTTCAGGATCATCTCCTTTTCTAGTGTACTTTCGAGGAAAAAATCGGCATCAAAATCGGTGACCCACCCCCGCAACCTTTGGTCGAAAAGTAATGGATCTGCCCATATATATATATATATATATATATATATATATATATATATATATATATATATATAATGTATCTTGTTATCTCGAAAAAAACAAAGTGGTAATATTGTACCTCGAAATAGCTTTACATCCTGTATATACTGTTTATAAAATGTATAATACTACAAAAAGACGTAATACCTATACAAAATTACCTTTCTTTAAAAAAAGGTAAAGAAAGGCGCCAAGTACACGTATAGTAGTCTATATTATGTTGTTACCTCGAAAAAACAAAGTGGTAGTATTATACCTCAAAAAAACCTAAGTAACAAGTGGTAGACGTAATCTTTGTACTTCACAAAAAAACCTAAGTAAGAAGTAGTACGTAATCAAGTAATCTATTATTACAAAAAAGAAATATCTCTTTCTTTAAATTACAGCCAATTACAAAGAGAGAACATATATATTGCCTTAAAAAATAATTGTTGTACTACTTTGAAAAATCTTTACATTGTGTCAATTAAAAAAAGAATGTATGATAACAATTTTATAAGATTAAAAATTTTTATTTAAATTTAACAAGGAAATACAAGATATTTAAATACAAAGTTTACATATGTATTTTTTAGTTGATATGATAACAATTTTATAAAACTAATAATTTTTAAATCCAACAAGGAAATACTTAAATAATACAAAGTTTACAAACATATATGTATTTTTTAATAAAATAAAAGATTTAATCACAAACAATTACAGACAGAGGTATAACTCTACAAAATAAACATATTTTATTAAAATTATTACATTTTTTTTTTGTAAAAAAAACTTGACGCTGCTAGACCTCGAAATATAATAAAGTACTAGGTCGATATGTTGTCCATATTTAGCCATAATTATTTAGCCAAAATTATAGTAGTTTATTATATTTCGAGGTCTAGCAGCGCCAAGTTTTTTTTTACAAAAAAAATGTAATAATTTTAAGGATGTTTTATATAGTTAGGCAAAATGTAACGAAGTTAATAAAAATTTAATATCATATTCTGCATACTCTTTCAAAGTTCGGGGCCAAATTTCAGATCGATTCACAATTTAGATAAATAGTTTTCAATTTTTTAATATCCGAGTTTTAACATGTAACCTTATGGCGTTACAGAGAAAAATATTTTAAAAAACATTTAAAAATATAACAAATATAGTGATATTTTACACACAAGTAGATCATCAATAAACAAAAATATAGCAACAAAATTTGAAACAATTTACAACATAGTTTTGAAGAAATTGCAAAAAGATTAATGAAATTATTGACGGATCGGACTCGTGATCGGACTAAAATTTAATATCATATTCTGTATACTCTTTCAAAGTTCGGGGCCAAATTTCAGATTGATTCACAATTTAGATAAAAATATCTATCGGTGCGCGCAGTTTGGAAGTGTGGCAACACCGCAATCAGCTGCTTCGTCCGTAAAGCATCCTTCGAAAAATAACAAGCTTTTCCACTAACCTTCAATATAGCATTAACTAGATTTGTGTAAGTACGCGTGTGTGAAAACAGGCCTTCCAACCTCTTGGATTGTACAGTGTTGTCACATTTAGCTGCGTAGCTTATTAATATATTTACAGCAAATATCATTATAATAAAAATATAATTTTCATATTTATACAATATACTTAATTTATATTATTGAATATGACTGAAATTATGAGTTTAGAGCAATTACTTTATTTTATAATTTTTCACAGATTTAATTTTTTAAAGTTGAATTCAGGGCAAATTCACTGTCAAAAATTATTTTGCCGAGATTTTGTTTAAGAAAAAAATAGTAGTAACAGTTATTTACAGTCACTAATTTTTACATTCTATTAGACTTGTAACTATTTGTATATATTTTTTTTTGTCTTTGGATCTCTAGAGAATTAATATGAGAGAATGTTTTTAAGATTTCCATGACTTTTGGCTGGACCTGTCCCTATAGAACATCCTTAATAAAATATGTTCATTTTGTAGTGTTGTACCTCTGTCTGTAATTATTTGTGATTAAATCTTTTATTTTATTAAAAAATACATATATGTTTGTAAACTTTGTATTATTTAAGTATTTCCTTGTTGGATTTAAAAATTATTAATTTTATAAAATTGTTATCATATCCACTAAAAAATACATATGTAAACTTTGTATTTAAATATCTTGTATTTCCTTGTTAAATTTAAATAAAAATTTTTAATCTTATAAAATTGTAATCATACATTCTTTTTCTAATTGACACAATGTAAAGATTTTTCAAAGTAGTACAACAATTATTTTTTGAAGTATAATATGTTCTCTCTTTGTAATTGGCTGTAATTTAAAGAAAGAGATATCATTTCTTTTTTGTAATAATAGATTACTTGATTACGTACTACTTTTTATTTAGGATTTTTTGCGAGGTACAAAGATATTACGTCTACCACTTGTTACTTAGGTTTTTTTTAGGTATAATACTACCACTTTGTTTTTTTCTAAGTAACAACATAAAAAATATTTTCCCACTGCAAAATATATCTGAGATATAGCCAGATATCTTTATTCCTACAATTTTAAGTCAAATCTGAGATATCTTATTTTCAGATATTTACAGAATATCTACAGGACATATTACTCGATATCATATTATATCTTTGAAAAAGACATCTCTGCAACATTTGCATTCGAATATATGGCCGATTCATAGTTAGCTCTTATATTTTATAAAGATCAACTCAATTTTATTCATAGCTGTTTGGTGAAGACTAAATAGAAGGAGAGATCATATATTTATCTGCTGGTTATGATGGTTGTTATCCTACTTTACCGTTCGGTTAAAATGTTACCGATAGCGTAACTGTCTCTGTAATATCATTACGAGCGCTCGGCTATAGTGTATTTTCCCGCGCGTTATGCGGCGACCGCATTACGCCTCTGATGTTGATCCTGCTAGCGCGGAGTGATACAACGCGTGCGCGATCGGTCTGGCTCGAACCGGCCGCTTGGCGAGCGGTCATTGTTCGTTAGTCAGTCAAGTCAGTCAGTCGTTAAGACGTTGTTTCCTTTCAATACGATCGATCATTCGAGAAAGTTGTGGAACGGGTATCGTGTAAGAGTTGTGGCTGTTCATAATTATACTCAGCTAGATATAACGACGATCTATCGAGAGCATGGGCTTATGACGACGATGAGAGATTGGCTAGAAGCCACGGCCACGAGACTATACCGGTGCGACGCAGATCGCCGCCATTAATGCGACGTGGCTAGATACGACGAAAAGGCTGCCGTTACTGTTAACACGGGGACGCCCTTGCCAAATACGAGAGAGAAAGAGAGATCTTCTAAACGAGGATCTCATTCATAATTTTGAGGTTTCTACAGTAACAAGGTAACTTTCGTCTTTCTATACTTGTTCGGATTTACGATCTGAGTGCTGTAGCGGACAAATGTTCCGTCTACATAAATCGCTCTTGATTACAGTAACAAGTAACAAGAGATCTTGAGAACTTTCGGAGACATTTTCCTCCTGAAAGAGAGAGCGATGCCTTCAATCCACATTGAGATTCCTGGCATCACAAATCAAGATTATTAAAGGAACACTGAGCTCAGTACATTTCATTCTACAGTCTGTACGGTTGCAACCGCGAATTATATTTCTTCTTTCTTTCAATTCTTGAGAATGCTAGAAGTTAAACTTTAAGTTACTGTACATATGTAAATACTTACGAGAAAGTATGTCTTTGTTTGATTGCGTTATAGCTTGCGTTAATTTCGATACGTCATGTTTTCAAGATTGAATCTTCATTATTCTATCTCTTAATAGAATTGTAATTGTAACGTTTGATCATTCTTACTTCTATGGCAACTCATTCGACTGAGCCGTAATTCGTGTGAATCTTAAAGCGAATTCATAACATTTAATTTCTCCATGATTTAATACGTTTCTCCTTTGATATGATATTTATTAATCTCCTTCAGAGGACATAAAGACATTGCTCATACATACAAACAATTTACTCAACAAGTATATCTGAATGTCTGTTTGATCGGACTTAAACCATTATAGCAATGATAATGAATTGAGGATCAAAGGGAACACGTGTTAAATCAGTCTTTGATATATGTATTGATTTCCTGATTCGATATTATGTCATTTGAATGTTATATTTACTTGTGTCTGTCATAACAGTTTTGCTTCACGAATGATTCTTTACGCAACAGATTAGATTGAGCTTGCGTTGGAACTATTCATAACTATTGTTTACACTGCAACAAGCGGACTGTATAAGTCGAACCTTATTAATCCAGACGTACATGCTATCGTCTATAACATTGACTTATATGAGTTAAAGGATCGTTCGTAACATTTATCTTTTTATAATATTACTTGTGTGAATCTTCCTTTAGGATATATAATTATATTCTACGCGCCTAGCATATACTTAATCTACATCTCATATATCTGTGAAAGAAGATATATGATCTCTTCCGTGATCAGTAAAAGTGTGTCGTCTCCTCCTACATTAAATCGTGAGGCCAGGCTCATGCGTGGGCTTGTACGAAACATTGGTCCTTCGAGCCGGATTTATAGTTCCGGATAATTAGATACGGATTTGCAATCCCGTGTATAGTTCAGGCCGGATTAATCATTCCGGATACCAAGTTGAAATCGTAGTCAAGTCTGATTTCTGAGTATTGTTTCTTTTCCATACAAAGTCCGGATAAGGGAAACGACACATCAAGTTTCGCGAAAGTTTACATAATAAGACAAGTGAAAAACATTCCGCCAGATTCATTTCGAGTTTGATATCAAAGTAGAGTTGTATTCATTAAAATGAATTCAATAATTCAAAGTATCGGGCAGCAAATCATGACGAGACAATTTATCACTAACGCTTACGACAATTTTATAGCCAGAGGGTCTGCGGGTATTACGAAGAAAAGAGTAGATGGCTATTTGGCCTCAATAGCCAATAAAACAATTCGAGAGAACTTGGACGCTGTACCGATTCGTCCCGGCGAAAGCCACACGCCGCGACGGAACTTAGAAAATTTTTACTCGGCGCCGGAGGTAACGACCGCGGCGCGAAAGCAACTCGCCGCGAGGAGACTTAGAAAATTTTTGCTCGGCGAGCGCTAGTAACATGCGCTACCGCGACGCGGCTACATGCGCCAGTTCCTTCTCGTAAGCAAAATCCTTACGCACTAGGATAAAAGGCGAGCCTGTGAGATACTTGGCTCTAATATTTTTCGTGATACCTCCGAGATATCATACAGTGCAGAGATGGCAAAATGCAAAATATTGGAATAGTATCGAAGCATAATTTTGAATTTATTGCGAATTCTTATGAAAAAACTTCTTTTATATTTGAAGAAGGACTCAGAGTTGGTGACATAAAAATAAATTTTTTATGAACTCTTAAGAATCATTTTAGAACAGAGAATAAATACGGAAAAAGAATGAATTTCATAAATCGAGAATTTAAAAAGAATTAGACAAGGTTAACGGCCAATAACGAGCAGTAAGAATGTTAAAGTTTAAAAATATATATTACGATGTTAAATTGGGACGTTTCGGCAATACCGTGCCTTCATCAGCCTAATTAGTTACAATAAATAAAAGGCACGGTGTTGCCGAAACGTCCCAATTTATCATCGTAATATATATTTTTAAACTTTAACATTCTTGCTGCTTGTTATTGGCCGTTAACCTTGTCTCTTTGTTATATACATACGAGCATGTTCCTTTATTTATTAAAAAGAATTCTTCTTTTCTTCTTGCTATTTGGGTTGTATGTAACATATCTGCTTTTAAATGAGGCATAGATATCTGACATATATGCAGAATCAGATATCATAACTGACATAAAATTATCATGTCTTTTTATAATCTTGGAGATGTCTCTGAGATATCTCATGATATCTTGCGCAATCAGATGTTCCGTCATTCAGATATCTTCTAGATATCTTGGTGATATATTTTGCTGTGTAGGTTAAAATTTATTATTGGGTTATTTATGATCTTTTTTCAAATATCTGTGAAATCTTATGAAATATTCTTAATTAAGAAAGATGCTTATTAGTAGCGCATCTTTCCATGCTAGTTTGCAACGACGCCGCTAGGCGACGCATAACGGTAAAACTAACTCGTAAGTAAATTTCTGTTGAGGGCTAATATAAGTAGGCCTCCGGCGAAGCAAAATCATGATATTCGTTTATTCATAAGACATATCTTTGCCAGCAATACAACGCAAAGCTCACCCAACACTGCTGTGCGATGATATAGAATAAAGATATACAAAATAACATTTTCCAAAGTAAAATGTAAAGATGTATATTTTTCAAATATAAAAAAAATCTTTCAAACGTGAAACAATTATTGCTAATTGGGTTAAACATATTTTATTTTTGGAAGTAATATTTCTAAAAGATTTTACAAATATTATTGACTATATTTATTTGCAATCTTTTAAAAATATTTTTAAAAATATTTTTCTAACATGATCTGGCGGACATAGGAACATTTAAAAAATACTTTTTGTAAATTATTTTAATCTTCCTAAAAAATATTTAAAAAATATTTTTAAAATATTTTGTACTGTATGGATTATAAGGTCCGTGGACATCCCGATAAGAAATGGAGATAAAACGGACATCCATAGGATATCCTGTGCTGTCTGGATTCTTGCTATATTTTTATCATCACATCGTGACTGTATCGCCGCGCATATGTGACGGATACGACATACGCTAAGGTCAATCCTTGTGCGTTGACTTCCGACACTGGCTTATGACTTACGACAGAGTCGTAAACGGTTACGACAATCCTTCTGCGCAGGCCCTTTACTGTCTCATTTCATCTTACGGCAAGATGGCTGATGTCAACAACTGTCAGTAACCATCGGCCATCTTGTAAGATAAAATGAGACAGTTATCCCGGCAAATACACTGTATCTCTCATTGTCAGGCGTAAACTGCCAACTTCTGGCTTCACATCATAGATGGAATGCTTGATCTATTTATACATGTCGTTGAGTCTACCATATTAAATCCGCCATTTCAAATCCGGATGCGAATTCATGATTAGCGACTCAAAAACCTCTGAATATCGAATTTCATATAAATCCAGGGAATTCTTGAAATTTCGATCCGCCATATTGGATCCGTCATTTCGAATTTTGGAAATCTGACTGCGGATTCTTCATTAGAGACCCGGAGAACCATTGAATACCGATTTTCATAAAAATGGAATGAATTTTAGCCCATCCGATTGATATGATTCAAGCGTTTTCAATCAGTACTTTGCGAACTATAGCCGCCATATGTTGGGTCCACCATATTCAATTTCCAAAAAAACCAGTGTTAATAAAAGTAGACATGTGTATGCACCTACAATTTGAGACCAAAAAGAAATTTTTTTGTTGAGCTGAATTTTGGACGGAAGGAGTGGCCCGCTTGAGAAAGACCAAGGTCGGTAAATAGACGACGGCGCAACGGAAGGTCTTCTCACCCAGTTCACCAACATTAGCACCAAAATGGCGGTCGCTATTGTTATTGCTTCCCTGTCCACAGTGACACTGCTCTCGTACGATGCACATGCATACACAATGCATACACAATGCATACACACTTACGATACACACCCAGAGAGCCAAGCCTGCTTTTAGCAGGCTTTGCAAACTGTGTGCTGGAAGCTATACTGACATAATTTTAGCAGTAACAAAGCATGATCTGCTGTGTCAGGTAATGTGCGTGGAAATAAAATAGAACTCTAGTAGAATTTGACATCATGATATGATGCCAGAACTGTTGCAAAAATGAAGTAGTCCAGTCATTTTAGACGAAAATATGGCTTCTGTGCAAAAAAATTAGATCCTACTTTTTTATTTTTTTAATCGCTTTATTTCGTTGTTTTAAATAACATATTAAAAATACAGAACGATATCGGCAGGGCTAAAAAAGTTATTCAAGATCAAAGGTCACGAAAATCAGTTTTTTGCGAAAATCTCGTTTTGTATGGCTCGGAGGTCAATTAAGGTGGTTACAAAAAAGAAAGATCATGAAATTCTATACAAAAATGGTTCTATTCATTTTTCACGTACAATGAACCGTTTGCGAAATACAAAGTGACGAATGTGTACGTCGAGCGTTGTATCCATTTCCGCACCACCTTTGAGGTAAGATACAAGGCGCGTAAAGTTAACTTTACACTAAAATTTATTTTGCTAATAATAATTACATTAATGACCAACAAACGATTCGCATAGAGAAAAATTAAAAAAGTGAAAGTAGGAAAGCCAACTTACTGGAGGTATAAAATATGAGTCCCCTATGTTGCCAATGAGAAGTATAGTAACCTTGGCCACGTTCCGTAACGCTCATATGCGCGCATTTTCTATAGGAAACGTTACGTATGTTATAGATAAATGCGCGCATATGCGCGCAATGGAAGAATCGTTAACACCACTGTCGTAGTAGGCGAGGACATTGATCTTTTGGTTCTTCTCATAGGGCATAGTCATTCACAGCAACAATTACTTTTCATGAAACCAGGCAAGGGAAAGGTCAAGACGCAATTTTATAATTCTTCAAGCTTTGACAAATATCCTCATTGTAAGCAACATATTTTATTGCTACATGCAATAACCGGATATGATACCACTTCTGCTCTATTTTATAAAGGAAAACTTAAAACAATGAAAATCTTTGAAAATTGTCCTGATTTATATCAAGCTGCAGAAGTTTTTCAACAAGAAAATTGCTCTCAACAACTTATATTTGAGAATGAAGTACGGATAATTTTGGCTATGTATGGAGCTCCTAAGTCGGAAACATCTCTTGATAACTATCGGTACTTGAGTTTTGCGAAATTGACTACATTCAATACTGCTGTAAAATTACAATCGCTTCCACCTACAACTGCAGCAGCTCGACAACACCTGTACCGTGTATATTACCAGGTCCAAACATGGCTGGGAAAAAATATAGATCCACAACAGTGGGGCTGGATCTTAAATAACAATATTTTGGAGCCCGTTACAATGTTGTTATCACCTGCGCCGGACAGTATTCTTAATACTATTTTTTGCAATTGTGCAAAAGGATGCGGTGCAAACTACGGATGCAGGAAAATCGGATTATCTTGCTCCATTGTATGCGGCAACTGTCATGGACAATCATGTCTTAATGCCATGCCTGAAGCTTCTGCTGCTAATACGTCCGATAATTATTCCACTGAGTATAATGAGATTGATCCTATTGATCTTTTATTAACAAACACGAGTGAAGATGATAAAGATAACAAAGATGTAGAACTAGAAAAATGACATTCATAAAGAAGATGATGAAACGTAATTTTTTTAAATGATGAAGATAATTAAATTCAGGTCTGAAAAAATTGCGGTTAATTCTAAATTTGGCTTGAAATAAACAGAACAAACAATAATATTAATATTATTATTATAAATTCTGGTAACTATCCATTCTTTTGTAACATTTAAAATTTCTACCTCGAAAGCTTTATTCGTTAACGTAAGCAATCCACCACTACCTCTACTTCGAGAATTAATGTCACCAGACGCATTTGACGATACATAATTGAAATCATTAGAAAATTTTGCAATTCTTTCCTCTTTAAATTATTTACACCAAGTTTCTGATATATTTAAAATACATGCGTTTGACAAATCATCTAATTTTAAAAGATTATTTATTCCATGTGCATTCCAAAACAAAATCCTGACACATGTTAGTTTTTTTTACCATTTTTGTTTACAATCGTGTTATCGTGAGAAATTTCCATATCATTAGCAGTGTTAGACGAAGTCATCATGGCGCAGGCTGCCCCCCGGTTCTGAATCTGAAGTGCAGTTGCAGTACCCTCTAAGTTAGCATCAGATGCGGCAATATTGGATCGGGTATCAGATGAATATTGAGCTTTTCTAGATGGTCTTGCAGATGGCTTCAGTTTCTCCTGCACGCTGTCCCAGTAGTACCAGATTCCGTCTATTTGGATTTTATTAAACCCAAGTTTGATGTCCGCTTTTCCTTCGTCCTTCAGACTTCGTCTCATATCCCTCAGGTGCTTCGCAGTTGCCGCATCAGCTTGCGACAGATCATCATTGATGTAATACGGCTTTGTTCCCAAAATTGCTTTTTTGGTTTTCATAATTGTTTGCTTCGTAGTATAATTCGAAAGTTTTGCAACGATAGTATTTCGTTTTTCATTCAATAACCTGGCTTCAACAACACAATCTGAGATTCCGAATTCTGTTTCGAAAAATCTTTCAACATCCACCTTAACATTAGCGTTAGAACGATTAATTCCCCTGACAATAACATTGTTGCGTTTTAAAGTTCTATCGTGTGCAGCCAATAGGTTCCGAAAATCAGATATCTCAGATTTATAGCTGGAGACTGTGTGTTTCAAGTCAGCTATCGAGCTATTTACTTCCGTCAATTTACTGTTTACTTCAGCAGCCGTTGCAGCACGATCTCTTGCTACATCCGAAGCAATTTGGAAGTGAGCTGCCTCACACGCCGCTACTCTGTTTTCGAAAGACTTTAATAAATCTTTCCATTCTTCGCTTTTTTGATCTATAAGGCTTCGTACTTCAGAGAATTGTTTTTCATTCGAGACAAACATTGTCTGAATTTGATTCGAGAAGGATTTTTCCAATCTCTCCGTCATTTGATCTATTCTGGAAAAAATAGCTAAATTTGGATCTTGGTTCGTGTCTCCGCTTAATCTCTGTGGTGATAACTGAGTTTTCGACTTATCTCCCGTACCTGCCATGTTCATATTACCAACAGCCTCTTTCAGAGCAGAAGATTCCTTCCTTATCGACGCTAAAGGCGAAGCCAAGAGTGATAACAGTAAAACTGGAGACGATAGACCAGACAATGACGATGATTTTTTCTTTTGATACCCCAGAAAATGTGCACCAGCACCCTCGTCCCTTTTCCTTTTCAGATATGGCGTCAACGAGCAGTCAGAATTGCTCCTGTGTCTTCCCAATGCCACCGCGTTTAATAGCCTACCTCTTTTGGATTTTGTTATATTCTTCCTTTGTTCACTATTTCTTGGAGAAGAGGTAACAGGCGTCGACCACGCTTCCTGGGTAGTTATAGGCAATTTCCCTGGCTCGGACGAGTGGCAAGCATTATTTTCCAAAGCAAAATTAAACTCAGGAGAAAATAATTGTTCTTGGTCGCTCATTGGGCCACATAACCTCAAAATCCTTCACCGCGACCGCGATACGACGTGCAGTAGCGGAATTGATGTAAACTGCGTTGATCCTGCAGTTGCTGATGCCTCCTAGACCTCCTCATATACTCCTCTCTAGGTTCTCTTGTTGCACTCACACCAATGCGTTGCATATCCTGCACACATCCACGACCGCCTACTTCGTGCCGGATATAATTCGGATTATCTGTCTATTAACGGTAATAGCCATGTGCCTCGAGGCAATTCACGGCGAACTCACGCACACGTGTCACATATCTCCGAAAAATGTTAATAAAAGATATTTTATTAACAATCGAAGGAAGATCCGTATATAGTTCGACGCAGAATTTTAGCGCGAGTCGACACATATATAATTTCACACGAAAAGCGTCTTTTAATCTTGATTTCAGAAAAAATTTCACGGAGCTCACGTGAAGTACGTCCACGCTGGCCAAAGGCTAGCCGCCATTCCCCCTGAATTTAATTATTTTTGATATTAAAGGGAGATTTCCATGTTCATTATTCCTAATTGGCGGCGATTTTAACGTTAGATTAGGCGAATTTAATAATATACAAGCGGACTTAATCGAAGGCACATCGTTATAGAGTAATAGTGTTTCATGTGATAGAGAAAAAAATAACAGAGGAGTTCAAGTTGAAAAATTTATGACTGATAATGGATTTGTAATGTTAAACGGTCGTTCTATTAGTGATAGACCTGCTAAATTTACTTTTATTGGCGACCAAGGATTTAGCGTGAATGATATAGTCTGGTGTAATATATCTGAAGCGGCACTTATTAAAGACTTTTTCGTGGGAGAATTAATTACTAACTCAGATTATTTACCGTTGTTTGTTGATGTTTGGTTACCTTGGGGAAAAAATCTAGATACGACCTCAACTGAAAAGAAATGTAATAAATATAAATGGAAACCGAATAACCAGTCGTCTTTTCAAAATAATCTATTATGGTCACGTCATATAGCTGCAAATTTTAATGTTTTAACTGTTGATGAACTAAATAGTAAAATGCAAGAAGCCGTTAAAAAAGCTGCAAAAAGTTCCCATATGACACTAAACAGTAATTTAAATCACGCACAAAAAAATGAAAAGAAATGGTTTGATATGGAGTGTAGAACATCCAAAAAGAAATTAAATTGGCTTTTAAAAAAATCTATTAAAAATAATTTAGATAAGTCAATTCGCGAGGAATTTATACGCCATAGAAGAGAATATAAAACACTTTTAAGAAACAAAGAGAAAGATTTTAAACAAAATATTACAGACAAATTTGCTTGTATAAAAAATTCAAAAGACTTTTGGGGTGCAATTAAAAGTGTTAGACCCCTAAGTCGTACAGTACATAGTTTACCTGCGAAAGACTGGTATTCCTTTTACCAAAAACAATACCCTGAAATAGAAGCTTCCAACCAGGTAATACCGAATGTAGAAGTCGCAGAGTTAGATTTTGAAATAACTTTGGAAGAATTAGAACGCAGTTTAAAGAAAGCAAAATCTAATAAAGCCGCGGGTTGTGATGGTCTTACAAATGAGTTTTTTAAATCGTGTCCGGAAAATTGGAAGCTCTATTTAGTGTCTTTTTTTAATAAAATACTTGCGACAGAGGTGGTTCCTAAAGATTGGGCAGAGATTACGCTTTTTATGTTGCACAAGAAGGGTGATCATTTAAATCCAAATAATTATAGAGGAATTGCTCTCATTAATCATATCGCAAAAATTTCTACTCAGATTATGGGTGATAGACTGATGAATTGGGCAGAAGAAAATAATAAAATCCCGGAGGAACAGACGGGTTTTCGCCGTCATAGGGGTTGTCTAGACAATATTTTCACCCTGCAAACTGCTATTCAATGCCAATTACGCTTAAAAGGAAGAAAAGTTTTTGCTTTTTTTGTCGATTTTGAAAAAGCCTTCGATTCAATCCCACACTCAAGACTTTGGCAAAAATTATCAGATCTAGGAGTAAGCTCCAAATTTATAAATGTAATAAAAAGCTTATACGAGTGTGCGGTAGTTACTATAAAAGCGAAGGATGGTCTAACAAACAAAGTAAAAGTCACAAAGGGAGTTTTGCTGGGTGAAATATTGAGCCCTCTTTTGTTCTGCCTTTATATTGCTGATTTAGTATATTGCTTAAAATCTGAAAATTATAAGGGAATTCCGATTGATGGATATTTTGATTTGTTAATGTTATTATACGCAGATGATCTAGTTATACTCGCATCAACTGCTGCTGAGATGAGGAATATAATTGAAACTGTTGACAAGCATTGTAGCAAAAACGGTCTTAAGGTGAATGAGAACAAGTCCAAGATAGTTATCTTTAGAAGCTCGGGCAGAGTGAGTGATAAAGTCAAACAATTTAAGTGTAATGAAAAGAATATTGAAGTGGTCGAATCTTATGTATATTTAGGAACAACCTTTTCTAGTTCTTCTGTAGGCCGTTTATCTGCGGAAGCTGCGATATGTAAGGCTAGGGTGGCGTCGGATGCAGTAATAGCAATGATAGAAAGATTACAAGTAGATTCTTGGACTGGTATTGTGAAATTGTTTGACTCCATGGTCTTCTCTGTCCTTTTGTACGGCGCGCAAATGTGGGGTCTGCGATATTTAAAACTTTTAGAAAGTGCTCAAACTTATTTTTTTAAGAAACTATTGTGCTTACCTAGAAATACGTCAACGAGCACGTTAAATATTGTATTAGATCTTAAAGATATATCCGTTGATGTTTTAAAGCGTGCTTTGGGTTGGGTTATTTGCTTGCTCAAGATGGAAAATGAAAGATTCCCGAAGAAATGCTTTAATAGACTCATTAACTTAGCAAAAAATGTTGTAAACATGGAAGAGGCTCTTCCGTTCAACTGGGTTCTTCAACTTAAGGCTGTTTTATTGCCCATGAATTATGACTTTCTTTGGGATGATTTGAACGCAGATTTATGGCAATCGTACAGAGAGGATATTCTTATGCGATACACATTGTTTTGCAGAGAGCGGGATTTTGCGAAATATGATAAATCTTTGTCAAGTCAATTTCATTTTAGCAGAAATTCTGAAGATCATGGTATTTTGGCATACCCGCAAAAATGCCCACTGAATTTGTATAAAGTCAAAGCTCAAACTAGATTAGCAAATAATTATTATTGTAATTTTGTTATAAATGGGAAGTTTAAATTGTATACCAGGGAAAAGTGTTGTTTTTGTAGTCTGAGTGAAAATGAAACGCTTCCACACATTATTATGCGATGCCCTTTTTACGCGTCACTTCGCAATTATTTTTTTGGTTTTTTTCATATCGACTGTGAGGTTTATGACGCTATATATAGTGTAATAGTTATGGACGCAACGATTGCGGCGACAAAAAAAATTTGTATAATTTCTTATTTTACGCACTGCAGTTTAGGTCTGTTGCGTTGGTTATTCGTGGCACTTTACTTTTGATTTGTATACTTTGGTCTATTCACTTGTCGACTGCGTGATATCCTTTATGCTTCTTTTTACTACTTATATCGCATTGTAATTGTATGGCAATTAGGTAAAATTATTATTTTTGTTATATTGTAATTATGGCTGTGCCTAACCCCTTTGTAATAAGAAATTAACCCTATTTCCTCCAACCATGCCCTTTCGTGTCCTACGAGTTTCTAACAGTCGTTTGTTCCGGAAAACAAATGATCGTCAGATAATCCCCCCCACTCCTAAAAAAAAGTTGTTGTGGTAGGGAACCTCAGGTATAAATTTCAGAGCCGCAGCTCATTTGTTCTCGAAACGGCAAACAATCAAAATTTCGGTAGGACACGAAAGTGCATGGTTGGAGGATTACGTCAGTGTTGTGTTAAAGGTAAATGAGAATTTTTTTTCGATAAAAATGTATTTTTGTGTATAATTTAAGCGTATTTAAAATATTTTTGTTGTTAAAAATAAAATTTGACATTCCACAGAGGACTATTATGGCTCAGAGGCAGACGGAAGAGGTGGGGAGGAGCTACAATTATATAAAAACTTTAAATTTTTTACATAAAAAATATCTGTCACACTTTAAATTCGTCTTTTCTTATTCGGAAATTCTTTTTCTAGCATTCTTAAAGTCCTTAAAGTCCTTCTGTACCATTTAAAAATTACCAAATTTGCGGCGACGAAATTAAGTATTCCTATTTAACTAATAATTATCTCATATTTTTTTTCTTATTCGCACTACTTTTAGCTGTAATTTGCGCTTTGAACCATTAAATTTCGTCAATTTGTTCGTGAGTTATGATTTTTTAAGTAAAACGAGTCGTAACGTGTGTTTGTCAACATATAATTGTTGTAAAAAAATATTTAAATAAATGATTTCCAAATGTTCTTTACATTGATTTTTAGTCGAAGGTACAAAGATATTATAATAATTTTTGGGGAATTTTTCAAAGCTATTAACATTATAAAAAACACGTGCGACTCGAAAGTGCATGGTTGGAGGAATATGCGGGCGAAAAAAACGTTGGAGGAAATAGGGTTAATCCTGACACAAATAAATATATTGATTGATTGATTGAATGATGAAGATAAAGATTAAATGAAAAAAAATGAAAAAAAAATAGAAAGAAAATAGGAAAAATTAAAAAATAAAAATAATAATTAACTTTTTTAAATGATAAAGATAACGAAGATGATGAAACGTAATTTTTTTACATTTGACATGGATTAGGCCTATTGGGGACACCATGTAAAAAAAACGCGCCTTGTATCTTACCTGAAAGGTGGTGCGGAAATGGATACAACGCTCGACGTACACATTCGTCACTTTGTATTTCGCAAACGGTTCATCGTACGTGAAAAATGAATAGAACCATTTTTGTAGAGAATTTCATGATCTTTCTTTTTTGTAACCACCTTAATTGACCTCCGAGCCATACGAAACGAGATTTTCGCAAAAAACTGATTTTTGTGACCTTTGATCTTGAATAACTTTTTTAGCCCTGTCGATATCGTTCTCTATTTTTAATATGTTATTTAAAACAACGAAATAAAGCGATTAAAAAAAGAAAAAAGTAGGATCTAATTTTTTAGCACAGAAAACCTAAAATGACTGGACTAAAGCAGAATATATCAGGATAGGAACAGTAAAATTTAACCCTTAAACATACACATGGGGTATGCCATACTCGGTCGGTTTTTTAAATACGCGTCATTTCGAAATGGGTGATGGTAGTGGTCCGGTATGGGTCGGTAAAAAAACTTTCAGGTTTCGTCTTGAACGTCCAATTTAAGGCAGCGTCAGTCTCGCCATAGAAGCCGAGCAAAAAGGTAAAGAAGTTTGTTTGGGGTGTGCTATACCCCGTTATGTGTAAGTAGAATTTGTTGACATATTTCATTTTATTTATTTACCGCAACATATTTTATTTTATAACAGTTTCATGCTTTGCAGATAATTTGAGGTTATGATCTTACAATACGGATTATTTCAGATTATAATATACGGAATGGAAACGCGTTCGAAGTCACGCAGTACTTCGGAGATAGCGACCCAACGAGAAATGACCCATCGAATCGACGTCTAATTGACGTCAAAATCATCGATATCACATCATATTGAAATAATGTTCAAGTTTATTTCGATGTTTGTGCTATATGACATTTTTTAAAAGAAGAGATTATTTGCCTGTCAAATATATAATAACATTGCCGTTATATAGAATAAAAAATTATATTGTATTGGCAGACATGGATAATGTAAATATTTTATGATTTGAGCACACACACACACACACACATTATAATAATTGCGTTACAATATTAATTTTTTTGGGCTTCCATTTCCATTAAATAGTTACTTTATAGCTGTAAAAGTCACAACAAAATTCCTGTTTGTAATTTGACAATTTTGAAAATTAAAATATTATATAATAAGTACATTTTCTGTACTACATCCGCTCATTTATTAAACAAGAAGTTAAATGACGGACGCCATTGCCAAACTCAGGCGGGCGTCCGTCTACCGCATGAGAGAATGGCTTCGCGCCCAGGGGGGGCCGAGGCAACCGCAACGTAGAGGAAGCCAGGGAGGCTTAGCGTGCTGCCCGCCAAGCCCTCTCTGGCGCGATTAGAGCGGGCAAAAAGAACTCCTGGGAGGAACTCCTCCACTCACTTAACGAGGATCCGTGGGGGCGCCCGTATAAAATGGTTCTCGACCGTCTGAGATCATGGGCGCCCCCGTTGACGGAATCCCTGGACCCCCAGTTTACCGGTAGGATTGTAGATACCCTCTTTCCTGCCGGTGATGGAAAGGCCGTCCTCTTTCCCGAGGTCACGGTCCCGGAATGGAGCGACGAGATGGGGGTTACCAGGGAAGAGTTGGAGCGAGCTCTCCGCAGGGTCAAAAGGGGCAAGGCCCCTGGCCCTGACGGCATCCCCGGGAGGGCTTGGACCTTGGCCGCTGGGAAACTGACCGACAGGCTACTCCAAATTTACACCGAGTGCCTGAAAGCCGGTCGGTTCCCCGCGAGATGGAAGGAGGCCAGCCTGGTGCTCCTGCCAAAAGCCGGCAACCCCGCGGACTCCGCGTACCGCCCGATATGTCTGCTGGACGAGGTCGGCAAGATTTTCGAAAGGATTATCGCCGAACGCCTCGTTCAGCACCTATCCCGGTGTGAGGGTCGGGGCCTCTCTGACGAACAGTTTGGTTTCCGTGCGGGCAGATCGACGATCGACGCGATCCTTCGCGTCGTCGCCCGCACGGAGGAGATCACGGACCAGGGGGGAGTTGCGCTGGGCGTCGGATTCGACATCCATAACGCATTCAACTCCCTGCCCTGGCCGGTAATAGGAGAGGCCCTTTTAAGAGCCGGCGTATCGCCCTATTACATTAGGGTGATCGCCGACTATTTCCGGGATAGGGGGCTCACGTACGTGGACCAAGGGGGAGTCTTGAGGACCAAGCTCATGGGGTGCGGTGTCCCGCAGAGGTCCGTGTTGGGGCCCCTGTTGTGGATCATCGCCTATGACTTGGTCCTGCGGGCTGCACTCCCTGCCGGCTGTTGGTTGTCCGGGTACGCAGATGATGTGTACCTGGGAGTCGGCGGGGAGACATGGCAGGAAACACTTAGGCTGGCCAACGAGGCGGCAGCCACGGTGGTGCGCGCAATCAGGCAGTTGGGCCTCCGGGTGGCCCCGCAGAAGACCCAGGCCTGCTGGTTCTTCAACCGGCTGCGGCGCGGCCCTGGCAGGCCGCGTAGAATCCTGACGGGTAGACCGGGTCGACCCGCCAGGGAATACAATATGATTCCTGCCGTAGCCGGGCCAGCTCCGCGGGAGGCACCTCCGGGGGGTCTCTGCTTGAACATAGAGGGCGTCCGCGTCCCAATTCAGTCCCAATTAAAATATCTGGGACTGTGGCTGGATAAGGCCAGAAGCTTCGGCGAGCACGTTGCCCGAACGGTGCCGAAGGCCAAGGCTATGGCCAACGGCTTGGCCAGATTGTTACCCAATCTGGGTGGCGCTGGCGGGCACGTGCGTCGCCTCTACGCGATAACGGTCCACTTCGTGCTTCTATACGGAGCGCCTGTATGGGCGGAGAGGGTGGTGGATAATCCCACCCTCCACAGGCAGCTCGTGGCTGTTCAACGGATCATCGTGAACCGAGCAGCCCGAGCATATAGGACCGTCTCGCACGTGAGGGTGACAGCCCTCGCCGGTATTCCGCCGATAGATCTCCTCGCCAAATGTCAGGCGAGAACCTATCGGCGGCTAAAGGCATTGGAGGCTGACATGGGCTTTGTTCCGCCCAGGGCGAGGGCTGCGCTGAAGCTGCAGGAGAAAGAGACCCTCCTCCAGGAGTGGAAAAACAAGCTCCTGGATTCCAGGCTCGTCTCGGGGAGGAGGGTACGCGAGGCCGTCCAGCCGGTCCTAAGGGACTGGGCGGGAAGAAAGGGACGCGGACTGACGTTCCATGCGACGCAGGTGCTCACGGGACATGGTTGTTTCGGAGAGTACCTGTGTCGCATTGGGAGGGAACGCACCACCGGCTGCCACCACTGCCCGGAGGAGGCAGACACGGCGCGGCACACCCTGGAATTTTGCCCAGCGTGGGACGAGGAGCGCCGTGTCCTCCGGGCGGAGATAGGTAATGACCTCTCCCTTCCGGCCGTCCTGTTGGCGGCGGTTGGGGCCCAGGAGGAGGTCAAATGGAAGGCGTTCACCTCCTTCTGCGGCCGAGTAATGCTGCAGAAGGAGGTGGCGGAACGCGTCAGGAGGGGAGAGGTTGCCCCTCCTGACAATGAGGACGGCGGCGGTGGACAGCCACCACCGCCGCCACCATCACCGCCGCGACGTCAGCTTCGTCGTTCAGACGGCGGTGACAGGAGGAGGAACCGGAGGCAACGGTCGCCTCCGCCGCTGCGTCGACGCGCTCCGTGCCGTCGCGCGGACGGGGGCGCCTCTGCTGCTGCCGCCTCACGTTCTCGTTTACAGACTCAGACGGACAGCGAGAGCGACGACTGTGGGGGACCGCGGTTGCCGCGCGCACGCGGCGCCCGTCACCCTCTCGTCGCGTCCTCTTCCTCAATAAATGAGGAGGAAGACAGATGACATTAAGGAGCGGGGATGGACATCCGCCAATGGGACGCGCCACGGTTGCCGCGGGCCTTACGACCCTAGGGTTCGAGGCCCACTCCCCACCTCTTTGAGGTGGGAACACCGTGGATGCTATGCTGGCGGCTCTGCCCTCCCCCACCTCCCCTATGTCTGGCACTTGCCCCCCCCCCCCCTTACGCAGGGGGGGAGCATCGGATACGCGAGGGACCAATTTGGTCCACATATTGAAGAAGAATTGATAGAGGGGGTGCGGGCGCGCGGGCGGGGTAACCACTGTATTTACCCCCAGCGAGAGGGGTGGCGGGTTGAGGCTGGTGTCCTCTCAACCCGCCACACGGAGTCAGGTCTTCTAAGACCACGGGGCATCACTGCCCTAGGATAGGTGCCCAACATTTGGGCGTGGCGCGGAGGGGGCCCCGGACGAATCAAGGCGTTTCCCGGGATCCCCTCTCATTGTGAAAAACGCGCCGTATGGACACCCGCGGGGTTTTAGCCGGTCAAAATCCGGCACTCCCCTCGTCTCTCCCCGGAGACAAGGGGGTCTTCCCCCTCTTCGGAGAGGGCTACTGGGTAAACTGGGCTTCGGCCTGGGATCCCAGTGGTAGAAGATTTCCCCGCGTTAAAAAAAAAGGCTTCCATTTCCATTAAATAGTTACTTTATAACTGTAAAAGTCACAACAAAATTCCTGTTTGTAATTTGACAATTTTGAAAATTAAAATATTATATAATAAGTACATTTTCAGTACTACATCCGCTCATTTATTAAACAAGAAGTTAAATTAAGCAACTAATTAAATTATTAATATTAAATATTAATACAATAAAATATTTGTATTTACATTTATCAAAATAAAAAATAAGTTCAATTATAAAAATAAATATTAATAATTGGACTTATTAAAAATTAAATAATTTTTTCAGATATTGCGCTCGTATTCTTTTCGCGTTTTACAACGCCCGATCGTTTCACATTAAATGGCGCGACGCGCGAGTCGCCACTCTCAAAGAGCCCCCGCCTCCTTCCTCACTCGTTAGATGTCATGGCCGCACTTGCTTGCGTTTCTTCGAACGTGTCGAGTCCGTTACCTCTTTCTTGACGGATTGATCATTGCGGCGCGTGTTCTGGAGACCAACCGAGCGAGAGTCGGATTACCAGGGAGAGCTCACCGCCAGGAAAGGGACAGCTGCGACAGCTAGCATCCGAGAGGGAGGATCGAGGCGAGGAGTCCGGTCCAGCGAGCGGGGCCCTTAAGAGATTCTCATTGGGACGCCATATTTGAAGACAGACATTAGTCAAAAAAGTACAAGGGCCTCTGCTAGAGTTTATATTCGTCTTGAGATCTGAGAATTACTTTCATTCTTATGGCTCTGGCTTGAAATTCTAGCCCAAGAACCGATCTTATAGACATTAATGCAGGAGGCCCCTCTCTCTTTTCATTTTTCTTTCTTCTTTTTTTTCATAATCGGTGTTACGTTTCAGTAAACATTCGGACTCACATTTTCAATCAGTAATTCCATCCTGTAAGATCTGGTTTTATATTTCAGTTCATTTATTTTCTATTCTATCTTTAGGACAGATTACTGATTTGGTTTGCATTTATTTCAACTAATGTAAAAACTTTTTAGTTACTCTCAATTTCTTTCACGTCAACATATTTTCTTTTTTTGTAAAGATAACTACACATAATAAAGACAAAATTGACTTCAAAGGAACTCTCTTTCTGTCGCTCACCTATCTAAGAATTCTAGACAAATCTGCCGTGTTTGCCATTACTTTTTAAACATAATTAAATTAAATAAAAAAATTAAATAATTAAAAATAAATATTAAAGACAGAAAGTAAAAAAGTTTTTATATATAGGCACCTGTATACAGGCATTATACTAATTATAGTCATATTCAGCAGAAAGCTGCTTTGCAACTGCAGTTGTAAAATTCGTGAATTTGATTGGTGTATTACTCTTAGTTTCGGCCAAAAATAAAAGAATACACCAATCACATTCACAAATTTTACAACAATTGCAAAGTAGTTTTCTCTGCTGAACACGCAGCTTTTTATTACTTGCGTTATATGTAAGAACCGCCATTTGCTGCGCGTGTGCAAATAACCCGGCAACCGAGCAACGACTTGAATATTTCGTTGAGCACCGGCGGCGCCAAACAGCAATGCTGCAATTGGATATAAGTCCGTGATCGGAACTTCGGAAGGCTTAATAGACTAAAATAAGGTAGAGAATAACGTAAGTCACGAAAGGCTATGGCCCGTATTCAGAACGCGCTTACAACGATGTTAGCGCGAGATGTTAGCGCTCTTATTAGTGCGCGTATTTACAACGCAATGATAGCAGCGCTCTGTTAGAGAAAATCGATAATCACGCGAGTTTAGAGCTAAATTGCTATTCAGAACCACTAACAAGTCTTAAAAGCGTGCTAACATATTGATATCTTAGCAGCGCGCGATAAAAGTGGTCAGGGGCATGTATAAGATACCACTAACAAGTTGTGCCAGATATTTATAATAAAAAGAAAATGGAATACATTCGTGCAATTAACGAAATACGGGAAGTGCGGGATGTTGTGCAAATAGGAGAAAGGATGCCGCAAGTTTTTCGTCACAGGATAGATCCATTCGAAAGATTTAATGATATTCAATTTCGGAATCGCTACAGACTGTCAAAAGAAGCAGTGCGATTTGTGATAGGCTTAGTTGAAGAAAGGTTATCTTCTCAAGCAGGGCATGAGAAGGATGTGTCATCAGCGTTACAAGTGTTGATTGCTTTACGATTTTACGCCAAAGGATGCTATCAGACGGAATTAGGTTTGTATTATTTAATTTGTAACGATGCACCCCCGGAAACTGCATCGTTCCGGCCTCGACACCCGGCCGAGACCACCGCGGGGTGAAGCACGGGCACGGTGTGCCCACATTTTAAACGTTAGCATGTATTGTTAGGCAGTCCGCAAACGGACTTGTAAGCGGCGACCGCCTCGACACGCCGAGCGAGGCCGAAGGCGGCCGAGGACCGCCGAACGCGATCGCAGCGTCGGGACGCCGCAATACCCGACCGTTCCGCCGCACCGTCCCGGCGCTCGCGACGGCCGTCGCTACCCCCGCCACTTCGTAACGCCGCCGCGACGCGTAAAAGCGAGCGTCGCGAACGATATGGCGCGATTCTCGATCACCCGTCTCACCGACTACACCGATCCGAAGTTCCCGCACCGAGCTAGTCCGAACCAGGGTAGAGTGCCTCCGGCATACTCTGTCTTTACCAAGCGCGTCTTGGCAGAACGACCAGCTTATTCTTATCCTTATCCGAAGCCCGCACGCAACGAAGGTAGAGCGCCTCTGGCATACTCTGTCTTCGCCGAGTGAGTCTCGGCGGACGGCCAGCTTCCTCTGAAGCCAGTTCGAACAGAAATAGAGCGCCTCCGGCATACTCTGTCTCCACCGAGTGTGTCTCGGCGAACGGCCGGTTACCCTTAAGTCAGTCCGACCGAAGATAGAGCGCCTCTGACATCCTCTGTCTTCGCCGAGTGTGTCTCGGCGAACAACCGGCTTCCTTTTCGTCGCCCATCGCGCCGAATTACCGCGGTTTCGCGCGCTCTTCACGCGCGCCGCGCCATTTTCCCGCGCTCCGATCCGCGACGCCCGGAAGAATCGGCTCCGCCCGTACCGATACATATTGTCACGCGATTCGGCCCGCGCGACCGGCGGAATTACCAGCTCCGCCCTGTACGTACACCGTATTGTCACGCGCCGCCTGCGACCGACACCGATCCGGCCGCTGGTGCCATCCCGCGAGTACTTCCATACGCGCCGTCTCTTGCGCTACGCCAACTCGTTATCACCGTTTTGCACATCGCGAACATTTATCATCTCAGCGTATATTGTTATAATAAACCTTTTTATTATTACAACACGACCCTTCATTTTGCCAACCCGCGCCCTGCATCTGTTCCTCCGCGCCTCCTTCGAACCTGACCACGCCGCGAGCTAGATCCGCGCTTCGAAGCCAGGTTGTTTCAAATTTAATTAATATTCTGTATATGGTTAAGTTATTAGATGATTTTTTATAAAAGTAAAAAAATAGAAAAATAAAATTTATATAAATCATTACATAATATTTATATATCAATATAAAAATTTATATATTTATTTTTGTAAATTATTATATAAAAATGCACAATTATAAATATGTATATGTATTCTTTATTATATAACTTATAAATTTTTATATGTCATTTCAGGTGATCTGCATGGAGTATCACAGCCAACAGTATCCAGAATTGTTGCAAAAGTATCGAAAGCCATCGCAGCTCATCTGCCAAACTTTGTACATTTTCCAGATATAATGGAAGCCTTGCAAATGGAATTTTACAACATAGCCGGTTTCCCACAAGTTGTTGGATGCATTGATTGTACTCATATACGTATTAAATGCCCCAACCAAGAACGAGCTATGTTGTACATAAACTGGAAAGGCTTTTATTCTATAAATGTGCAGGTGGTTTGCGATGCACAGCGTCGAATTCTAGATATTGTTGCCAGATGAAGAGGCAGTGCTCATGACTCCCGAATATGGAACTCAAGTCGTCTGAAGGAGGAGTTTGAGGTAATTATAATTATATAGAGTCTACACAATTATATTCATAATGAATATTTATAATAAATATTTATATCTCTAATTATATTACAAGAATATTTATTTACATAACAAGAAACTCATATATGTTATTTATATTACAGGAACGCAGAATGACAGGAATATTGTTAGGTGATGCAGGTTATCCTTGCAGACCATATCTGTTAACACCTTTTCTACAGCCTCAAACTGATACTCAAAATAGATATAATTGGGCCCATATTCGCACTCGTCTTACCGTCGAAAGATGTTTTGGCGAATGGAAAGGGATGTTTAGAGCACTACAAAACAATATGCAGATTAATCTGGAGACAGCAAAGGTTGCAATTATTGCTATGGCAATTCTCTTCAACATACGGAAACAATTCAACAACTTCGAATATGGTAAGCATATCAAATCAAAAACATAATAAAAAGATCCTAGTTATAATGTAAAAAATATTATATTAAGAAATATTACATTAAGAATAAATGTACATATATTAACATATAAATATAAATATATATGCGTAAATGAAACTCATTCAAGTATAACATTACTGCATTTAAAATATGACATGCTTTTGTTACAGAAATTGATGATGAGGAAAACCAAAGCGATGAAGAGCAACCTGCTGCTGTTCCACATGCAACAGAACGACCTGGCGCAGCATTCCGTTTGGATTTTGCACAACGGCATTTTGGCTGATCAGTTCTTGCAACATTAACATCATATTTCTTATTGCAACTGCTTGAAAATTGCCTTATTCAAGAGAAAGACAAGATATCACAACATGATCATGTTCACAGTTAATTTCAAAAATAATTTTATTTAATATTTACTCCTATTATTTAATATGTATTCCATTTTAAACATTTTTCTTAAACAATTTTTTTATCTTATTTTCTATATCTTAATATTGTGTTATCATTATAATATTTTGTTCATATAAAAACTAATATATTTATGCATATATATTTGTCAATGTTTGTCATTTATATTACATTATTTAAATTCTCTAATTTTTTATTTAATTCTATCTTTAAAAGTTTCATTTTTAATTGTTGCACTTTTTTTTCTCTTCTATTAATTCTAAATTCTTATTGTGTTCAATTTCTAAGAGTTTTAATTTCAATTCGTGTTTAATTTTGTTTCGCTCATCTTCTTTACCCAGTTTTTCTTCATGCAAGTGAAACATTGCTTCTTCAAATGCTGACATTTCTTTTTTATTTCGCTTTACATAATTATCCTCTGTGGAGTTTTTGGACACCTGTACTTCATCCGTCGTTGACACCTGTACTTCATCCGTCGTTTCTTCAAATGGTTCTTCAGCAGGTACTAAGATTCTAAATCAAATAATTACAAATAAAGTCTGATAAAAATACTATTTATAAATTAAATATAAATTTGCAGAGAATGTAGGAATTAACAATAAAGATTATTAATATTATGTATTTTTAATATTTATATTCCTTATGCACTATATAATTTTTAATATTTATATTCCTAATGTACTATATATTTTCCTTACCCTGTACTGGGATCCAGCAAATAGTTTTCTGTATTTTGTTCTGATTGCTGTATATCGCATATCGGCCTCTATATAAAAGTAGAGAAAATTATAAATATATTTTATTTTGTATATTTTGAAGTGCAGCATGCAAGAAATATAAAACTATACCGTTCCAACGGAATCAAACATATTTTCGTCTTCCTCGAAATCTTCCGGTACAATTTCCCTTAACATATCATCCAAAGGGGTAAGCTCTGGACTATACGGACCACCACCAGTACGGTGTAATGATCTTTTATGCGCTGCATAATTTTTCTTTGCTTGCATTTTCCATCGTTGATATGCACCGCGTATCTCCTTCCAATCGCGTGCAATTCCTCTTGAGGAAAGGGTGTTGGCAATTATTTTCCATTTCTCCTGCCGAAGATTTTTATTTTTCAGAGAATTGCTCTTATCTTCCAGAATACATTTATTCTGGAAGACCAAATCAATTATTGCTTTTTTCTCATCAGCAGTGAAATTTTCCTTCCTTTTATCGGCCATTTCTAAAAGAAAGAACACCTATATTAATGAATTATACATGAATAAGATTGACTAACAATAAGTAATGTAACAAATAATAGGCGATTTTTGGCGTGACTGGTATAAGCAACCAAAGGGTACCAAATTGCACCAGAACCAATAGCAACCACCGATAGCAACTTTAGTATATGTACCAAACCATACCAAACGATCGCCAAAAATCGTCTAATAATGATGATATGTAAAGAAATGTACTTACTCTGTATTGTACACACTGTGATAATGTCAGCGAACAGTTGAACATCGCAGTTGTACTTCGCGCGCGAGTGCCACGAGTGACTCTTGCCGCATCCACATAACGTGATATGAAAAGAGCCAATAGCCACATATTGCACGGTATCGAGCACTGTTATTGGTTGTTATCGCGTGTTTAGGTAAGGGCGCTCTGTTCTTGCGTTCTGAATACGAGCGCTAACAAACGCATCTACATCTCGCGTATTTAGAAGCGTAGATGTGAGCGAACGTGTTAGCGCGTTTTGAATACGGGCCTATATATTTTACAGTCTTTTACGTCTTACGTTTTTCTATGTATGCTTTACTCTATGTCCACGCTACGAGAGACGTCTCGTTCTTTGTCATCAGCCGAACGCTGCCCTTGCGGCAACCCAATGCAAAATATTAACCATGTAATATTTAATTGCGGATTGTACTGTAGTAAAGCCTCTTATTTAGTCAAATACATCGAGGAAACCTTTCCTCAATCTCCAAGAGATATTCTCCCATTTTTAAATAATCCCCCTCATCAATTCATCCGTCTTCTCCTCGCAACTTGCAAGTCTATGGATCCCCCCCCCCCCCCCCCCCTTAGAAAGAGCTGAAGAGTTTAATCGGAGGATCATGTTAATCGGAGACGATGAATCGGCCCATATCTGCAGTGAGGAAATAATAATCAATATCGAGTTGAAATCGATTTATTCTGAGTCGAAAAGTCATCGAAAGTTGTGCCATAAATCAATCGAAATCGATGAATATTTCAATTACTTTTCGATATACGTTTTCGACGTCAATTAGACGTCGATTCGATGGGTCATTTCTCGTTTCACTGTTACTATTACACTATTAACCACACAACTGTCAAAATATGCCATGACAGCCGCTCATGAAGTAAGCGCAGAGAGAACCAATCGGCATCGCGGAAAAGCGACAACAATATTTCGATAGATTCGAGTATCGATGACATCCCCTTTTTAGAAGAGGAAAATAAATTACTTTCAAAGAATTATATTGTAATTTTAAATTATTTTTAACCTATTTCTGTAAAACAATTAAATATATGTATGTTCTCATGTTCGCCATTTTGTTGACGCCAAGTTTTTTAAGCCAAATTTAACTTTTAAATTATGTTTATCAATCGCAAAAACTAGACATGAAGTCTTAAAAATTTTTATAAATTATTTTCAGAATTACAGGAATTTTTTTCACATGATTGAAATGCTCCAAAAAAGTTATATGCTTATAAGATATCGTCGGTATCCCACTCTGCCTTTGGTTTGCAAACGCAGGTATAACGCAGGCCGCCTTGTGATTTGATTTGAAATATTTCTCCGTCTATCTTGATTTCGGCTTTCCACTTGATTCTATCCGGCGCCACCCAGCGCTACCCAGCGTTTGCGAGTAGTAGTGGCCGGGCCGCCGTGCTTTAGGCGCGATAGGGCCAGCCGCCACATATATTAATATAATTGATATAAATGATAAATCGATATAATATAATATGCCTATATAGGCATATTAACATACAGTCCGTCTAGTAAGAGCGTGGTCGGCCTAATTTATAGAAAAATTGAGTTAGCAAAATTTTGAAATACATAGATACATTCTATTTGATTAAAGCTAAGATGCAGTTACATTAATAATGTGTCCAGTCACCATTGTCGTCGATAATTGGCTGACATTTCCGAGGCATATTTTGCGGCAATGATCTCCATATCCGACGAATCTCTCAAGATAGATTGTGTTACGTCCAACCCCGGGATTAGGATAAGAAAATCTGGGAAGCAAAGAAAAGGCTAACCAGAGGGGTCGGGGTAAGGAAGGACGCAATTAGACGCTTAAGAATATTGCTCGCAGGTACACGCTCTGAGGCGCGTGGGGCGAGCCGAACGCACTTTCGATGGCTCAGGAAGGGTCAACGTCCGTAGGGACGGTAGGACGCCTTCCGTGAGCGGTGCGATCGTCGGTCCTCTTTTAAGTCAGGGAATTTAATCCCTTTAACTTAGGATCGGACCTCGTGCGATTTCGAGAGGTGGAAGGGATTTGAGAGCGAGGTCTTATTTAAAATAAAGAAACATTGAGTTTATCTTAGAAATAAATAGAACATTTATTACAAATTAACATAGAATTTACTAATGACATTGAGTAAAGAGAATCAGGCAATCGTACAAATAATAAATAAATCCAGATGAAGGGTAAATGTATGAAATGTAGGTGTAACATGATTGTGTATTTCTCGCGGGTGTTACAAGAGTGCGGGGGTGATCGGGCAGGATTTTTGAAGAGGAAACCTATTCAATGCACATCCTGCCCGCTATTATTACAATTAGTCTTAGGATTGAAGTTACATGAATTTAACTATGTATGTGTGAGATGTATACGAGTATTTGAATTAAATTAAAACATAAGGGTAAGAAATAATATCTAAACTATAAGGTGTGTTAACTATCAATCTATGGTGATGATCTCGGGATCGCCTACTTCCTCGAGAACCACAACGGTCGAGGCGGTCGACAGCGTCGGGGATGGTCCTCTGGAAGCCGTGAGGGAGGGGGAATCAGGAAGTTCCCCGGGGCGAACCGGGGAATATGAAAGTTCAAGCAGGGGGGAAGAGTCAGGCGTATCGGGGAGCACGCGATAAGGGAGCACGCGACAAAGAGGGCGAGAAGGCGGATTAGGAGGAGGCGGCAACGGTGGTTCCTCCGAAAGAGCTGGTGGAGGCGGCGGAGTGGCGAGTCGCGGAGGACCGGCGTTGACTTGTTCCTGGGGAAATTCAACCTCCCTTCGCGCCCGCTTGTTCCGACGATTCCTTTCGTGTTTCGCGGCGTTTCACGACTTCTTGCGGGTGGGACCGCCCGAATTCACTACAAGTTAGCGGATTGTTAAATATTAAAGTCCGCCAACTGCGGGGAAGTCACCTCGGGTTTTGGAGATTTAAAGAAATCAAAAGAATACCCCGAGTCCACCGACGAGTCAGCTAACTCGAAGTAATAGAGAAAGATTATTCCGAATCCACCGATAAATCGGCCAATCCGGGACAACGAAAGGGATACCCCGAGTCCACCGACGAGTCAGCTAACTCGAAGTAATAGAGAAAGATTATTCCGAATCCACCGATAAATCGGCTAATCCGGGACAACGAAGGGATAGCTCAAGTCCACCGACGAGTCAACTAACTCGAAGTAATAGAGAAAGATTATTCCGAGTCCACCGATGAGGCAGCTAACCCGAAATAATTGAGATTATTCCGAATCCACCGATAAATCGGCTAATTCGAAAGTAATAGGGGAAGAAGATTACTCCGAGTCCACTGATAACTCAGCTAATTCGGAATAGTGAAGGGAATTGGAGGGTTGGAAGGATTAACGTTTAATGTTTAAGGATTAATGTTTAACCGAGAGACTTCCCGAACGCGTGAATGTATAAAAAGAAAGGGGGAGCCGATATATATATATATATATATATATATAAGTGTAGGACTTACTACTTGATGAGTTTTGGAAGGTTGGAGTGGGTTCCTTCTCGTTGCGTTCGATCTGGCTGGATGCTTTGGGCCCGGTGGGTAGTCTCTCGTCGAGTTCAAGTCCGCGCACAGATTTGAACTTTAAACTCAAAATTTTGAGGGTGATATTGCTCGTAGACGGATGAGCTGAATTAAGAGAGGGAGCCCCGTGATGTCGCGATTTATATAGGAAAGTTCAAAGGATGGAATGGGTGAATTTCGTTGTGGGAGGTGTCTGGTTTTCGTTCTGGGAACTTTTGGTTGGCGGGACGTTTCTAATTTTTTTGTTTAAGGATTTCTTATTGGGTGAGATGGTCTTCACCCAACAGGTGGATTCTTAAGTTTTCGCCTATCCTGGAGAGCTAGATACGGTTATCGATTTTAGCGGCTTTATTGGTGAGTCATCTCGTAAGGCCCCCACTGTCCTATCGGGGGTGCAACCCAGCGATTCTTCCAGTGACTCATCTTATTTTTCGGCTATCGCCGATTTCTCTTTTATTAGGGTTCTGGATTCTTGGTTTATCTTGCGACCCTATTTTCAGTATCGACAGACAAATGCATTCCATCTAATCTTAATTGTAGTTTTATTGCAAACAGAAACTTCCGCCACGTGCTCTTACAAGATTTCCAAAAGCACGTTTTAGACTTTGTTTCTGTTTGTCGGAAAATTGCGCGGGTAATTTGGAGCTAGTTGCGCGATGCAATAAAGATCCTAAGCAAACTCCATCGAGGATTAAGGCCCCTTTTGGCGTGTCGCCGGGTTTATAGTTATAGGCCAGACAAAGTTGATAGAAAAATCCGATTACGTATGCCCTGTCTGTCAGTACTTTATTCTGGAAGGTCGTTTTGTCGCCTAGCCAAATAGTTAGTTATATATAAGAAAAAGGAATGTGAGGAGATCAAAGCTCACTCGCCGATCGATAACCGTCCGTGCTCAGTTTACTTATCTTACCTTAAGGGATATCTTAAGCGCTTAATAGGAATTTACGCGAAAAAGGGAAATCGTGGAGTTCGCAGGACGTAACAATTGCTTTAAACTGATTATTTGTCTTCCACGAAGCTTATGCTTAATATATGCCCAAACATTTTCGATCGAATTTGCATCGGGCGACTGTGACGGCCAATAAAATTGATTGATGCCAGATTGCTCCTTCCACTCAGTACAGAGTCTGCTCCGGTGTTTCGGATCATTATCCTCTTGCAGGATCCAATCTTCATTTTTTGCCATAAACCACGAGTTGGCAGATAGTAACAAGGCCATTTTATAGATTTCCAACATTTTGTCCGCATTTAGATTGTGTGTAAACACGTAATACAGCTTCGAAGCGCGACGCGTACGCAGCATCCATGACGCCTATGCTTTGTTCTGGCAAAACTTTAACGACAACTGAGCTTTTCTTCGCAAAGCATCAAGGAGAAAAGTATCTTCTATCGACTCACGCAAGAATCAGGAGTACAGCTTTTACCAACTGCGAGTTGTAGCGACCACGCCCTTACTTGACAGACTGTAGTGCAAAATATGCTTCGGAGGTGTCAGTCAATTTTATCGACGACGATGGTGACTAGACACATTATTAATGTAATTGCATCTTAGCTCTAATCAAATAGAATGTATCTATGTATTTCAAAATTTTGCTAACTCAATTTTTCTATAAATTAGGCCAACCACGCTCTTACTAGACAGACTGTAGACTGCTCATGTCGGTAGCGGGACATGAATTTTCTCTGCTCTTGAGGGAAAAGAAAAGCATGAATTGATTTGTCAGTTTGTCGATAGAGAAAGACAGAACTTCTTTTATCAATATTCGCGACAAAATTGCATATCCCAATTTTTTCAACTTTATGATTTTTTTTGGGTTGAAGGGTTCATTTGCGACTTGTGGTCTCTTTAAGACTTTTGTTCCTCTTAATGAGCAGAAGTTTTTAAGCCAATAAAAAAATTTGACCTTGAATTTCAAGGTCAAGATCAATTTTGCGGATGCAACTTTTTTCAGATCTTTACCGATCTCGATCTGGAGAATTACCTGTCAAAGCCATAACATATAATTTTTTACCACCCTGTACATGGTCTTGTTCCTTACAGTTTGGCACACAATTAAAAAAAAAAGAGTTTAAAATTGATGCACAGGACGCGAAGTTATAGTTGAAATACGCGAGTCGGGTATGTCATATCCCCGTTATGTACTAACGTTACAGACTAGACGTTATGTGTTTAAGGGTTAAGTATTGCGTGTTGATATAATATGTTGACAAGAAGCAGACTAAAATCAAGTATAGAATAACATCAGGTCGTATAGACAGACAATCATTAGAAGATAAGCATATCAGAGAGCTTACTGTGATGGCAGAAACGGAGCAGAAATCGAGCATGCCCTGCCGTCTCAGATGGTAACAGCATAAATGCAGCAAAAGTGTCGCATGGTCTAGTGTCAGGAAATAATAATATAATCATAGCACGTATCATATAAGATTTGCTCTTTATGCAAATGTCATCATCGTCGTTAGATGCATCATTTAAATATATTTTAATCGTCTGTATAATTATATATAATCATACATAATCATATATAATCATATACGGTTATATTATACTTCCATATGAATCTTATATGTATCCATACATGAGTGCATATATGATCTATTGTTCATATCTAGTTATATTTGGAATTATATATGCCCATATATAATGATATATGGACCCATATACAACTTTATATGAAGCACCAATTTCATATATAATCACATATAATCATATATATTTATATATAATTATATATAATTATATATAATCTTTTTTTCCCGGGTCCTTTCTCGTATTTAAAATACGATAAAGGTGATATAAGAACGGTATATAAATTACGGTACTACACAACTTGTATCAGTTGTATCATGGAGTCCACTCTTATAATGTGGCATACTTTTGAATTGACAGTATAATTACTGTCATTAATAACAATTCTTCCCACTGAAATATTGTTTACGGCAATAGAGGAATAAATTTTGTAATAACTAGTTATAATGAGCTATGTTCTGTTCTAGCTATGTTTTTGCCATCATATTGTAACAGCAGGCTATGCCACGGTTTCTGCTGCGTTTCTGCTATGTTATTAGCTCATATAATAAGTCAAACCTTATTCCCAAACAGCACACTGATATCCGATGGACATCCATAAGACGTCCTTTAAGGATATTGAAGATATCAATCCGTTTTATGTCCTTTGGATATTCTATAGACGTCCATGGTATATCTGTTTATGAAATTGGTGGACATGCTTTAATCCCTAAACGTGATAAAAGGAAACATACAGAATTGTAATTTGCATTAAAAGGATGAAAACAGAATAAAGTATATAAATATTTTAAAATAATATATTTATTTTAAAAATTATATAAAATATATACGTACATGTGTATGTATGTATGTATCCACGTTAAATGTATTGAACACGTATTGCAAATTAATTAAAGAAAACAGCAATTTGTTCAAAATAGTTACAAAAACTAATGTGGCAACTTCAATAGGGTTTACTCAAATTTTATAAAAAAATTCCCGGATTTTCTAGAAATACTCCAAATTCACACTTTTGCATTGTTTAAAAACAAAAATTACTCGAAATGAGCAAAAGTGAAATAAATTCGCAAATTGCATGTGTAAATACATATGTTTACAATGAAGAATATGTTTAATTTTATTTTGCTTCTTTCCCTGCCCTTTCTTTTGTACGTCTTAGCCAAGTTTTAATGGCTTGCTCAACTTCTTTTCGATTTTCTGCTGCTTTACACAGTAGAGCACTTTCTAAATAGAAAGAAAAAACATAATATACACATAATTATATATTTGAAATATAACCATAGTGATTATATAGGGTATCTCTAAAGTCTGACCCAGCCCCTTGAATCTCAGAAACGGTTTTAGATATAGAAAAATGTTTTAGATAAAAGTTGTAGGATATTAAGGGGGACAGATGATAAAAATATGGAATCGACTTTGAGCGATTTTTTCCAGACCAGGTCAATGTAATCCATGTTTTCTTAAGTAGAATTCCCCATTTTTTATTGCATATTTTTATAGCCCTTGTCAAAACGTTTTCAAAACACTATAATAAAACTCTCTTTTATTAAGAATTTCCTGAGATACTTTAAATTTTGTCATGATACTTTAAATATAAAATATGAAATATCTCGTAGAGTATTAATTTTTCGATGACTTTACTTTAATATTTTTATACGCAGAATAATAAAAGAAATCGATTTTTGTAAAAAAAAAAAACAGAAAAAATTATTTTAAAACATTTGTATTTTGTAGGAATATTTAATTTTGCAATATTGCAAAATGTAAAAATTAATATTATAATTCTTTTTATTATTATATGTAAAAAAGTATTAAAGTTACGTCATTAAAAATGAATATTTTACGAGATATTTCATATTTTATATTAAAAGTAGCATAACAAAATTTAAAATATCTCAGGAGAAGTTTTTAATGAAAGAGAGCTTTATTATAGTGTTTTGAAAACGTCTCGACAAGGGCTACAAGAATATGTAATAAAAAATGGGAGGTTCCATTTAAGAAACCTTCGATCACATTGACTTGGCCTTGAAAAGGTCAATCAAGGTCAAGTCTATAATTTCATCATCTGCCCCCCTTTATATCCTACAACTTTTACCCACACAGCAAAATATATCTGAGATATAGCCAGATATCTTTATGCCTACAATTTTAAGTCAAATCTGAGATATCTTATTTACAGATATTCACAGAATATCTACAGGATATCATTACTCGATATCACAATATATCTTTGAAAAAGACATCTCTGTAACATTGCATTCGAATATATAGCCGATTCATAGTTAGCTCTTACATTTTATAAAGATCAACTCAAATTTATTTGCAGCCAATAATCCGAGAGGACTTGAACACTGTACCGTTTCGTCCCGGCGAAAGCCACACGCCGCGAGGGAACATAAAAATTTTCACTCAGGCGCTGGAGGTAACGACCGCGGCGCGAAAGCAACACGCCGCGAAGAAACTTGGAAAATTTTTACTCGGGCGAGCGGTAGTAACATGCGCTGCCGCGACGCGGCTACATGCTCCAGTACCTTTTCGTAAGCAAAAATTCTTACGCACTAGGATAAAAGGCGAGCTTGTGAGATATTTGGCTCTAATATTTTTCGTGATACCTCCGAGATATCATGCAGTGCAGAGATGGCAAAATGCAAAATATTGGAATAGTATTGAAGCATAATTTTGAATTTATTGCAAATTCTTATGAAAAGAACTTCGGTAAATATTTACAATTAGGGCCCCACTTCCGATGACCTTGAATTTGACATATGTTGTCAAGGTCACCCTCCTGAGTGACCTTCAGAAGGTTTTAGTCAGGGGTCGCTTTTTATTAAAAAGTTATTAACAAATAAAGTTTGAAAAATATAGCAGCTATTTTGAGTATTGGAAGGCATAAATAACTAATATATATGTCGAAATAGTTCACGTATACACTTTTCACGCAAGACGAGTTGTCACATAGGTTCGTGACGCGCTTTACAAGCTCGTTTAAGTAGAAGTGGTATTAAAGACAATAAGTTAGTCGATCATCTGTGTGAATATTTGTGACGATATACAATAAACGAGCTTGTAAAGCGCGCCACGAACCCATGTGACAACTCGTCTCGCGTGGAAAGTGTATGCGTGAACTATTTCGACATATATATTAGTCATTTATGCCTTCCAATACTCACATATATTCAATATACAATTTATCAACAATTTACTGCTTTAAATGTTGTGTTTTAGTAAAGCAGCGACTTTTTCGCGAAATAAAGTATTCTCTGCTTTAACAAAAAGACTTCAATTTATCAATAATTTACTGCTTTAAATGTTGTGTTTTGGTAAAACAGCGACTTTCTCGCAAAATAAAGTATTCTCTGCTTTAACAAAAAGACTTCAGTTTATCAACAATTTACTGCTTTAAATGTTGTGTTTTGGTAAAGTAGCGACTTTCTCGCGAAATAAAGTATTCTCTGCTTTAAAAAAAAACGTAATATTAGTCATTTATGCCTTCCAATACTCAAAATAGCTTTTTTAGTAATAACATTTTAACAAACAATGACCCCCGACTAAAATCACTTGCATGTTACTCGGGAGGGTGCCTTGACAATATATGTCAAATTCAAGGTCATCGGAAGTAGGGCCCTAATTGTAAATATTTACCACAGCTTCTTTTATATTTGAAGAAGGACTCAGACTTGGTGACATAAAAATGAATTTCTTATAAACTCTTAAGAATCATTTTAGAACAAAGAATAAATACGGAAAAATAATTAATTTCATAAATCGAGAATTTAAAAAGAATTCTTCTTTTCTTCTTGCTATTTGGGTTGTATGTAACATATCTGCTTTTAAATGAGGCATAGATATCCGATATATATGCAGAATCAGACATCATATCTGACATAAAATTATCATGTCTTTTTATAATCTTGGAGATGTCTCTGAGATATTCTCATGATATCTTGCGCAATCAGATATTCCGTCATTCAGATATCAAGAGACACGGTAGTGTCTCGCGCCAAGTACGCGCGGAGCGAGACGCACCGTGACTCTTTTACGCGACGCGACGAGTTGCGAGTACTCGAGATGTTGAGATCTCATATAACGAGTGAACGGATCAAGTTCTAAGTAGGCTTGATCTATAGCTTGGGGTCGATTTATAAAAAAAGTGTTTTTATTTTTCCTTTGCATGCCCTACGAGCGGAGATATTGCGACGCAAAGCAGTCCAAATGTGAAAATTTTATATTAAGATACGTCTTCGTCTACGTCGTCGTGTCATGTCATATATACATCACTGGATCGCGTCCCTCTCACTTTTTCGACACTGGCGGTACTAGTATCGCCAGTTTCGATACGTATACATATGTATACGTGTGTGTACTGCGCGCAGTGCATATGTATTACCCATAGAGCACAAAATGTTTTCAAAAAATATTTCTGAATATTTCTATAAAAATATTGTAAGAAATATTTTAAAATGGTTTTAGGAATATTTTAAAATAGTTAAAAAACCTTTTGTGATAACATTTTTAAGAATATTTCAAGAATCTTTTAAAAATATTTAAAAGAAGTGTTCTTCTTTATCACACAGACAATATTTTCTTAAATATTTGAAATATATTTTTGAAATATTAATTTAAATCTACATATTTAATGTTTTATAATCTCGTTCCAAAATATTTAAAAATATTTTAAATTTATTATTGGTTCTATAATCTTTTTTCAAACATTTTTGAAATATTATGAAATATTCTTAATTAAAAGATGCATGGTTACGCATCTTTCCGTGCTAGTTTGGAACGACGCCGCTAGGCGGCGCATAATGGTAAGACTAACTCGTAAGTAAATTTCAGTTGAGGGCTAATATAAGCAGGTCTCTGGCGAAGCAATATCATGATATTCGCTAGATATGAATATTTTTCAAATATCAAGATGCACCTATATTTTACAGATTAAAAAAATCTTTCAAACATGAAACACACAATTATTTCTGATTGGGTTAAACATATTTTATTTTTTGAAGTAATATTTCTAAAAGATTTTACAAATATTATTGAATATATTTATTTGCAATCTTATAAAAATATTTTTGAAAATATTTTTCTGACATGATCTAACGGACATAGAAACATTCTAAAAATATTTTTGTGAATTATTTTAATCTTCCTAAAAAATATTGTGCTGTATGGGTACGTGTGTGTACTGCCGGTACTGTGCGCAGTGCAGACAGTGCGTTCAGCGCGCTGTCACAGTCAGTTATAACCTAGAAATATGTATCGTCAACACCGTTATCTCTCATCAGTTATAACCAAGAAATTGATAGTGTGTGACAGTCGTAACCGTCGCCGCGTCGTGACAGATAGTGAAATATATATAAAGTATTAACCGCAGAAAGCTGATGCCGAGGAGATCTTTAAAAGAAGAAAGGTGTATCTAAAATTGCACACGTATGTACGTATATGCTGTCTTGTAAAAGTTGTCGAACTATATGTTTACGCGAGTGTTACATCTGTAGTAACTTACAGTAATTCATATTAAGATACGTCTCTCAATCAGAGAAACGTAACTTTCACTACTTTCAACGGTGGCTCTTGATTTCCGATAAGTCGCGCGAGCATTATTATCGACCTAGGCTGCGTTCGGAAACTTCACCCGGGTGCACCCGCCGAGGCTCACGCTGTTCGGAAACTTCACCGAAAGGAGGAAAATTTTCCACCCTGAAATTTCAGGGTGAATGCGGGTAACTTATTACATTTAGCGGCATTTTTTAAACTGTAGCAATGGGGTTTCTTCTTCTATGGAACTGTTCCGCATGGATTCCGATTGAAATTATTCCGTTTTCTCTAAAAAACAATAGAAATCTAGGGAATAATTGAATTTTGATCGGAATCCATTCCAAACATTTCCAGTCAGTTCTAGTACATCTCTGTGTCCAATACTTCATATACAATACACCAGGTATTACGTATCTTTTCTCTTCGAAGCGAGGCTGGCGAATATCGCATACTGTGCGTTAAATACTTGAATTCGTAGCTCTATTATCTATTCCCGGTAAAAATTTTTTATATATAAACACATTTAAATATATATAATTATATGATATTATATATGATGTTATATAAAATATTATATAAAAATATGTCGGAACTTCCGTTTCCGGAGCGCTAGAGAGTGACACGTGGTGACGGAGCAGGTATTTTCGGTAGTGGGTGAGAGCGTAGGAGGGAGGTGAGAGAGTGAGAGGGGGAGAGAGGAGGAGCGAGAGTACGTGTGGAAGTGGAGGGAAGGTTGTGTGAGAAGGATAGAGGGAGAAAAGGGTTAGAAAGCAGGTGTGAGTGCGGATCAGGCAAGGAGCACGCGGAGAGTTAAGAGGGGAAAGTGTCGAGCGGAGAGCGGCCGTGGGCAGGGAGTGCGTGAAGCATAGACGGCGCGCGTGGCGGGGAAAGAGCGGGCATAGAGTAGAGAGATCAGAGAGGGACAAGTGAGACGGAAAGCGGTGAGAGATGAGCGGAGAGAGAAAGAGAGCGGGATGGGGGTAAAGAAAGGAGTTACGGATAAAGCAAAGGAAAGAGGTAGAAGGGGAAGCACGGGAAATCTGGAGGAGTTATGGAAAAGAAAGAGAGTGAACGAGGATAAGAGCGGGGGAGAGGATATTTTCAAGAGGAGCAATAAGACAGTAAGGTCTCCTAAATTAGAAGCGGAGATGGGTGTGAAGGAGCTGAGGGAGGTGATTATGGAAATGAGAGAGGAGTTTAGGAGCATGATGGGAGAGTTAGGGGGGGGTTTTAAGGATCAGGGAAGGAAGATAAGAGAGGAGATTGAAGAACTAAAAATGGATTTCAGAAAGCAGGAGAGGAGGTGGAGAGAAGAGAGGGATGAATTAAAAAAGGAGAAGGAAAAAATGGAAGAAAGGATAAAAAGGCTAGAAGAGATGATGGAAGGGAGAAGGGAGGTGATAAGGGGGGGGGGATACGAAACGGAAAAGAGGAGGTGGAAGAGAGAATGAGAGAGGTGGAGAGAAGGCTGGAAAGGAAGGAGAAGGAGGAAAGAAGAAGGAATATAGTGATAAGGGGGTTGGAGGTAAGAGAAGGAGGGAGGAGGGAAGAGGCAGAAAAGTTGCTGGAAAGAATAGGGGCTAAAATGAAGGCATTGGAGGTGAAGAGAATAGGAGGGGATGCAGAATAAGGAAGAGAAATGGTAATGATAAAACTGGAAAACGAGGAGCAAAAATGGGAGGTAATGGAGAAAAAGAGGAGTTTGAAGGGTAGAAGGGAGAGAATCACGGAGGACCAGACATGGGAGGAGAGAAGGGTGAACTGGAAACTGAGAGAGATAGCGAGAAGAGAGGAAAGAGAGGGAAGGAGGGCGTGGATTAAAACAGGGAGAATAAGAATAGAAAATATATGGTGGAGATGGGATATAGAAGAGGGAGTATTGAAGGATGAAAAGGAAAATGTAAGAAGAGAGAGCGGGGGAGAGAAGGAGGAGACGAGGGATGATGTTGGAGGGGGGGGAGGAGGAGAGGCGGGGGAAGAGGAGAGGAAGAGGATATAGAGAAGGAGATAAAGAATAGCAGGATAGAAGTCAGAAGAGACGAGGACGGGGGGGAGGTAGGACGGAGTGGAGGATATTATTTTGGAATGTGGCAGGAGTGGAAAATAAGGACAAGGAGTTCTGGGAGGGGCTAAAGAAGGAAGATGTAATAGTCTTGACGGAGACGTGGATAGGAGAAAAGGGTTGGGAGAGAGTGAGAGGAAGAATGCCTAAAGGATATGAATAGGGAGTGCAATGGACGAAGAGGAAGAACAAAAAAGGGAGAGCGATGGGAGGGATGGTAATGGGAATGAGGAAAGGGTTAAAGGAGAAGGGGACAGAAATAGAAATAGGTAGGGAGGGGATGATAGTGGGAAAGGTAAGGATAGGGGGGGAGAGATGGAGAATAGTAGGGGTGTATGCAAAGAAGGAGGAAATGGAGGAGACAATACAGGAGTTGGGACAAATAATGGAAAGAAAGGAGGAAGGAAGGTATACGGTAATTGGAGGAGATTTTAACGCGAGGACAGGAAGAGAAGGAGGGAGTGTGGAAGAAGAGGAGGAGGGCAAGGGAGGGGAGATAGTGTGGGGAAGGAAATCGAAGGATAAGAAGATGGATAGAGAGGGGAGGATGCTAGTAAATAGCCTAGAGGAAAGGGGATGGGAAATCTTCAACGGGAACATGAGAGGGGACGAGGAGGAAGAATATACTTTCACAGGAGGTAGAGGAGCTACGGTGATTGACTACGTTATAGGAGATGGAGAAGTAAGAGAGGAGATGATGGGTATGACGGTGGGGGATAGAGTGGATTCGGACCATCATCCCTTAGAAGTGGTACTAAGAAGGGGAAGTATGGAGAAAGACAGAGGGAGAGGGAGGAGGAAAAGAAGCAGGGGGGTGTGGAACGAGAAAGGAGTGAAGGTGTTCACGGAAAAAATAGGGGAAGTGGAAGTCGAGGAAAGTGTGGAAGAGATAAACAAGGATTGGGAAGAAATGGAAACAAGAATAGCAGAGGCGTTAAAAGGGGTAGAAGAGGAGCTGAAGGGAAATAGGAAGAAGAAGGTAGGATGGTGGGATGTGGACTGCGGAGGAGCGAAGAAAGAGGCAAGAAGAAAACTGAGAGAATGGAGGAAGGAAAGAGGGGAAAGAAGCGAATACAAGGAAAAGAAAAGGTGTTCAACGAGCTATGCAAGAGGAAGAAGGAAGAAGAGAACTTGAGGTGGGAAAGAAAAGCGGAAGAAGCAAGGAGGGAATCGGAGGTATGGGAGATAGTAAATAGAGAGAGGAGAAAAAGGAGAGGAATAGAGGAAGGGATAGAGGAGGAAGAATGGAAAGAGCACTTCATGAGATTGTTAGGAGGAGTGGAAGAGAGGGTGATGATGGAGAAGGAAGAAGGGAGGGAAGAAAAAGAAGGAGAAGAGGAGGAGGAAATAAGCTTAGAAGAAATTAGGAGAGTAATAAGGAAGTTAAAGGATGGGAAGGCAATGGGGTTGGATGGGATCCCAAGTGAGGTATGGAAGCACGGGGGTAAGGAGTTAGAGGATGGGGCTTTGAGGTTCATAAACAGGATCTGGAAGGGAGGAGGATGGCCGGAGAAATGGAAGGAGGGAATAATCGCGCCAATTGTAAAGAAAGGGGAGGGTAAAAGAGCGGAGGAGTATAGAGGGGTGACAATAATGTCTTCGCTGTATAAGGTATACACGGCAATCCTAGCGGAGAGGCTAAGAGAGGAGGTGGAAAGGAAGAAAATAGTTCCGCAAAACCAGACTAGGTTTAGAAGGGGAATGGGAACAATAGACAACATTTATGTATTGAACTATATGGTGAACAGAAGATTGGAGAAGAAAGGGGGGAAACTGATAGCATGTTTTGTGGATCTCAAGGCGGCATTTGATTCGGTGGATAGAGGGGTTTTAATAAAAGTAATGAGAGAAAGGGGAATAAAAGAGAAGGATTGGTGAGAAGGACAGAGGAGATTTTGAGAGAGACGAGAAGCAGGGTAAGGTTGGGAGGCGAAATAGGGGAAGAGTTCTGGGCGGGGAGGGGAGTAAGGTAGGGGTGTCCACTGAGCCCGTTATTATGCAATGTGATGTTGGCGGATTTGGAGGAGGAAATGAGCAGGGTAAAGTGGGGAGGGATAATGGTAGAAGGTAAGAGGGTGTATACTTTGGCATATGCCGATGACATAGTGCTTATAGCAGAGGACGAGGACCAAATGAGGAGCATGTTGGAAAGGTTAGAAGGTTACTTAAGCAGGAAAAGGCTGGAGTTGAACGCGGAGAAAACAAAGATAATGAGGTTTAAAAAAGGAGGAGGGAGGGATAGTAAGAGAAGATGGAGATGGGAAGGAAAAGAAATAGGAGAGGTAAAGGAATTCCGATATTTAGGGTACATGTTTTAAAGAAATGGAGGGCAGGAAGCACAGATAAGGGAAAGGATTAAGAAGGTGGCGGCGGTGATGGGGAAGGTTGGGGGGATAGGGAAGAGAAGATTTGGGAAAGAATGGGGAAAAAGATTGTGGCTGTTTGACAGGTTGGTGTGGACAGTAATGGGATATGGAGCAGAGGTATGGGGATGGAGAGAGAGGGAAGGAATGGAAAGATTGGAGGAAAGGTATATTAGATGGGTGTTGGGAGTAGATGGAAGAACACCATGGTACTTAGTGAGGGAGGAAGTACAAAGGGAGAAACTGAGAGGAAGGGCAACGATGAAGGCATGGAGATTTGAGAAGAAATTAGAAGAGAGAAAAGGAAGTGAGATAGCGAGGTTATGTTGGGAGGAGTTGAAGGGAAGGGAGCAGGAAGGAAGAGTAGGATCAAGTTGGGAGCGGGAGAGGGAAAGTTTCTTCGAAGACAGAGGAGTGGGGTTGAAAGAGCTGGAAAGGCTGAGAGAAGAAGGGGACGAATGGCGCTACAGGTTATTCGGAGGTGATAAGGAGAAGCAGAGGAAAGAGAGATGGGAGAAGATTGAGAAATCGGAATATAATAGGTGGTATAAAGTAATAAAAGGAGAAGGTGTGCCGGGATATTTGAAGAAGGGATGGGGAGAGAGTAGATGGAGAAGGGTAGCGAGGTTTAGATTAGGGAATGAGATGAGAGAGAGCAGGTATTGGGAAGGAGAAGAGAAGAAGAGTTGTAGGAGGTGTGAATATAGGGAGGAAACGTGGGAGCATGTATGGGAGGAATGCAGAAGGTGGAAAGCAGGTGGAGGAAGTTGGCAGGAAGCGGTGAGATGGGTATTGGGTGAGGAAGGGGGGGAGAGGAATGGATGATGGAAATAGAGGGGGAAAGAATGGAAAGTAAAGGGGAGTAGAAGGAGTAAGGAGAAGGGGCGGGTGGCGACACTGTAAAGTGGGAAAGGAGGTGGATAAGAGGAGGGCTGAGGAGACAAGGAGAAAGGCGGGGAATTGGCGAGGTAAAAAAGGGAGGAGGATGGGTTGGTAGAGAGGAGGATAAGAGAAGGAAAAGAGAAGGAAAGGAGAATGAAAGGGAGAAGGAAGGAAAGCAGGAGTACGAGAATGATGGAGGAGGACGAGACCACGAGAGGGATGGAGGAGAGACGCAGGAGGGATGCGGACGAGGAGGAGGTGGACAGGTGGAGGGACAGAAGGACAGGAGGGAGGAGCCGCGACAGGAAGGAGGGAGGCAGAGGCGAGCAAAACCGGAAGAAGCGGAAGGGGAGAAACAGGGGGCCGAAGGAAGAAGGGGAAGGGAAGGGGAAGTTAGATATATATGTAAGGTCGCAGATGGCCAGGATAAAAAGGGGACAGATTGTAAAGGGTTGGGTACGTCCCTTAAAAACGCCAATGGATTACAGATTGTAAACCCTACGGGGAATCGCAATAAATCTTACATACATATATAAAATATGTCCATGTCTATGTATGTTTTTTTTATCTTGTATAATATCTGTTCGTATGTACAAGAAAAATAAAAAGAAAGAGAATTAGAAAATAATTAAAAGGATAATTTTTGCATTGTTTTTTAAATTGTTTTTGCATTGTTTATTTATTTGCCTATATATAATCATATATAATTAATGAAGAGGAAAACGCCGTAATCGGTCAGGACTGGATTTTGTTTGTCCGAATATATATTAATTTCTTGAGTGACTTTTTAACGTACAATTCTTTTTGCTCTGATAGACCACGCGCCGTTACTTCCGGACATAACGCAGTTTCAACCAAAGCTAGAACGATACAGTCACACAATTAAATTGATATCAATTTAATCGTATTAAAACATGCACAATAATTCGGATTAAATGATGTGAGATATATATATATATATATATATATATATATATATATATATATGTATCTACATATAGGATAAGATACTGGGAATGTAAAGTAACTTCTATTATTCAGCCAAAGACAGTTGACGTAGCCCTACGTCTAGTTTCCTTCGCTGAATACTTTAACATGAAATAGTGACAGTTGACGTAGTTTTACGTTGTTGCTTGCGGCACAGTTGTTACTGTGCCCGTTTCTTTTTTAACTCCTAAATTTTTCTCTATAAGAAATTTCTCAAATTATTAGCATATAATGAATTGGCTTCCTTCTAGGAAACTTTATAAAATTAGACAAATTTCGGTACCGGTTTCCAAACAATCGGAAACGAAAAATTATACACATTATGGCAATCCCCTAAAAATTTTACTCCTACTTTCTATATAATTCTTTAAAATTTGATCCGTTCCTGAAAAATTAGAAAAATTTGAAACCGGTTTTCAAAAAATCGGTAACGAAAAATTATCCACCACATAAAAAAAATCGGCTTGATATCTCAAAATTAAAGCAATCACGTATATTTTTTTAAACAAAAATCGGTAACCCCATTATTATTAGCAATTTTTCTAATTCTATTACATTCTTTAATTCTTTCTACCCCTATTTCATATATAATTCTTTAAGAATCGGTCAATTAATTCCCAAAAAATTGAAAAAATTACGCCACCGGTAAAAAAAAATCGGTAACGAGAAATTAACCCTACCAACGTCATTCCCGGATTATTCTACCCCTGTTTCATATATAATTTTTTAAATACATAAACTAAACAAGGCAAATCAGAGCTCGTTTGCGACGATGGTCGGGCGACAGTAATAAAATATTACAAATTAGGTAAAATATATATAATAAAGTAAACGTTTCAGTCCTTATTTTTGGACCCTCTTCAGTACGTAATAGATGGTCAAGTAAAATGCCGTGGTCACAGGTGGTAAAAAATGCAGTTACATTAAGCTCTCCAATTATAAGAGTGTGGATCTCGTATCCTCAACGTGACCGTTGCCTTAATTCCATAAAAAGACAATAAATTAAACTAGTATAACAAAAATAAAAGTCAAACATTAAAAGTGAATCGCAAGTGTTACCTGACAGTCAAATTGAAAAGATATACGACACCATCTCACCGCATTAAATCTTAAGAACGTTACACGTTCTTATCCGGACGGGCGCCAAAGTTACAATGACGAAATATCATGAGGCATCGGGATGGCATAAATAAAACAAAAGTGAGAAAAGAAATCAACAGTGTGGAAGTCCCTCAATAACAGGCATGTAATCATTACTAAGTCCCGTCACGTCCTTCTGTAAGTTAATGCCGTTGTTTTGGCGCTTAATATAAAACATCTCCAAAATGCTTCTCCTTAAGTAAGATCTCTTGCGATCAAGAATTAAAATATTGTCCCAATCAAACTCATGTCCCTCCAACCGGTGTTGTGACACAACAGAAAGTTCTCGCGGATTTCTACTAAGCTGGTTACGATGCTCCTTGATGCGGGTTCCCAACTGTCTCTTAGTCTGGCCAACGTATGAAGCGTCACAATCCTGACAGAATATTTTGTAGACAACTCCGCTCAAAAAATTGTTCTGTAGCTTGTCTTTTAAAGGTCTAATAATCCAATTTAATTTATTACAGCCAGCGATTGCAGTCCGGAGATTAAATTTATTAACTGTGTTAACCAAATTGTTAGTTATTAAAAAAAAAAAGGAATTACGAAAAAACGATCTTTAGCTCTGCCATCAGAAATGTGAGCATCAATCGCGATCTCTCTCTGTTGCTCATTAATTAATTTAATAATTCTCTTTTTTACAGTCTTAAAAACAAGTTCAAACGGGTTCCATTAGCCAGCAAAATATCAATGAGAATTTTAATATTTTTTGCTGGTACCTCGGGTGGGACAATAAAAATGCTCTATCCAGCATACCTATAATCGTGCCAACCTTCTGACAGTCAGGGTGGTGAGAGAAAAAACTGAGATATCGTCCCGAAAATGTGGGCTTGTGGTACCAATCAAACTCAATGATCCCGTTGTTAATTATAACGGTGGTGTCCAAAAAGTTGATTCTATCAGGTCCAACCTCCACGGTGAACTGTAGTCTATGGTGGAAGGAATTGAACACTTCAAGGACAGTTTTTACCATGGACCTCGGGACAGACATCAAGACTTCGTCAATATATCTGAAATAGATTGGCACAACGATAGGCAGGCGTTCAAGTGCCTTAATTTCGAGATCTATCAGCACCAAATCTGCAATCGCCGGAGACAGTGGAGAACCCATGGGAGAGCCAAAGGTCTGCCTATAAATAACACCGTCGAAAATGAAATAAGTAGAATCAAAAACAAATTGAATTGCTGCAAGAAATTCTTCCAGAGGCAAATCGGTGTTATGCGAAATAAAGTGCCATCTGTCTCTAACGCTTTTTATTGCTAAATCTAAAGGTATGTTCATGAACAAGGATATCACATCGAGCGATATCAAATCGAAATGTTCGTCAATGCGTGTACCTGACAGTTTTTTAAACAGTTCAAAGCTATTGTTGATATGGCTGGTAGCTTTAAGAACACTAGCTTGTATCAACTCCTGCAAGAATCTAGCTAAAGAATGCAAAGGACTGGCAACAGTCGACACAATAATTCTAAGCGGGCAGTTGGCCTTGTGTATCTTTGGCAGGCCGTAAGCTCTCGGGATCACACCGTCAGTACAATTAAGAAGCGCGTACTGTTTATGATTAATGAATTCTTTTTTCAACCAAGATTGTAGGAGGTTATTTAAATCTTTAGTAATTTTTCGAGTAGGGTCCTTCTTTAACACGTTATACGTATTTACGTCACTAAGCATCGCATTCATCTTAATCAAGTAATCGTTGTTATCTAATACCACCTGACATTACCTTTGTCAGCCCTAGTAATCAACAAGTTATCGTTGTCTCTAAGAAAACGTGTAGTCTCGTGTAATGCTTGTATTAATACACGGTCATGGAGTTGAGTAGGTAAGTTTCCAGTTGCGACCCTCTCTATGGTCCGTAAGCAGTGGTTGCGAACGCCTTGGCGGAAATTCGGTAATAAGTGCCGGATGTTAGCCTCTATGTACTTAATGAACAAGCAAACATTTTTCTCGCGGCAATCTCTCGGCGGCATACAAAAATTCGGGCCTAATTGTAAGAGTCCTTGTACCTTCGGAGGGAGAGAGACAGACGAGAGATTGATCAACCATTTCTCATGTAAATCAAGGGGGGAGTGAGCAGGGGCCTCGATAAAGTCAGTCGGGTTGAGAGTGATCTCAAAAGAATCCACATCCGGAGCATTATTAGCAACGCGCGATTCTCATTTCTTATTCAATCCACGATAACTCAGTAACAAAAAATCGTAGAAACATTAAAAAAAAGATTTTGCAAGGAAAACTTCAACCTTTCACATTAGAAAATCGAAAATTTTCGCAGATTTTTTTTTGTGCACGTGACAGGCCCACAAAGAGAGAAAAATTTTCTATTTTGTCCAGCTCGTAGTTTTCTATATGCAAAAGTTACCAAACTCCCAGAAACTAAAAAATAATAGTAACCTTTTAAAAGTAAAGGTTTTAAGCTTTAAATTTAAATTTCGTTCATTTTTAACAAAGTTACAGCTGCTTGAATTTTGCCTATTTTGAAAAATAAATTTAGTGTTTCTTTAATTTTTGTGAAAAGTGTATAATACTTTTACTTAAATATTATTAATTTTTATGTGAATAGTAATTTTTTGTGACTAATTACTAATTTGCTAATTCAATAAAGATTTAATTTGTTGTTATTGCTAATTTCGTGAATAATTAAAAAATAAAAATAAAAATTTTTTGCAGATCCTTGCTTAACACTACAAAATGGGTGATATCAGTACAAAATTACCTTTTTCAAAAAAGGTAAAAAAAGGCGCCAAATACACGCAATGTATTTTGTTAATTCAAAAATCCAACTTTAGTGGTAGCTTTATTTCTCCTTCACAAAATTATATTACTTAACTTAACTCAAGTGACATGTATTTCAAAAAAAAGATGTGAAATCTTTAATTTCTCCTTCATAAAATTATATTACCTAACTTAACTCAAGTGACATGTATTTCAAAAAAAGATATGAAATCTTTAAATTAAATTGCGTCAATTACAAAGAGAATATGTATATTGCTTTGAAAGATAATTGTTGTGCAACTACTTTAAAAAAATGAAACCCAAATGGTATCTTTGTGTTCCTATTCAAGGGTCTTCCTATTCCAACCCAAATGGTAATAGCTTCTTAATTCTCTTTAACAAATTTTTAATATTACAAAGAATTATTTTAATTACAAAGAATTAAAGAAGTAACAGTACAAAATAAAAATATTTAATTAAAACAAAATAAATAAATTTTTCTTGTAAAAAAACTTGGCACTGCTAGACTTCGAAATTTATACATTAAAATTTAAACATTAGTTCTAAGATTTTTGATTAAATAAAAAAACAATAAACATAATTTAGGGAAGAATGCGACAGGAGTAAAATAGCAGCGCCAAGTTTTTTTACAAGAAAAATTCATTTATTTTGTTTGAATTAAATATTTTTATTTTGTACTGTATGTAATGATTTATTGCGATTCCCCGTAGGGTTTACAATCCATTTTCATTGGCGTTTTTAAAGGAACATACCCAACCCTTTACAATATCACCCCTTTTTATCCTGGCCATCTGCGACCTTACAAATTTGTCTTATTTCCCTTTCCCTCCCTCTTCTTCCTTAGCCCCCCTGTTTATCTCCTTCCGCTTCCTCCGGTTCTGCTCGCCTCTGCCTCCTTCCTTCCTGTCTCTGTTCTCCCCTTTTGCCCTACCGTCAATTCTTCTTGTCTTCTTCTTTCTCGTCCGAGTCCATCAGGAGTTTCTCCTCCATCTCTCTGGTGATCTCGTCCTCCTCGGTTATCCTTGCACTCCTGCCTTCCTCCATTCTCCTTTCTAATCTCCTTTCTTTCTCCTCTCTTTCTCTTATCCTCCTCTCCACCGACTTATCCTCGTCCATTTTCGCCCTTAACCTGTTCCCTGCTTTTCTCCTTGCCTCCAAAACTCTCCTCTTAGCCTCCTCCTTTCCCAACTTTCCCAGAAACGTGCGACCTTACCTCTTATCTTTCTCCCCTTCCCTCCTCCTTCGTCCGTCACCCCTCTACATAACTCCTTCCGCTTCCTTCGCTTCTGCACCCCTCTACCTCCCTCCTTCCTGTCGCTGCTCTTCCCTTTTGTCCTCCTGTCTTTTCATCCTGTCATCTTCATCCTCGTCCGCCTCCCTCAGACGCTTCTCCTCCATCCCTCTCGTGATCTCGTCCTCCTCGGTCACCCTTGACTCCTGCTTTCTTCCATTCTCCTTTCTATTCTCCTTTCTTTCTCCTCTCTTTCTTTACCACTTCTCCTTACTCCTCCAACTCCCCTTTTCCTTCCATTCTTTTCCCCTCTATTTCCATCATCCATTCCTCTCCCCCCTTCCTCTCCCAATACCCACCCTACCGCTTCCTGCCAACTTTCTCCTCCTGATTTCCACCTTCAACATTCCTCCCATACATGCTCCCACGTTTCCTCCCTATATTCACACATCCTACATCTCCTCTTCTCTTCCCCTTTCCAATACCTGCTCTCTCTCATCTCATTCCCTAATCTAAACCTTGCTACCCTTCTCCATCTGCTCTCTCCCCATCCCTTCTTCAAATATCCCGGAACACCTTCTCTTTTTATTACTTTGTACCACCTATTATATTCCGATTTCTCGATCTTCTCCCATCTCTCTTTCCTTTGCTTCTCCTTATCACCTCCAAATAACGTGTAGTGCCATGTGTCTCCTTCTTCTCTCAATCTTTCCAGCTCTTTTAACCCCACTCCTCTGTCTTCGAAAAACTTTCCCTCTCTCGTTCCTAACTTGATCCCACTCTCCCTTCCTTCTTCCTTTCCTTCAACTCTTCCCAACATAACCTCGCTAACTCGCTTCCTTTTCCCTCTTCTAATCTCCTCTCAAATCTCCATGCCTTCATCCTCGCCCTCCCTCTCAGTTTCTCCCTTTGCACTTCCTCCCTTACTAGGTACCACGGCGTTCTTCCATCTACTCCCAAAACCCATCTAATACACATTTCCTCCAATCTTTCCATTCCTTCCCTCTCTCTCCATCCCCATACTTCTGCTCCATATCCCATTACTGTCCACACCAGTCTATCGAACAGCCACAATCTTTTTCCCCAGTCTTTCCCGAATCTTCTCTTCCCTATCTCCCATCACCACCGCCGCCTTCTTGATCCTTTCCTTTACCTGTGCTTCCTGCCCTCCGTTTCTTTGGAATACGTAACCTAAATAGCGAAATTCCTTTACCTCTCCTATTTCTTTTCCTTCCCATCTCCATCTTCTCTTACTATCCCTCCCTCCTCCTTTTTTAAACCTCATTATCTCTGTTTTCTCCGCATTCAGCTCCAGTCTTTTCCTGCCTAAGTAACCTTCTAACCTTTCTAACATGCTCCTCATTTGATCCTCGTCCTCTGCTATTAGCACTACGTCATCGGCATATGCCAAAGTATAAACCCTCTTACCTCCTACCATTATCCCTCCCCATGTCAGCGGACACCCCTGCCTTACTCCCTTCCCCGTCCAGAATTCTTTCCCTATTTCGCTTCCCACCCTTACCCTGCTTCTCGTCTCCCTCAGAATCTCCTCTGCCCTTCTCACCAACCCTTCCCTATTCCCCTTTCCCTCATTACTTTTATTAAAACGCCTCTATCTACCGAGTCAAATGCCGCCTTGAGATCCACAAAACATGCTATCAGTTTCCCCCCTTTCTTCTCCAACCTCCTGTTCACCAAATAGTTCAATACATAAATGTTGTCTATTGTTCCCATTCCCCTTCTAAACCCTGTCTGGTTTTGCGGTACTATTTTCTTCCATTCCAGCTCCTTTCTTAGCCTCTCCGCTAGGATTGCCGTGTATACCTTATACAGCGACGGCATTATTGTCACCCCTCTATACTCCTCCGCCCTTTTACCCTCCCCTTTCTTTAAAATTGGCGCGATTATTCCCTCCTTTTATTTCTCCGGCCATCCTCCTCCCTTCCAAATCCTGTTTATGAACCTCCAAGCCCAATTCTCTAATTCCTTACCCCCGTGCTTCCATACCTCACTTGGTATCCCATCCAATCCCATTGCCTTCCCATCCTTTAACTTCCTCATTACTCTCCTCATTTCTTCTAAGCTTATTTCCTCCTCTTCCTCTCCTTCTTTTTCTTCCCTCCCTTCTTCCTTCCCCATCATTACCCTGTCCTCCACTCCTCCTAACAACCTCATGAAGTGCTCTTTCCACTCTTCCTCCTCTATCCCTTCCTCAATTCCTCTCCCTTTTCTCCTCTCTCTTTTTACTATCTCGCATACCTCCAATTCCCTCCTTGCTTCCTCCGCTTTTCTCTCCCACCTAACCTCAAGTTCTTTTTTTCCTTCTTCCTCTTACATAGCTCGCTAAACTCCTTCTTTTTTTCCTTGTATTCACTTCCTTCTCCTCTTTCCTTCCTCCATTCTTTCAGTTTTCTTCTTGCCTCTTTCTTCGCTTCTCCGCAGTCCTCATCCCACCACCCCACCTTCTCCTTCTGCTTCCCTTCAACTCCTCTTCTACTCTTTTTATCGCCTCTGCTATTCTTGTTTCCATTTTTTCCCAATCCTTGTTTAACTCTTCCACACTTTCCTCGACTTCAACTTTCCCTATTTTTTTCGTGAACGCCTTTACTCCTTCCTCATTCCACACCCCCCTGCTTCTTTTCTTCCTCCCTCTCCCTCTACCTTTCTCCACACTTCCCCTTCTTAGTACCACTTCCAAGGGATGACGATCCGAATCCACTCTGTCCCCCACCGTCATGCTCACCATCCTCTCTCTTACTTCTCCTTCCCCTATTACGTAGTCAATCACCGTAGCTCCTCTACCTCCTGTGAAAGTATATTCCCCCTCCTCGTCTCCTCTCATGTTCCCATTGAAAATTTCCCATCCCCTTTCCTCTACGCTATTTACCAGCAGCCTCCCCTCTCTATCCATCTTCTTATCCTTTGATTTTCTTCCCCCCACTATCTCACCTCCAATGCCCTCCACCTCTTCTTCTACACTCCTCCTTCTCTTCCCTGTCCTCGCGTTAGAATCTCCCCCAATTAACGTATACCTTCCTTCCTCCTTTCCTTCATTATTTGTCCCAGCTTTTGTATGGTCTCCTCCATTTCCTCCTTCTTTGCATACACACCTACTATTCTCCAGCTCTCCCCTCCTATCCTTACCTTTCCTACTATCAGCCCCTCCCTACCTGTTTCCATTCAGTTCCCTTCTCCTTTAACCCTTTCCTCATTCCCCTTACCATCCCTCCCATCGCTCTCCCTCTTTTTGTTTCTTCCTCTTCGCCCATTGCACACCCCATACATATCCTTTTGGCAGTCTTCCTCCCACTCTTTCCCAACCCTTTTCTCCTATCCACGTCTCCGTCAAGACTATTACATTTTCCTTCTTTAGCCCTCCCAGAATTCCTTATCCTTATTTTCCAAATCCTGCTACATTCCAAATACTATCCTCCAGTCCGTCCTACTCCCCCGTCTTCGTCTCTTTTGACTTCTGTCCTGCTACTATTTGTCTCCTTCTCTATATCCTCCTCCCCTTCTCTTCCCTCGCATCTCCTCCTTTCCCCCCTCCAACATCACTCTTCATCTCCTCGCCCCCACTCTCCCTTCTTATGTTTCTCTTGTCATCCTTTAAGACTCCCTCTTCAACATCCCATTTCCGCCATAATTTCCTAATCTTATTCCCCTGTTTTAATCCACGCCCTCCTCCTCTCTTTTCCTCTCTTCTCGCTATCTCTCTCAGTTTCCAGTTCACCCTTCTCTCCTCCCATGTCAGATCCTCCGTAATTCTCTCCATTCAAACTCTTCTTTTTTCTCCATCACCTCCCATTTTTGTTCCTCGTTTTCCAATTTTATCAAAACCATTTCCCTTCCTTTTCTGCATCCCCCCCTATTCTCTTCACCTCCATTGCCTTCACTTTAACTCCTATCCTCCAACAACTTTCTGCCTCTTCACTCCTCCAACCTTTCTTACCTCCAACCCCTTATCAGTATATTTCTTCTTCTTTCCTCCTTCTCCTTCCTTCCAACCTTCTCTCCACCTCTCTCATTCTCTCCTCCACCTCCTCCTTCTTTTCTTACCTCCCCTTTTTCTCCTCCTTTCTCCCTTCTATTTTCTCTCCATCCTTTTTAACCTTTCCTCCACCTTTTCCTTCTCCTTTTTTATCTCTTCCCTCTCTCTCTCCATCTCTTCTCCTGATCCCTGAATTCCCTTCTCAGTTCCTCTATCTCATCTCTCATCCTCCTTCCCTGCTCCTTGAAGCCCTCCCTTAGCTCTTCCCTCATGTTCCTAAAGTCCTCTCTCATCTCACTGATTATCTCCCTCAGCTCCTTCTCCCCTATCTCCGATTCCGATTTAGGAGATCTTGCCGTCTTATTGCTTCTCTTGCATATATCTTCCCCCGCGCTCTTATCTAAATCCTCCCTCTTCCTTTTCCAATATCATCTAAACTTTCACTTCTACCTCTTTCCTTTACTCTCTTTACACTATTTACAATCCCTGTCTTTCCCTCCAACCCGCTTTCTTTCTCTCCGCTCATCTCACCTGTTCTACGGCTCACTTCTCCCTCTATCTATCCTATACTCTATGCCCGCCTCGCGCTGCCGCACGTGTCTCGACTCTGCCGTCGTGTCGCCCCTCTACTCCAGCTACCGTTCGTGCCGTACCCGTCACCTATACCGTGCAATTTTCTTCCCTTTATCCCTTTTTACCCACTCCTCCTCTTCTCTCCCTTCTCATCTCCACTCTCCTCGCTCGATCGCTCTTGCTTTCTCCAACCTCCTCTGTACCTCCTTTCTATTCCGTTTGGCCTTTCTCACATACACACCTGTCACTCTCCAGTTCCGGAAACGGAAGTTCTATTTTGTACTGTTACTTCTTTAATTCTTTGTAATTAAAATAATTCTTTTGTAATATTAAAAATTGTTAAAGAGAATTAAGAAGCTATTACCACTTGAGTTGGAATAGAAAGGAACCCTTTAAATAGGAACACAAAGATACCACTTGGGTTTTATTTTTTTAAAGTAGTTGCACAACAATTATCTTTCAAAGCAATATACATATTTTCTTTACAATTAGCGCAATTTAATTTAAAGATTTCATATCTTTTTTTTAAATACAGGTCACTTCAGTTAAGTTAGGTAATATAATTTTGTGAAGGAGAAGAAATTAAAGATTTCACATCTTTTTTTGAAATACATGTCACTTAAGTTAAGTTAGGTAATATAATTTTGTGAAGTCTTCTAGATATTTTGGTGATATATTTTGCTGTGTAGGTTAAAAATTTATTATTGGGTATTTATAATCTTTTTTCAAATATCTGTGAAAATCTTATGAAATATTCTTAATTAAGAAAGATGCATAGTAGCGCATCTTTCATGCTAGTTTGCAACGACGCCGCTAGGCGACGCATAATGGTAAAACTACAGTCGTAAGTAAATTCTGTTGGGGGCTAATATAAGTAGGCCTCCGGCGAAGCAAAATGACATTCGTTCATTCATAAGACATATCTTTGCCAGCAATACAACGCAAAGCTCACCCAACACTGCTGTGCAATGATATAGAATATAGATATACAAAATAATATTTCCAAAGTAAAATGTAAAGATGTATATTTTTCAAGGTAAATATGCATAAAAGGTCGAATCTCATCAATGACCTTGACCTTGACATATGTGTCAAGGTCACCCTCCTGAGTGACCTTTAGAAGGTTTTAGCCGGCGGTCATTGTTCATTAAAAAGTTATAAACAAAAAAAGGTAGAAAAATATAGCAGCTATTTTGAGTATTGGAAGACATAAATGATTAATATATACGTCGCAATAGTTCACACATCCACTTTTCACGCGAGACGAGTTGTCACATGGGTTCGTGGCGCGCTTTACAAGCTCGTTTATTGTATATCGCCACAAATATTCACACAGGTGATTCAAGCAGTTTGGTATCACGCTGGGAGTTTGTTTAGTTTTATTATGCGGGGAAAGGGGCTCCCCCGCCTATTTGTGTACTGTTTATACACACGTACTACACACATGTATTATATATACACATGTATATACACATGTGTATAAACAGTACACAAATAGGCGGGGGAGGGCCTCCTCACTCATTTTAGGACACGCATATAGATTAGTGACGCGCTTTAAAAGAATTTAACTGTTTAAAGCGCGTCACTAATCTACATAGGTTAGTTGACGCGCTTTAAACACTTAAATACTTTAAAGCGCGTCACTAATCTATACGCCGACGTTCATACATATACTATTTCCACATAAATATCAATTATTTATGTCTATTATTTTTCAACCTTTTTTTGTTTATAACTTTTTATGAACGATAACCGCCGTTTAAAACCTTCTGAGGTCACTCAGGAGGTGATCTTGACAACCAATGTCAAGGTCAAGGTCATCGGTGAGTTTCGACCTTTTATGCATATTTACCTTTTTCAAATTTAAAAATATCTTTCAAACGTGAAACAATTATTGCTAATTGGGTTAAACATATTTTATTTTTGGAAGTAATATTTCTAAAAGATTTTACAAATATATTGACTATATTTATTTGCAATCTTTTAAAAATACTTTTAAAAATATTTTCTGACATGATCTGGCGGACATAGGAACATTTAAAAAATACTTTTTGTAAATTATTTTAATCTTCCTAAAAAATATTTAAAAATATTTTTAAAATATTTTGTGCTGTATGGGTTATAACGGTCCATGGACATCCCGATAAGAAATGGACATAAAACGGACATTCATAGGATATCCTGCTGTTTGGATTCTTGCTACATTTTTTATCACACATCGTGACTGCACGTTGTGCACGATTTCTGCCGCGTTTCTGCGATTACATTGTGGGCAGCAAATCGTGCTGCTAGAAAATAAGCTTAATGAGGACGCAGTAGACAGGAATCTGCTAGATGGTTATGCTTGAATCTACTGGCATACTGCCCGCATTCTGCTAGCATTTTGATATTAGGCATGCACTTCCAAGGACCCAAAATGGCGCCCGTGAGAAAACCTTTTTTACGCCGTCGTCACCGACCTTGAGAAAGACTGCCCTATAATACATATATATATATATATATATATATATATATATATATGTATTATCTATAATATATATATTCCACATACATACATACATACACATATATATAGTCACCCGCAAAAAAATGGGCCACTTGAAATCAGCCCTAAAAAGTACCAAATTCAAAGGCCTACATATCTTTGTGAAAAATGATCGCAGAGTGATGTTTAAAAAAGCGTTTTAAAGTTTGAATCCTCAGCTTTCGAATACTTCAAGGCTCGTTTTTCTACGAAAAGTTCACTACAACGGTGCTAATTTAAAGTCGACCTGCAAAATTAAAGAAAAAACTTCAACTTTCATAGCGTGCACGTTGAAAACAAAATTTATTCTAAAATTTTTATTAATTGTGTCGTAAAATTTAACAATTTCTCTTTAAAATGCTTTTTTAATCATTGCGCTACCATTTTTTTTCACTGAGTTATGACAATTTGAAGTGAGTACCTAGTGCATTTTCAGGTCTTTTCTCTACAAATCTGTATTCTGCCACCGATTTGTATCTTTTGAAACTGCTCTGTTGGCAAAATGGTGCAAATAATAAATTGCAATGTTTATACGGGAGTGACAAACCGCGGGGTACTTATCTCCGCTGTGACACACACGTACTTACACAAGATTTAAATTCGACTAAATGAAGTATTTTGGGTCGAGTAATTTATACAGATAATGATAGTGGTCATTTTAGTGATGTGAGAGCTTTTCAAACACACTAACTTCGATCGATTTTGAGAAAAAATTGAATAATCATCTTCTTTCACGGGGAGGTACACAGTCGGACTTACACCTCGTGTATTGTGTGGTGTGTGTGTGTGTCACAGCGGAGATAAGTACCCTGCGGTTCGTCACTCTTATATAATCTTTGCAATTTGTCATTTGCGCCTTTTTGCCAATAGAGCATTTCAAAAGATACGAACATCGGCGGCAGAATACAGATTTTTAGAAAAAAAACCTGAAAATGCACTACTTCACTTCAAATTGTCATAATTCAGTGAAAAAAAATGGTCGCGGAATGATTAAAAAAGCATTTAAAGAGAAAATGTTAAATTTTACGATGCAATTGATAAATTTGGAGAATAAATGGTAAATCTAAAGAATAGTGGCCTCTTCACCGATTTCGTTGAACTTATGCTTAATCGACGCGTTTTTGCATGAAAGAATCTGGTAGAAAAAAGTGTCGCTCCGCCCCCGCGCGCGAAGCGATTTACAGTTAAAGTTGACGACTATCAGGTTATGAACCTGTCATACCGACAAGATGTAGCGACTACGAACATGCCCCGCGACCACATACGCATGCTCCGTGGCCGCACGCGCATGCAAAAGTACGCGAATTTGAAACGTATTTGCACTGAGAATCGAAAAACAGTAATAATCTCTGAATTTTCGTTCATTCTCAACTTTTAATCTCAATACACAGATGCTTACTGAAAAAAAAGTAATGTCTGCTGAAAAACACAGTAGTATCTAAAGACTAAGATTGTAAACGATATTGAAAGAATAAATAATTACTGAGGAGTTTCATTTTCAATCATGTGCGATTCTGTAACCATTACTGTTGGCTCTCAGTATTCGTTCTATCGCGCGAGCTCATCAGAGATCGAGATTCAGAATTTTATGCTGGGTCTACAATGCGAGTCGCAAAGTCGTGAGTCGCAAGAATTGACCAATCACAGTCGAATTTGAGGAGAATAATCGACTGTGATTGGTCAATTCTTGCGACTCACGATTTTGCGACTCGCATTGTAGACCCAGCATTACTGTAGAATGCAGCGCTGACGATGACAATTGACAGTATAGCGCGACGTGTTCAGACGTTGGCTGAGAAAGGAAAATCACAGCTTTATTCTCGTGCGTATTCTTGGCGTAAAGGTTAAGATTTATATCAAAAGTATAAAGTGCTAATAAGAAAGTAAGTAAGATTTATCCAATTATTTTAAGTGATATTAAATATTATTGAATGTTTATTATTAACATTTAAAGTTAGTTTGGAAACCAAGTTCTTAACTTAATTTCTAGCAACATCTCTTGCTTTGCTTATGGCAATATGCGGTGAACTGTATATAATGGATGAAACGGAAAGTGAGATTTCAGAATTAAGTAATAATAATTAATTTTTCAAAATTAGATCTTTAGTAATACAAACAATTTTACAACATATCTTGATTTGTCAATTCGACTCCTTCTCTCAACACGCAATATTTTTTTCTGAACCGGTAAAGTGGAATAATATTCATGATATATAATTAATCATGTCAATATAGTGTTCATACTAATATCTAAAAATTTTATATTGTAGGAATTGTCTAAAGATTACTCGAATAATTATGTGGTTAAATCTTCTCAATCGACTGAAGATACTAATTTTATGTTAAATAATTCTTTCATCAATAAGGTTGGCAGAATGCCTACATATATATAAGTAAACATCAATAAAAATTTAAATTTTAGCATGAAAAATTGCGCCTATTTAATTATTCTAATAATGAAATATATAAGAATAATTAAATATATTTTATTTTATTAGGAAAATTATCATATAATGAACCAGATTGAAACAAACACACATCGTATTCACATCAATCTGCAGTTGCAACTACTTGAAAAAGCACGTCTATTGATGTAGCAGTTATAATGATAGATACCACAAGCGTACGATTAGCTCGCGTTAGCGTGTTAGGTTGCGATCCCGGTTCAAATCCCGTCGATGCGTTCTCAAAAATTGTAAAACAGTGCGTAATTTTAATTAATAAAATAGAATATATGCGAACCCACGAATACAAATTAAATTATAAAATATTAGAAAAAAAATAAGAACCATTTGAAAATAAAAAGAAAAATTGTTTTTTTTCGTTAAAATATTGCACCGGAATCATTACTGGTCTTTATCGTAATGGTTACTGTGAAATCCATACTGATTACTGGAAGAATGGTAGCAGTACGTAATGGTTACTGTAAGAAAGACTAAAAGTTGAGAGCGAGCAAAAATACAATAACTGTTACGGTTTTTTCAGCTCTCAGTGTGTACTTATAATGCATATCACTTACAATTAGCTTTCAATTACTACGTTTACGCGAGCGAAACTTCTGTAGTACTTACAATAATTTCTTCGCGTAAACGGGATTTTGTAGTAACTTACGATAATTAACTCCGCGTAAACGAGTGAATTATCGTAAGTTACTACAGAAGTAACGCTCGCGTAAAACAGTAATGATAACATATCTTATATATATATCAATACATAGCAGTGCGGGCGGGGGGGGGGGGGGCTTCACCTGCACCTCCTCATGCATCCCAGCATGTGCTTTATAAGTTATAAAGCGTGGTTCACGTGCATTAGGGGGGTGCAGGGGGGGCGAAGCCCCTCCCCGCTCACGCTTAAAGCCCAGTACATTTTCTACCCGGGCACGCCGAAGGCGTGTCCTAGGGGTGCGGGGGGCCAAGCCCCCCCCCGCCCACACTCCTAGGTTCACTCACACCCGACCATGGGGGGTGGGTGCAGGGGGGCGAAGCCCCCCGCCCACGCATGTACTTTGATATATATATCGATTATATTAACGAGTAGGGATGTAATAATATTACATAATTTATTACTAATTTGTCTATCATAAATTATGTTAATATTCATTACATATCCCTACTGGTCAATATATCCTATATAAATATCAAAGTACATGCGTGGGCGGGGGGGGCTTTGCCCCCCCCCCCCCATGATCGGTGTGGTGAACCTAGGAGTGTGGGCGGGGGGGGGGGCTTTGCACGGGGCGGTGTAGGTAACGTTGTTGAAGCGTGGGCAGGGGAGGCTTCGCCCCCCCCCCCCCGCACCCTTTCCCCCAGGACACGCCTTCGGCGTACCCGGGTAGGAAATGTACGGGCTTTAAGCGTGAGCGGGGGAACTTTGCCCCCCTGCACCCCTCCATGCACGTAAACCTCGCTTTATAACTTATAAAGCACATGCATATGCTTTAATATATATATAAGATATGTTTATCATTGAAAGCTAATTGTAAGTGATATGCATTATAAGTACATATACGTTTCAAATTCGCGCACTTTTGCATGCGCGTGCGGCCACGGAGCATGCGCATGTGGTCGCGGGGCATGTTCGTAGCTCGCTACATCTTGTCGGTATAACGGTTTCATAACCTGATAGTCGTCAACTTTAACTGTTAATATCTCGCTTCGCGGGGCAGAACGACACTTTTTTCTGCCAGATTCTTTCGTTTCACGCAAAAACTCGTCAATTAAGCCTAAGTCCAACGAAATCGGTGAGGAGGCCACTATTCTTCAGATTTACCGAATAAATTTTTTTTCAACGTGCACGCTATGAAAGTTGAAGTTTTTTCTTCAATTTTGCAATGTCGACTTTAAATTAGCGCCGTTTGTAGTACAATCTTCTAGTAGTAGAGAAACGAGCCTCGAAGCATTCGAAAGCTGAGGATTCAAGCTTTAAAACGCTCTTTTAAACATCACTTTGCGATCATTTTTCACAAAGATATGTAACTTTGAATTTGATGCTTTTTAGCGCTGATTTTAAGTGACCCATTTTTTGCGGTGAGTGTATATATTTTGCTATACTCCGTTCAACGACAGATTGAAGCACAATGTCAGGCAACAGGCAATATGGAACAGGGAATAGAAATCAGAAATCATGTATAAATGCAGAATAAACAGTGACACAGGCAATAAACACAGAGTTTCCGTCACGTTGGAAATTCTGTGCCTATTGCCAGTTGCCAACCAATCATAGCATTCGTATTTTTTAGGTTATAATTAACGATTTTTTGGTTATTTCTTGTTCCTATTGTCTGTTGCCTGGCATTGTGCAAGGGGCTTAAGAGTAGATCAGACGATAACTCGTCCGTCTCGCGCAGGTCTCCCCCCACAGAAGGCCTAGAAAGCCCCCCTAACACTGCCGTGCCGTATACGAGCACGCTACGCTCTTCCCACTTTGCCCATCTATGCGCAGAACCACTCTCAATCTCTCGTTGAACGGAGTATAGTCTGGATAATTGTGAGGAAAGAGAAATTATAAATATTCTTATCACAAAGACTTCGATAATATGATATGAGGAGCGTGCAGATATGACCCGAACTTTTTTCTTAAGTAGTATCTAAATAAATAATTAACGCAAAAATTATTTGATATGTGTTACGTATTGTATCTGTAATATGAGTTTATGATACAATACACACACAAGTATTTGATCATTTTATTGTAATCAGTTTTTGGTCAATATAAGTGCGTATCTCAAAGAAGAAAGATTATTTGAAAAAGTGGAGAGAACATGATTATTTTAATATTTTGCAATCTTTTAAATAAAATAAAGTCCAGGTGAAATTTGAACGACTCCCGTTCATTAGAACATTGACGTGTTGTATAGCCGTCGATTGACGGGGCCTTACTTTGCCGGCGCACCTGGAGGATGTTAGCTGAAGAGTTCTTATCATCTGGACCGACCCTTTGTTCCATCAAGACGCCTACGTTGTATTCGCCGCGTAGACGACCTAAGAGAACCTCCAGTGGATAAGGCGGTGGCCTCCAAGATGTACCCACCACCGCCGGCCAGCCACCGAGACGTTCCAAGATTTTCTTCAAAGGGGCGTCTCCGATCTCTCGTATGCGAGCTACGTTTTTATGTTAATTCGTTTTTGTAAGATATGCAAGAGACATAAGACACATATGTTATTCATATAGACTGGGGCCGTATTCATAGTCCGTTCTTATTTCAAGATCGTCTCAAGTAATGTTTTAAGATCCTAATATGGCTCTTGTAATTGGTTTATATTTATAGTATCTTGAGATTGTATTTAAGACAATCTTAAGGGGATCCTATAGTGGCAGTAATTACCGACATTTAGTTAAAAGCATACAACTTTTAATTGGCTTTACGGAATTGCAAAATCTTGTACAGAATTAAAGTACGCACAAAAATGTAGAGGGTTAGGGTCGGTTTTACTTCAAAAACGAAAAAAAATCGAAACTTCCGAAAATAGCGAAACTCAGAAAATTTTGTCCAAACATTTTTGTAGGTCAAACTTTTAAATGATAACTTTTTGATAAAGAAGACATATACCAAAAGGATTTTTTGCGACTCCAAGTCAGCAATTTTTTAAATATTTTTTTACATCTTTTTCTTATGTCCTATGTATTATTGTACAGTCTATCATTGTTTGTGTGAAAACTTGTGTGAGCGAACTAACTCAGTATATTACAAACCAAAACAGCTCTTAAGTAATGTAAACAACCATAAAGTCATACCTGTCAAAGTCATAACATAAACATTATTGGCGAAACTTCAGAAAATCAGAAACGTTGTAAACCCATGTGACAACTAACTCGTCTCGCGTGGAAAGTGTATGCGTGGAGGCAGTAGGTTCCGCCCCCCTGCGGGGGCTCCACTATTGTTAAACTAGACACATAGTGTGCCTTCAAAATACATGCGTATGGCTTTCCACGCGTGGAAAGTTGTAAACTCATGTAGCACCTTTCGCGTAGAAAGTGTATGCGCGGAAGCAGCAAGTTAAAAATGTTAAAAAAGTTGCTAAACTTTGGAGACGCAAAAAATCCTTTTGGTATGTCTTTTTTATCTAAAAGAAACCTATTCACAAAGTTTGACCTAAATCTGAGCATGGACGTTTTCGGAAGAACAGCCAAAAAAATTAAAATTTGGTCACATAGAGCTGTCACTGACGACAATATTTGCTTATACAAAAATACTGCAGTTTTATATATACAAAATGAGATACAAGTCCTCTTGGAAAACATTTAAGAACAATATCATGCAATTAGAACTAAGATTAAAAGCCTAGAAAAAAAGTTGCGTGCTTTTAACTTTTATATGTGCAAAAGCACATGCAGGTTGATAGGATAAGCACTATTGCGTGAGATGGCGCAGCGATCGAACAAGGACAGATTACTATAGTTAGACAAGGACAGATATGAGAAAACAGGATTAGAAATGTTGACATTATCGACATCGAAGAAGTTCGGCCTTCGCTATAGGATCTCTTTAACTATAAGATCGGACTATGTATATAAATACCGACCTTGGAGTCAATTCTTAGTGTTCATATTTTATCAATTTAGTTCATATGTGTGCATTAATTTATTATTCCCAAAAGAAATGGGTTACAATCGAGCGTATTAAAATAAGCTTATACTATTTCACTCAAAACTTTTAATCCTTGAAGGGAGGATCGGAAATCAAATTGAAAACGTAATATTTACGAATCTATTTCAGGAAAGAAATGAATAGACAGTTGTTCCGTTTTCGACGTTATTCACTATATTAGATTTTAAGACGTAGAAAAGTGAATTTGGATTACAAAAACTTATTAAAAATATTAATATTTTCTGTCATCGAAGACGTAACCAAAAATTTTGCATTTTAATCACAAGTTCTAAGGACTGTCTAAAAACAAATAATCTGCTATTTTCTCTTGTTAGTTTTTTTCAGGAGATTTGCTTTACAGATTAAACTTAAAATAAACCATTAAAGAAATGTTGCTACAAAAGTGATAACAACATAAACAGAAAACTCTAATTTTCGGATAAAAATTGAGGTTATTTATAATAATAACAGAGATAAAACAATTTGTATAAATTCCATATCTAGTTCAATCTATAGAGCAAAATGTCTTAAGGAAAACTAGATAAAAAAATAACAGGTCGCTTTCTTAGAAATTACGGAATCATGGCATACGGCAAAACTAGAATTTTGGGCCCTGTCTTCAATGAGAAAACTCCTATATTCTTAATAAGTTTATATCACAAAATTAATTTTCTACATCTCAAATATAAAAATAAATAACATCTAAGCGAAGAATTGTATCCATTTATTCCTTTCTCTGAAATAAATCGCAAATTTTATCTTCTATTTAGCCATACAAATTTTCTCCTTCTAATCAACCTCTTATAAACCGAGACATATATTAAACAAAGCATATGTTGAAATCAAACCCGAGATCTGCCGATTACACTGGTTTACAAAATAAAAAAAATTTTCTGTACATTTAATGCCACTATTTTTTTCCTATGTATTTTGGCCCGCTAAACTCGAAAATCACATAGAAAATTTTTTTATGGATTGGTTTTTGAGATATAAATGTTTGGATTTTTTTTTTCGGAGATAGCTTCACATTTTAGGCCATATCTCGACTTAGAAACGTACGATTGGGTCGCACAAGCTCTCAAAGTAAAGGTAATCGAATCTCGAACAATCGCGTCTGACATTGTTTTCCAATCGGTTCAGTAGTTTCAGTTTTATGGGCCAAAATATATGAGAAACGTAGATTTTTTGGTCCATAATAAAAATAGAAAATTCACTCTATCGCCATGCAAAAATAGAAAACGTCAAATTATGTCCAGTTTCTTATTGTTTACGTATAGGTTGTACTTTTACGAAGAAAACAAGCTCTGGATGAAGAAAATCTATGGATAAATACCGGAGTTATGAGCAATTGAGTGAAGGTACAAAAAATCAAATTTTACTTTGTTTTTGTATTTTTTCCCTATTTACATAGAAAACGTTTATTTAATTCATTTCATTTCATTTTTATTATTGAATTTCAATATTACATGCGTCGATTAGAAATAATTTTAGCCCTTGGTTTGTCTTCTGTTCTTATTTGTTTCCGGTTCTCTGATGAGGAACCAATATAGTCTCCCAACATTCTTTCATCCCAAAATCCTTGGTATCGCTGCTCAATGGTTTTGATTTCTTGGTGAAACCTTTCACCGTGCTCGTCACTTACGTCACCGAGATTCTCCGGGAAAAAATCCAAGTGGGAATGCAAAAAATAAATTTTGAAAAAATCTGTTCATTTAATGTCAATTTTAATTTCAACAGGCGTAAATATGTCGCTCAAAATTCATTTTTTGCATTCCCACTTGGATTTTTTCCCGGAAAATCTCGGTGACGTAAGTGATGAGCACGATGAAAGGTTTCACTAAGAAATCAAAACCATTGAACAGCGATACCAAGGATTTTGGGTTGAAAAAATGTTGGGAGACTATATTTGGTTCCTCATCAGAGAAATGGAACCAAATAAGAACAGAAGACAAACCAAGGGCTAAAATTATTTCTAATCGACGCATGTAATATTGAAATTCAATAATAAAAATGAACGAAATGAATTAAATAAACGTTTTCTATATAAATAGGGGAAAAATACAAAAACAGAGTAAAATTTGATTTTTTGTACCTTCACTCAATTGCTCATAACTCCGGTATTTATCCATAGATTTTTTTCATCCAGAGCTTGTTTTCTTTGTAAAAGTACAACCTATTAAACAATAAGAAACTGGACATAATTTGACGTTTTCTATTTTTGCAAGGCGATAGAGCGAATTTTCTATTTTTATTGTGGCCCAAAAAATCTACGTTTCTCATATATTTTGGCCCATAACACTGAAACTACTGAACCGATTGGAAAACAATGTGAGACGCGATTGTTCGAGATTCGATTACCTTTACTTTGAGAGCTTGTGCGACCCAATCGTACGTTTCTAAGTCGAGATATGGCCTAAAATATGAAGCTATCTCCGAAAAAAAATCCAAAAATTCATATCTCGAAAACCAATCCATAAAAAAATTTTTTCTATGTGATTTTCGAGTTTAGCGGGCCAAAATACATAGGAAAAAAATAGTGGCATTGAATGTACATTTTGGCTGTAAACCAGTGTTATAAACCGATTTATCGCTTTTACACAATATCTTTCAATCTGATGCGTATAAATAGACACTTGATAATAATATAAATTTAGAGTTTTTTAAATATTATTTATTTTAAATAGATATAGCTACAGCCTTTTGTAGCAAAAAATTAAATATCCAAACCTGTCGAAAACAAATTATGCAAAGTATCTGCTGCAAAATCAACAAAAAATAAATACTTATATGGCTGGTTTTGTACCAGCAGAAATATCAGACATATATTAGAATCTGCTAGTAGAATATAATGATTGATTGATTACAAAAATCGAGCAGAATTTACCATTCGTAACTATTTAAATGATTATGAAGTGACAAATGCTCAATTTCTACTGGCAATCTATCAACAAATTATATCAACAGATTTTGTTTGCAGAACATAATGCCTAATGTGAACATAACTAATGTTAATCCGTTGCAATATTCTGCTAGAATCTGCTGGTATACTGCTATTTTGTTTATCAAGAATTTAAAGATATCATCTGAAGTCATTTCAAGTATTTTTGGTTAAAAATATGCCAATGAAACACGATTTGTGTGTCCAAAAATTTAATTTCATATTTCGTTATTCATATATAGATGTATAAAATTTAATTCGGAAATCTTTAATTATCAGTATTAAATAATTATATAGACATTATATTATAAACATAAGACGTTCATTTCATCGACTGCAATTGGCAAATAATCATCGTGACGATGATTATAATAATCGTCGTGACGATTTGACCATTGGTTTTGGTCCTTCGTCGTCAAGACGTTATATTATGTATAGTTAGACGTTTCTTCAAATTCTAGCCTCTAAATAAAATCGATCCTAAATTTTTTTATCAAAATATATAATAAAAAAAGAGAGAGATTACGATCATTTGAGACACCCTATGAATTATTTATACCCACAGATATCCACACACGACCTGTAGAACATCTTCGCTTTAAGAGTGGCATTATTGTCGTTCGCATTTGGCGGTTCCTCGAGAACGCGTTTCAGGATCACTTGCAGCTGATCAGCTAGTATCTCAAAGGTGCTGATGGCACTCCGATCCTCTGGTATCACATGCAATCGATTCCACGTGCCGCAAGCGTATTGAAAAAAGTCGACGCAGGGCGCCACGGTTCGATCCATCGCCGCTAATAAACTCGCCGCTAAATTACAATAAATTCTCTGATTAATTTTTCTCGCTCTCACAAAATCAGGGTTGAGAAATAATATGCGCGTTACTTATAACGCAAGTACAACTAGGGCCCAAACAGGCGAGATACTTTTTAGCACTTCAGAGAAACGCTATAGACCCGTATAGACGGGCCACTCTGTAGCACCACAGAGAAGCGCTACAAATTCGTACAATCGTGCCACTTTGTAGCGCTACAGACCTCTACAAACAGGCCACTTTGTAGCGCTTCAGAGACGCACTACAGGCCTGTATAAGTAAATGCACAGGCTTTTCTGAGGCGCTTCAAAGTGGCACGTCTGTTTACCACAAATGTCTGTACTAAACTAGATGCTAACATGTCATCATTGGAATAGCACGACTTGCATCACATAAGGTTTTCAGTTGTAGAGAGATAACGGCAGCGGTCCTGCGCGCGCGAGTGTGTGTGTGTGTGTGTGTGTGTGTGTGTGTGTGTGTGTGTGTGTGTAATTGTTACACTGTTGGAAAATTTTTTTTACTTTTGTAAAAAAATCTACTGGTTAAAGTTTTTGTGTAAAGTAATCAACACATACATGTGTAGATTTAACATATGTCTGCTACGTTAATTGAATTTAACAAACATGAAATGTAAAGAGGAATGTAAAGTAACCTGATTTTCGCCGATTTTGGCGATGAAACCTTTTTTATGCATGTTTTCTTATATTTCTTTATGTGCTAAATCGTTATCAAACGTTTATTTCAAGCTGATATGAAGCGAAAATAGTGGAAATCGCATTTAAAGCAGCAGATTTGTAAAAATCTGACCAAAAACTTAAGAATATATAACATTTTCTTACCCTTTCTTTCTCTTTCTACTACTTCCCACCCCACCCTCACTACTCTTATTTAACCTAACATTACCCATTCTAACATAAAAAACCCAGCTCAACCTATCACCCAACCTAATCCAATACAACCAAACCTACCCGAAACTGCCCCAAACTAATCCGTTTCCCTCCCTCTCTCCTTCTTCCCCTTTCCTCCTCTTTTCCCACGCTCTTCTCTCCTTCTGTCTCACACACACACACACACACACACACACACACACACACACACACACACACACACACACACACTTACTTTCTCTCTCCCTGCATATACTATCGGAATCGGCGTTAAACTGTAGGTCCCACATATATCCGATACACAGATATATGCAGATAAATCCGCAACGCTCGGAATCGATCAAGCGGCTTAAAGAAGAAGACAGATATCTCCGTATCCCGTTCAGACACGTAACGATTGGACACCGCTCAATTAGACACGTACTTTTATACACGTTTTATTGGACACTGCTCGATTGGACACTGCACATTGCACGATTGGACACGCACATTGCACGATTGGACACCGCTCGATTGGACACCGCACGATTGAACACCGTTCGATTGGACACCGTTCGATTGGACACCGCACGATTGGACACCGCATGATTGGACACCGCACGATTGAGCACCGCACTATTGGACACGTATGCCAATCCAATTGTTGTGTGAGTGAGTCACACATACAACAGGGTTGGGTTAGGATAAGTTAGTTTTTTGGAGGTGAAGCCCCCCCGTAGGAGGGGCGGAACCCACTGCAGTTACACGCGGTGCCCAATCATGCGGTATCCAACAGAATGGTGTCCAATCATGTGGTGTCCAATCATGTGGTGTCCAATCGCGTGGTGTCCAATCGTGTGGTGTCCAATCGTGCAGTGTCCAATCGGGCATTGTCCAATCGGGCAGTGTCCAATCGGGCAGTGTCCAATCCGGCAGTGTCCAATCGTTACGTGTCCAAATGGAGGTCACCCGAAGAAGACTGACATACTTTCGTTTCTATTTCAAGAAGAACTATTTCTGTTTGAATTTTTCTAGAATTATTTTTTCTCATTTCCGGCAATAAACACTCCGACTTTGTAGCATATTTTTTCATTCTTTTATTTGTCGAGATGGGTAAGATTTGTAGCATTTGCGGCGTGAGTCTGGGTAAAAAAGCAAGAGCTTCATATTCTTTTGTAGGCGATAACGTTTTTAAATGCGTAATATATTACAGAAAATGTCATCGCGGCCAAACTCAAGCTGTACAAAATACAGCTTACACAGCTCCAAATAAGAATGACCGTCCTATAGAAAAATCTGATTCAGAGAATATCATATTACCTATAAGTGGATATTTAATCATGAGAAATGTATCTTTGGCTGTGATTCTAAACAGATTAGAAAATTTTCTAGAAAAGAATGTACTTCTTTTTATGTTCAAATTCACAGAAATTATCAATTCACAGGAATTATTATTAAATATGGTTCATGGATCCAATATGGTCATATGTGTGATGCTCATAAGGAGAATTTATCATGCTTGATGATTTTGCTCCATGTAATGATAATATTCAATTTACTATTAATGAATTGGTAGCATATTTAGAAACTATGAAGGATATGATTAATGATAAAAACAAGAAAAAACTAAACATCCTTTTTTTAGATCTGAGCGAATCAAAATTATCATTCGAGACAGGGTTGACACAAGAGCAATTTCGTACACTCCTACACATTACTTTGAAAATGAGCACATCAATTTTCATGACATATCACTAGCTTTAGGATTGTTTATGGGCTTAGTTGGCATAGGATTGCTGTAGGCTCCGTAGAGTATATATTTTCGACGAATTAAGCTTACGTTATAACGTAACGAGAAAAACACTGTTAGTAAGTATGTTAGTAAGATCAATTCTGATGAAGAGGTTTTGTTCTATTTATTTGTCTCTAGAAAAGAATCGAGCTGATATGATTCCCCATCAAACTAAAAGAGCAAGAGGCTTATATAATGCTGAAGGAAATCATATCGTTTTAATTCTAGACGAGACGTATTTGTTTATACAAAAGAGTAACTTCGAATTTCAAAAGATTACTTATTCTGATCATAAATACAGAAATCTTATAAAACCTTTCATGGTTGTCTATCCGTATAGCTACATAGCTGACGTTTTTGGGTCATACTCAGGAAACGAGAATGATGCTTCAAAAATGATTAATCTTTTAAAAAAAGATATATGGTCATCTTTCCAGCCTGGCGATGTTTTTCTTATTGATCGCGGTTTTAGAGATACGAATAGAGGACATAGAAGCTAAGGGATTTGTAGCAATAATGCCATCATTTAATGACGGTCCTGGAAAAGCATTGACAATAAAACAAACAAACAAGTCACGCATTGTTACTGCTCGCTACGCAGTCGAAGATGTAAATGGAAAAATAAAGCAGAAGTTTCCACATTTCAGTTCAATTATACAAAATAGTACAGTTAAAACTCTTTACATAGACTTCAGAATAGCCTGTGTAATTCACAATTTTACTTTTAAGGGGATGCTGGAGCCGTAGGCGAACTCGATTAGCGTCGATAAAGAAGGCCGGCGAACTCTACGCGCGAATTACAGCGCCCTTTACCTTCACGGTGGTAGGAATTGGAATCAAAAATGTCGATGTCGAAGCGTCGGAGCGCTCGGCGATCAGACTCGATGGCGGGGTGAGACGGGTGAGACTGGATGGTGGGGCGAGCGCGCAACGGCTCGGTTCTCGGCTCATGCCCGGTCTTCGTGCCCGAACGTCCGGGCCCTAATTATAATATGTGTGTACTCACACGCGCGCACGCACACATATTCTAATATATACTACATATACTATGTTTACGCGAGCGTTACTTCCGTAGTAACTTACTCAAACTATCACAACTTACGATAATTTTCTCCGCGTAAACGGGGGTCTCTAGCCGAGATAAGTTACTACAGAAGTATAACGCTCCGCGTAAACATAGCAATAGCCATATATACAATACAGGAATGTAGTTTGGTATACAAGTACCAAATGCTATCCGGAGGTAGTGTACTTCTCAAGCGTTTTCGAGAAATCGGTTTGAAGTTCAGCACGCTACATTAGTACCGCGGCAGTAAAAGGTTCGCCAAGTATAATGTCGCTGGCCGGACGGACTAGACTGCGCTACGACTGCAGGTCGCGTGTTCGTCTACTCTGTTATCTGTTTCACTCTCTTATTTCTTTTACTGTTACAAATAAAAATGTACAGAATGTATAACAATACGCAGACAAATCCTTTATATCATCGAACGTTTTTTTGTCTTTGTCATGAAAAAAAATAACAGTGCACAAATAATAAGTATATAAATATATGTATCATCTAGGCGGCGAAATATGAAACAAGGGAATAAGTTATGCATATGTTTATTGTTTTCTGTATGTATAGGTGTACAAAAAAGTAGATACAATAATAAACGCAATTATTCATAAAATAAACTGCAAGTGCACGGTTATAACAACGTCCTCTATGCATTCGTATTGCCGTTGGAATGTTAGCACGGCATAGTCGCCACTCCTCTTCGTAAAACGTTCCCGCTAAAAAATGTTTTATATAAAAGTATACATAAATACATAGAATTATATAAAATTATGTACCATACATGTCCATACATGTTTTTATATTGTATATTTCTATATATTTTTATATAATTCTACATAATTCTATAGATTTATATGTGCTTTTATAAAAAAATTTTTTAAAGAAAAAGAATTGTTTATATATAATCATATATGTATAATTGAATATAATTTAATATAATTATAAATAAGTAATTTTTTCCCTTTAAAATTTTTGTCTATAAAAGCATGTATACATCTATAGAATTATGCAGAATTATTTAAAATTACATTTAGAATTACATTTGTGTGTATTATCATATGTGTTTACTCACATGCGCGCAAGCATATTACAATACATACTACATAGCCATGTACATATAATGCAGGAATGTAGTATTGGTATACAAGAATTACCAAATGCTATCCGGAGGTGATGCACCTCTCAAGCGTTTGAAATCGCGATTTGAAATTTAGCACGCAACATTAGTACCGCTGCAGTAAAAGGTTTGTCAAGTAACGTCGGTAGCTTGGTGGACTAGGCAGTCGCGCGCCATCTTAGCTTGCCGATACACGCATTGCCAAGCCGAGCACGACTATTTTCTTGCTTTACAAGCACACAGAGAGCAGAGAGCGTAATTCAACACGCAGTGCCTCAGCACTACGAAGGTGGAGTCAATCACGAATGTAAGTGATAGAAAAAAAAGGCCGTTGAGCCTGATAACATAAAAGCGAGTGCCATAACCTCGCATGTAGAGTCGGACGTGTTTACTCTACGAGGCCCACAAGGAAAGCTTCTAAATATCACTGGGATAAGCAAAGCAACAATAAAAAGGCTGCAAGGACAACGAAAGGACCGGCGTCATAACCCGATGCCGAACATCAACGCGCCAAGGATGAAAAAGCCACGACAATCTAACGGGTCTGACAAAGAAAATGAGTCGCCCGAATTTTCTTGTTCCATAACGACGTCACAACAAGACGAACCAGCTCAAAGAAACGGAATCCTCAACAAGGGAAGCACACCGGAATATAATATTGAGGTGACGAACAAATACTCACCATTAAACGACATCACAAATCGAATGGAAACCGATTCGGAGGAAGCGGAAAATATAATTAAGGAGCTGAGATCTCGTAATCAAACCCGTAATACGGACATAGCCACCATCTCACAGAGCTCGGGTACAGACGGGCAGGAGGAAGCATCACAGCACACGCAAAATACACAGCCAGGATCCGCGGGCACTCAAAAGCACAATGAAGAAAGGAAAAGCCAGTCCAGTAAGAAGAATCAAAGCAAAGAAGGGAAGCCCCCGCCCCTCAATATACTATATCAAGACCCCAAGGATACAGAGCGACTAATAGTAAGCCAAATTAAAAACTCAGATTTTGTAATAAAGCGCGTAAACGATAAAAAGCATGTGCTACAGATGTTCTCGTTGGCCGATTATCACCGAGCGAAAAAATTATTAGAGTCAGTGCATACGTGTTTCTATACGTTCACTCCAAAAAAAGAGAAAACAATTACAGTTATTCTAAAAGGTATCGATCACTTATATGATCCACAAACAATTCTTGACGAGCTAAACGCATTAAACATTGAGGAAGTAAAGTTTCAAAAAGTAACGCCTTTTAAAACGAAAAGATCGGTCAATGAGAACATTTCACTACCGATGTTTATGGTACAGCTGGAGGCAGGAAGCAAAGTACAAAAACTGCATAAAATTAATAGAATTTGTCACCATGTCATAAAATGGGAGAAACTTAAAAATAATGAAACAATACAATGTAAAAGATGCCAAAGATTAGGACATACAGCCTCCAACTGTAACTTGAGATATCGCTGCGTGAAATGTAGCGAGTCGCACATGCCGGGAAAATGTCCGATTACTCCCGATAGCATAACCGACAGATTTAAATTGTTCTGTGCAAACTGTAATAGCCATGGCCACCCGGCATCCTATCGAGGATGCCCGGTGCTTCTAGATCTAAAAAGAAAAATGATAGAAAAGAAGGATGAATTTAAAGAAAAAAGAGATAAAAAATTAGTAAGCCTGAAAAACTATGTAAAAAGCAACGTTAGTTTTGCGGAAATACTTAGAGGCAGCTCAAGTCAAGAAGAGTCACAATCTAAAAGAGGTCCTTTATCTAATAGCTTTCCTTCAGTAGAAATAAATGACATGCTAAATGATTTCAAAACTCAAATGTTAGCAATAATACAAAAACAACAGGAACAAATAAATAATATAACAACTTTAATAGAAAATACAGATAAAAAAATAAACTATGTATTAAACATCATTGACAATGGACCTACAAGAAATGGCTAATACAGATTGCAGCTATAAAATTATATCAGAATTGAAAATTATTTCAATTAATGTAAATTCTATTGTAACAAATCAGCGCAGGTCATCCCTGACAAATTTGTTAAAGGAAAAAAAACCAGACGTAGTTTTTCTCTCGGAAACAAGACTGAATGCAAATCATGTAGTAAATTTCCAAAACTACAACATGATCAGAAATGACAGGAAGAATAGGATGGGTGGAGGAACTGCGATACTGATAAAAAGAAATATTGAATTCAAAAGAGTCAACATACAATTACAACAATGTGAGACACTCATTGAATATACAATAATCAAAATAAAAATCAAAGCCAATACTCACCTGATATTAATTTCAGTCTGTGCACCTTGCGGAGGCCAGAAGGAATTCATCCCGGAACTGGATCTGTTATTTAAAAAGCTTCAACTAGAAAAAGAGCAAAACTATTATATAATTGCAGGTGACTTAAACGCTAAACACACTAGTTGGTCAAATTCAGAAAATAATCCTCGAGGTATATCCCTCCACGGATGGATGAGAACTAACGAATTTAAATATAGAAGTAAATTGTATAGTACGCTAACACCCTCCTATCCATTCGGAGAGTCATTCCTGGATGTTATTATTGCAGACGTAAGATTAGACTTTGAAAACGCGGTGGATTCTTTCAAATTACACTGTATTCCTTATGATAGCGATCATAACGCTCTAATTGCAAAAGTATCACTAGAGTCAGACACACAGATACCCCTTTTAAATGATACTCAACAGCGCATATATAATTATAAGAAGGCCGATTGGGATAAATTTCGCGAAGCATGCAAACAAAACTATAATTGTGATATCCCTAACAACAGAAATTTATCGATAAAAGAGACTATACTATACTTAAAAGAAATGGACAACATATAATTAAAAAAGCGATGACAATAGCAATTCCAAAAGTCAAACCCAGAGACGGCGTAGACGCTTACATTAATGAGAATATTAAAAACCTACAAAAATTTAAGAGCCACATACTAACGCAACTCCACCGAAAACAAAGGGACTGGACAAATGACAATGACAGTGCAATAAAAATACTAAAGAAACTGCTATATGAAGTACGCAGCCGATTAAAAGTAGAATTCGCGAGCTCGGTTAACAAGTACTGAGAAGAAAAAATTAAAAATATCCCAATTAACAACTCAGCATTAATGTTCCCCCAAATTAATTCAATATTTCGCAAAAAGGGTAAAGCAGAAATAGGAAATTTAAAAATAATACGCGACAGAGCACACGTTCTAAAGGACTATAACGTCAAGATAGATAACTTAATAACAAACGAAAATGACGAATTACTGATAAACAATGATGAAGATAAACTAAATGTAATTGGGGCTTTTTTAGCAAATATAAATAATGAAAATAAGAATGGAAACAATCGGTTTACGGAATATATAGAAAATAAAGCGAGTGAATTTATTAATAACATGAACGATAGACGCGATATTACGTTATGTACATTCAGCGAGAATAATCCGGCAGATAATCCGTCAATTACTGTAGAACCGCAAGAATATTTTACGAATGTGACATGCTTGAAAAAGAAATTTAAAAACCTTAATAATAAAAAATCAGCAGGTATAGACGGTATCCCCAATGTAGTCTTGAAACAGATACCACCACCCATGATCCAAATTTACGCAATACTTTTTAATAACTTACTGAACCACAGACATTTCCCAACGCACTGGAAAAAAGCAGCAGTAGTCCCCATATTAAAAAAAGATAAAGACGACACGAATCCAACAAATTACAGACCCATCAGCCTACTACCAAACATTAGTAAAATATTTGAAATGGTAATAAATGATGCATTGTTAGTGGAATGTGCTAAAAATAATATACTTCCGGAAAACCAATTCGGCTTTAGGGCTAAACATTCGACAGTACACGCAATAAACAAACTAACATCAGACGTGTGCTGGGCAGTAAACGGGAAAAAGTGCGTAGGCGCATGCTTAATAGACTTGGAAAAAGCGTTCGATTCTGTATGGTGTGACGTGACAAGTCACGTCCACTTTCCGGACGGGCTCGGCCGAGGGGAATTTGGAGATGCTCCCTCGCGCGGAGCGGGGAAGGGTCCTAACGTTAGATTAATTAGTATTTAAGTTCGTAGGAAAGATTGCCAGGGATGACCGGAGCCCATTTGTAACGGCCATGAGCCGCAACGAGGGAAATTAAGAGGACTAGGAGACGGCTGGGAAACGTGGCTGTAGGTCGGGCCGCGCCCGCGCCTCCCCGTTCGCCACGGCGGGCGCCCATGGAGATTGGAGATTCGACCCCGCGCTTGGCACCATCGGCCAGTGACAACCGCAGACGCCCGGGGGACGCCCTGAGGTAGTACCAGAGAGGCCAGGGAGGTCGGAACGGCACGAGGAAGGGCCCGTCCTCGTGACCGTCGCCCCAAGGGTTGCCGGCGACGTGGCCATGGCCTGGCCAGCCAGGCACACGTTACGCCGAGCTACGAGTCGCGGCCAGGACAGCCGGACTCGTTACAAAAGGCCGCGTCGAGGTGGAGGCGCGAGTAACAGCGTCGCAGCAGTGGAGGCGCCGTGGAGTAACGCCAGCGCGAACAGTCAGGGACGGCGCTCGGATTGGAGAGCGCGCGCGGAACGCACCGAGTGCGCAGGCGCGGGGAGCCGACGCGAGCCCGACACGCCATCGTCCCGGCACTGTCGTGCCAGCCGTGACGAGGGACGCATCTCCAGCCTCGAGGTGGACCTCCCGGACCGATTGAGCAGCGATTCTTTGTAAGGTCACCACCCTGGCGCCTTCGCGGTGAAACGGACGTTCTGCTCGAGGCGCCGGCCCCGGAGTGTACCTGCCGTGCTGTTACCGTCGCGAGAGAGTAAAGAGGGAGGATCGTATCTGAATCCTCGCCGGGGCCTCGCCGACAGCAGAACTCCAAGTAGGTAGAGACCGTAGGGGACCCTCCCCGGGAATTCCGCCGCGGCCGACAGTCACCCGCGTGCGTTTCGTGAGTGTCGTTTCGTGTGTTGTGCGCGATCGGACGGCGAGTGACGACGGGAGTCGCGCCGGGAGGATCGCGGTAATAATTGTGTTAGGCGGGCGCCGAGTGGCCATGTACTTTGGAGGGCACTTGACCCCGTTATTGTGACGCTACGCATTCGGGCTGCGGAGACCGTTAATTGGCGTTGGCAGCGATCGTCGGGATCGACGTGGCACCGCGGAATCGCCGGACTCGTGCGAGACGGGATTTGCGCGGCTGACCGCGGGATCGTCCGCGATACGTGTTTAATTTCGTGTTTCGTGTGGCGTACGGGATCGCAAACGCCCGAGTGCCACCAGCGAAAGTCACATAAGTTTCGTGTACGTGGCATGCGGCCGCGTCGTGTATATCGTGTTATAGCGTATTTGCTTGTGTCGCGTTGCATAGTATTCGTCCCCGCGGAATCGTCGAGTCGAACTCGTAATAGGGATTCGTTAATTGCGTCGGTCCCCTTGAGGCATGTTCTATCGCGGGAATCTTCGCGTCGGCTTCTTTGAACTATGTTACTGCGGATGAGTTGCGTTAAGTATTCGCGTTAAAATCTTGCGCCTTCTAAGCAGTCGCGTTCGTGGAATATTCGCGTTGATATTGCGCTATTCAGATACTGGTGTTCGTCGTTCGGCGACTTATTCGCGTCCGCCGTCTTGCGATAGTCTCTAAGTATTCGCGTTCGTTACCTCGGCTTAGTTATTAAGTATCGCGCTACCGTAATCCTTCCGATTTCCGATTGATTTCGCATATCTTTTGATCTTTACTTACACCTCTGTCTCTAATATTCTATTTGTTTTTCTTTCAAATATATTCTTTCTATTTTATTTCTGTGCTCTAATTGCGTATCGCCCCGCTCCAAATTCCCGCCGGCCAAAAGCCCAGCCCTGAGTCTTCGGGCAAATTCGTGAGTAAATTAATAGTAGTATCGTGTTCGGTGGCGTGCATAGTCACGCCTGGCGCCCAGATTAAGTGAGAGTTGATGCATCGGTAAGTTAATCCACGATAGCTCTCCTCCGGATAGCGAGACCGGAGGAAAAAGCGTCGCAATGGATAAACGGACTAATAGTCAAACTAATAAAAGAAGGATTACAAGTGCACATGATAGAAATGTTAATTAATATGATAAAAGATAGATCCTTCATAGTACAAATAGGATCGAACGTTTCATCCATAATATTTGTGATACTAAATGGGTTGCAGCAGGGAACAGTTAATGCACCCATCCTTTTCAACATACACACATCTGACGTACTAAAACTTTATGACATGAGCGCAACGTACCCAATCAAAGCAATCGCATTTGCTGATGACCTAATTATATACCACGAAGATTCGTGGCCGACTAGAATTCAATCCACTCTACAGGACAGATTTGAAAGAATCCACGCGTATTACAAGGCCTGGAAACTAAAAATAAATATCAATAAGTGCGAGACAATTCTATTCAGACAAAATCTCGATTACGCTAACAGAAATGTACGAAAAAACTACAAAACATTTGCGTTAAAAGGAAACAAAGAGAGCAATGAGGTTATACCACATAGATCATGCGTAAAATACTTAGATGTTAATATAGATGAAAAGCTGAAATTTAACATTCATGTAGAAACACAACTGAATAAAGCAAAAAAAGCTTTCTTTAAATTCAAAAGAATATTCTACTCCAGAATATTGAACGAAAAAATAAAGATAATATGCTATCTACTGTTAGTAAGGCCAATTATAACGTATGGCTGCCCGGTGTGGTATAACATCAGCGCTTCACAAATGGAGAAAATTAGACTGTTCGAGCGAAAATGTCTAAAAGTATGCCTAAGAATGTTTGCAAATCCGGCGTACGATTATCAAAGACAATACAGTAATAAAAAAGTATACGATAAAGCTAACATACCGAGAATTGATAACTTCATATTAAAGCTAGTCAGAGATCATTTCGCAAACGCGGCAAAGATAAAACAAAACAGTCTAATTTTCGCAGCACTGTACCCTAATCCAGAGTACTATGCCAGAACATTACTTACCGGTTTCATCCCACCCGAAGCATTTTTGTATCTAGATGCGAACGGTTTTATACATGACCCTAAGGGTATTCCGATAATATATCACATACCTAGACATAAAAACATAAAAAAGATAAATTACCCTGCGAATATAGATTCTTCAAAAGAGAAAACACTACGTTATTGTAAGGACATACCCGAGAGAGATAGTCAGGACAAACATCGCTCGAACCCCAAATACTGGTGGTTGCACGAATAATAAAATTGCGTTAATAGAACATGAATGTGATTTTAAGATTTAAGACAGTTTAAGTGTGATTAGTAAGTAAGCAAATAGTTATACCCGTTGACAAGTACGCGTGAATATTAAGGATTATATAAAACCCGATGGGTTCTCTGCGTTGTTGCTTTTTTTTAAGTTTGTAACTCTTCAATTTTATTTACGTTAAGTCACAGTAATACGGAATACCAGAATTTTTATTCGCCATTTTTTTGTCTGGTCACAATTAATATTGTAACAATAACAGGTTCGTACGCGGATCAACTATATGTGTAACACATGATAATAAGGATAAAAACCACTTACCTGAGAATACAAAATTCCTGAGAGAAGCTCAAATAAGCCCACAGCGAGCTAAATAGAAAAATGTAAATCTGTTTATTGGTTTTAAGAACCCAGTTATGTATTTTGGCATAATAAACATTTCATACTACTACTACTACTTGGTGGACTAGGCGCTACGCTACGAGTCTGCACGTCGCGTGTTCGCGCCCACTCTGTCTATTATTTTTGTCACACTTTTTTTTTACTGTTACAAATAAAAATATGTACAAATATGTATAACAATACGCAGACAAATCCTTTATATCATTGAACGTTTTTTGTTTTTGTCTTGAATAAAAATAACAGTGCACAAATAATAAGTATATAAATATATGTATCATCTAGGCGGCGAAATATGAAACAAGGGAATAAGTTATGCATATGTTTATTGTTTTCTGTATGTATAGGTATACAAACAGATAGGTACAATGATATAAAAGCAATTATTCGTGAAATAAACTGTATGTGCACCGTTTGCCCTGTATGCATTCGTATTACCGTTAGAATTTTAGTGCGGCATAGCCGCCACTTCTTTTCGTAAATTTTAATGTTAGCAGATATAAAATATAAAAACCTACGGAAAGGAGTGGCGGCTATATTGCACTAAAATTTCAACGACAATTCAAATGCATACAGGACGTTATTATAATTGTGCATGTTGGAGAGAGGAGGAGGATAGAAGATGCAGAATATGCCAAAAAGAAGAGGAGAACATATACTAAAAGAATGTGAAGCGACAAAAAGCGAGATACAGCTAAAAGAATTTTTAGGAGAGGAAGGAAAAGGACTAGAAGTAATGAAATGGATTGAAAAGGTTAGAAAAGAGGCGGAGAAAAGGGAGGGAAATGATAAGGAACGAGTAGGGGAGGGAGGGATCGAGAATGTATAAGGCTAAGGGCCAGGTCGGGATAGGAAGAGTGAAATGTACAGGGTTGGGTACTCCCTTCAAAACGCCAATGTAATGGACAGATTCTATATGTTTGTAATGTATGTAAGAGTTGACGGAGGTCATCCTAAGCCGCAAGGCAAGGATTAAAATAAATAAATTAATTAATTAATTATAATTGTGCATGCAGTTTATTTCACGAGTAATTGCGTTTATTATTGTACCTACCTATTTACATACCTATACATACAGAAAACAATAAACATATACATAACTTATTTCTCTCTTTCATATTTCGCCACCTAGATGATACATATACATATGCAGAGTGTCCCATCGCCCCAGGCAAAAATCTCAAAAAATATAGAAAATGCAGAAAAATGTTTCAGATAAAAGTTGTGTGGTTTGAAGAGGGACATCAAATGAGCTGATTAAATTTTTCTTTCATACACTTTTATATGTATAATAAATTGACAAAACATTGAAAAATCATACAATTCTATTTAAAAAGGTGCGACGATCTTTATATGATCTAGTATCTCTATTTTTTTGTGATAAGATATAGGAAGAACACACAAATATTTATTTATTTATTATGTTGAATATTTAGTTTGTCATTACCTCTTCTATAAATTATCTGCATAATTTTTTAAAGTAGGAATCACATGATGCACGATTTCTTGAATGATAGCTTGCACGCTGCTATGCCTGCTCTAATGCATGCTAGATACATTCGTTCATTGAACGAGGCAGGCTGGCATGCGTAATATCTCAATCATACGAAGCTTGCAACGATGACAGATCACTTGCACGATGACACTTGCAGTAAAATGTCAATGATGGACAAATAACGTTTATTTTGAATAAAATTCAGAAACGAAAATTGGCTGCTTTAGTTATATTATAATACGACATTTTCGATTCTGACGTTTGACGAATAATCAAGTATGTACACACGGGGGACACAAATGCCTTCTAAATTGCACACGTATCGAAGCATATTCAGAACGCGTGCTCCGTCTCTAAATATTCGCGCATCATGATAATTATTCTGAAAAATAGTTTCAATATAAATATATATATATATATATATATATATATATATATATATATTTCAAGATTATTTAATAATATATTAATATATAAAATTATATTTCAAATAAAAAAATAATTAATGTATAATATAACATTAGAGTTGAAACAGTTACTTTTGAAAAGTAATTTTACTCCCTATACCTCTCCGTCATCGTTGCAAGCTTCGTATGATTCAGAGCATACATGCCGGCGTGCTTCACTCAATGCATGAACGTATCTAGCATGCACCGGAGCAGGCATAGCAGTGTGCAAGCTATCATTCAAGAAATCATGCATCGTGATTCCAGCCACTAAACAAATCCTTTCAAGAACGACGTAATTGTTACTAATTTTATCCATCCTGTACGTGTAGACAGTCTTCGACGAAAAAGAGGCAAAACTTTACTGTTGTATTTTCGTCCCATTATGTCGACACAATACACACAACACTAATACTTCTAAAACACCAATTCACACAATATCGACACTAATTTTACACTGTCGGGATAAACGATACTGTGAACGCGCGGATTCACATGTCTAGCGCGTTCCGTTGTTTTTCATCCGCGCCTAAAGGTGCCAATTCATGGGACGCTGAAAAACAGCGTTGAGCGTCGTCACGTGACATCACTATGATGCCAGCGTCAAGAAAGAGAAGTTGGATTTTTCCAACTTCAAGCGTCAAAGCCAAAGCAGCGCGAAGACCCCGAAATTTTGACGCTGTTTTCCTTTTCATGAATTTCAATTGACGCCGGCGTCAATTGTGGTCATACGACCTTTTTGCCGCTGAAAATGAGCGTCGAGCGTCAGCATAAAAAGGCACCTTAAAGGTGCCTTTTCATGCTGACGCTCGACGCTCGATTTGGGCGTCAAAATTGATCGCGTGATAGGTTTGAATTCCAGCGTCAAATGGCAAAAGCTCAACTATGTTCAGCTTTGACGCTTGACGCTCGTTTCAGTCAATTGACTGTAAATAAAGTATGTATATCGTTAAAAAATAATTAGATGTGTTTGACCGTGTGTGTTCTTGAAGTTGGTCACGTGACGTTTTGACGCCCAAATCAAGCGTCGAGCGTAAGCATGAAAAAGCCCCTTAAAGGTGCCTTTTCACATTGACGCTCGATCGGCACGACGCTCATTTTCAGTGAGCAAAAATCTTCAGAAATAGTATTCTTATTTATATATATATTCGTAAAATATTATTACTTGAAGATATTACTTGAAAATAATTAATATTTTACGTATTTCGAAGCCTATTTTTGATTGTATTGAGACGATCAACGACGATTCAGCGTCAACGCTGGATGTTGAATAAATTCAGCTTTATTTCTTTACGCTAGCGTCAAAGCGAAACCACGTGACCCTAGAAATAATATTTTTTACTTATTTATATTATATAAATAAATTTATATATATATATATATATGGGGCATTCTTTCTCAACGTCACACCCCCCCTGCCCATTTCAAATTTTGGTTAAAAAAACTTTCATTAGGCTCAAATTACAGCAAATTTTATCTATTTTTCCATGCCGTGTGGCAGTTTTAAAAAATTCAACATGGCTAACCAAAAATGGCGGATAAGTGTAACTGCAACTTGAAATACGAGATTAAAATATGTGGATTTTCATGACACTTGGTACGTAAAGGTTTTTGGGGTCGCTGAATACGAATCTGAAGTCAGTTGTTCAAAATTCAAAATGGCGGATCCATCATGATGATCATGATTCATGATCATGATCATGATCCGCCATTTCATCATCATGATGATGATTCATGATCATGATTTTTTGTCATGATTTTTGTCGGATCCATTTTGAATTTTGAACAACTGACTTCAGATTCGTATTCAGCGACCCCAAAAACCTTTACGTACCAAGTGTCATGAAAATCCACATATTTTAATCTCGTATTTCAAGTTGCAGTTACACTTATCCGCCATTTTTGGTTAGCCATGTTGAATTTTTTAAAACTGCCACACGGCATGGAAAAATAGATAAAATTTGCTGTAATTTGAGCCTAATGAAAGTTTTTTTAACCAAAATTTGAAATGGGCAGGGGGGGTGTGACGTTGAGAAAGAATGCCCCATATATATACCTATATAAATAAAATATATTATATTTGAAGAGTTTTGCTCGCTGAAAATGAGCGTCGAGTGTCAACGTGAAATGGCACCTTTACGGTCGCGCAGTAGATTATATCGGCGTACAGGAGAGTCATTTGTTTATTTTGCAGTATGTCTACACTACTGCAATGATACGATGCGAATATAAGGATGCGTTCACATTATAGAGTCAAACCTCGATAATCTAAATGCATCTACAAAAAAGTGACATGCATTCTTATAAACCTAATAAGTTGAAATATTTGTTGACTCAAAAAATTATTTCTATTCGAAAAATGAAACATTCCACATTTATGTATTATAACATTTCAGATTAGAATCTTGCTTTCTGCTTTGCGCATCAAGCTACGCGGCTAAACTTGAGAGGTACTGAAAACTCGTGGTATATTCATAAGTAACACAAAAAACATCATTTTCTTACAACAAGTTGCTGGACGTTTATAAGCAAAACGCATGACACTTCATCTCAAGAGTCTTCGTTTTATAGATGGAAACGTACATAATCCGTCCAAGCAATATCAAAGCTTATAGTTATAACTCCTTTTTTGAAGAATAAAATTTAAAAAAAACTTATTATTCTTAAATATTTATTGCATGTATCTTATAATTCTAAAATATAGATAATATTTCATGCAAAACTTCAAAAAATTTCCATTTTTAAAATTATTCAAAGAAAATTGTTTGTTCCGCCAATAATAATTAAAACAAAAATGTTTATTATTTTCGACGACAATTGGCAATAAGTGTAGTGAAACGACTTTACAACATTTCGACTCTCAGGATTGGGCCCTTGTCAAGCGATATAAATAACAAATAATTCAGTGTAACAATGATTTGGTCAACGAGAATTGTCAACAGAAAGAATATTTTAAATAAAAAGCGATACCTGGTATAAAACTAATCTTTGTCACGACTTACACATCTGCATTTACGAAAATTTTAACTGAAATGATCAAAAAATTTATATATTCTAAAGAAAAAGTGTTCTAATGATCTACTTGATGTTTGCGAAGATTACAATCCTATCGTATTTACTGTACTAACAGTCCTGAGATAAAACGTGACGCGTATTGCACGCGTCCAGCACGAAGGGGACAATAAGCGTTGACAACAATATAATCTTTCCGTATATATATATATATATATATATATATATATATATATATATATATATATATACACAGTAAAAAATTTTATGTCAATGGAAGTCCACTCTCAATTTTGTGTTAAAATAACTCATTCATCGTGTTATTTTTGACATTTTTTACTAAAAAATGTCGATATAACATTTCTAAATGTCAAAAATAACACGATGAATGAGTTATTTTAACACAAAATTGAGAGTGGACTTCCATTGACACAAAATTTTTTACTGTGTATATATATATATATATATATATATATATATATATATATATATATACACGGAGAAAATTTTATATTAAATATTATTATGGTGTCGCACTAGCTGCGAACCATCGAGGAATTATAAGTTAAAATACTATAATCATTATTTTAAAAACAATTAATAACGTAATTTTTACCTAAAACATAGTATTATTCTTCGATGATCCGCAGCTAGTGCGACACCATAGTAATATTTAATATAAAATTTTCTCCGTGTTGGATAAATATAAAGAATAATTTGGAAACAATTAGAAAAGTAACTTTGCCATTGTTTTTTTGTTTTGTTTTCTATTATGAGCAAAATTGCAAGCATGAGTTACATTGCAAATACATAAAAGCAGGACGGCATGTGTAACACTTTTCACCTGATAATAATAGAAAAAAATAAAAATAGCAATTTATGGTGCATCTAAATGAGTTGTGCTCGCTCGCTATTGCCGTTCAGTCATGCATTAGTAACAATTTGTATTTGTAACGTGTACTTTCAAATAACAAAACAGAGAAAAGGGTTGCTATTGAAATATATCGCAAGTATTCAAACGGTGCTAACACGACGGTGTAATAAAATGTTTTCAATGACGAATGCTTACCAGTGTGGAATGTTACAACTTTTTGCATTGAAATAAATATTTGTGTTACACGAATCTTTTCTAAAGCAAAGTTATGAATGTAGTTGTACAAAAAATGTTATTAGACATAAGTAATAAATCACGATACTATAAAAATTGCTAAATAAATAAAAATATACTTTTTATTTTTATTTTAATTCTTTTACAAAGCTAATATTTACAATAACAATAGTAACGCGAAAGTAAGAGAAGATTATATGGCTGTTTTCTTTTATCGTTCGCTGCTGGTCGAATCTCTCAGTTATACAACATTCCTTGGCAAAATCGAAAAGCACTTCCTATTTTGTTTTGATATATATATATATATATATATATATATATATATATATATATATACATATATATCATTTTTCCATTATACACATTTCTTTATATAATGGGCATTCAAAACAAAATAGGAAGTGCTTTTCGATTTTGCCAAGGAATGTTGTATCAATTAAATATATATATATACATATATTTAATTTTTATTACATGTGTAATCCGTGGTATATCGATGAAGCTAATTTTGCTCTGTATGTATTTATCTATTAGTACAGTAAAAAGTATACTAATATACTAACAGACATTTGTCTAAAAATTTTTTAGACAAATTACATTTATTTTAATTTATTCCGTTTTCTTTGTATTGGCAATAAGTTACTTTTCCAAAACGGAACATTTTCAAAGAAAATACGTACATGTTGGTCAAGAGAAAGAAGATTTTTTTATAAATATTTATCATTTACGCTCCTTCCGTTCTTTATTTCTCACTTTTCATGTATACATATTTTTTATATATGGGGCATTCCATGCGAAGTGATCCACCCTAAAAAAATTTTTTTTTCTGATCGTACTGAAATTTGCACAATCTATTGCCCTATTGACCATAATTATCCACACCAATTTTTTTGACATTTGTCCAACGCGTTGTCTACTTACAGGGGTTTAAAGTTTCGGCGTTGAGGCCGTCATGTTAAACTTCACACATCGATAATTTGTCGTAAACATTACCGATTTAAAAGAATGACCAGTGATTTTTTAAGTATTTTTTACACACTTTCGAGATATATTATGCATTATTAATAAAAAAGGTTAATTAATTGATATTTTTCAACATTAATAATAAATTCAGATTTTTCTTAAAGATCGACATCTTCGATTTCAATTTAAAAAATACCAAAAAAAAAGAAGAAATATTTGTCAACAAAAAAGTATAGGAAGTCCAAGATGGAGAAATCACTCCTTAGTAAGTTACAACTCATTTTGTGTGCGAACTCATGCTCCGTGCCGCCGCGCCGCGGCGCGGCGCGGCGGGCACCGGTATAACGGGTGCCGAGAGCCGCGACGTTCCACGAAACTTGCGATTTTCCATCGCCTTTATTATAAGTCAGCCGCGCATGTGTATAAAAATATGATTTCACCCCAAAAAAAATATTCTACTGATAAGTGGGGAATTCCTCTTAGCAGTTCCTCTAAGCAAAAAATCTTACATGAAGAATATCCTTCTTTAAGTAATACGTATTACTTTATAAAAGAATGGATGCGTAAGCTATAATCAAGAGTAAATTCCTCTACAGCAAATTCTACTATAGTAATCCGAATAGCCTCTTAAAATAAGAGGATATGCTAGATATTTGCGGCGCGCGCGTTAAAGTTAAAAGACGATCGTCTTATTAGCTACGCGATGCGTACGCCACCATACGAGACGCCCGTATAGAAATTTGTTAGGGATGACCTTACATAACATAAGGCCCCGATCATTACTTATTAGGGATGCCATAAGAAAGATTTTCTTATTTTAACCTGATGAGGTCCCGATCATTATTTATTAGGGATTCCATAAGAAAGGTTTCCTTATTTTTATCTAATAAGGCCCTTGTAAGGATTTGATAAGGATGTTTTAACTTCATAAATACTTATTTATTAGGGCTAACCGGATAAGGTCCCGATAATTATTTATTAGGGATGCCATAATAAAGGTTTTCTTATTTTTGTCTATTCTTGTAAGGATTTGATAAGAATGTTTTAACGTTTTAACTTTATAAATATACTATTTTCATAAATATATTTACGAACACAAAATTTCATAATGAGCCGGCACTGGTTTCTGACATTCACCCGACGTTAAGAAATATTATATCATATGTCCAATTCAAAATTTTATTACTCTTTTTAAACTGAATTTGTTTCTTAAGATGATTTTTGAAAAATTATATATTTGCGCTGGTTATGACATATGTAGACTATATATAACACTTACTTCAAATTAAGAAGTAGTCTACCATGTAAGGCAGTTGGCTCACGATCCAGAGGTCCCGAGTTCGAATCCCACCAAGGTAAGTGTGTTTTTCAAATACAAGAAAATATTTATAATCATAGACTGCGTCTTAAGAAACAAATTTAGTTATAAAATAGTAATAAAATTTCGAAATAAATAATTTTTTTTATTTATTTCGGGTGAATATCGGAAATCAGTGTCCTCTAGTATTAAGAGGACACAATCTTAAGTCTAGTGTCTCATGGTAAGAGGATATTCCTCTACCTTTTAAAATATCTTCTTGAGACCATATTTCAGAGGAAAATCCTCTAACATTAAGCGGGAGCCACTAAACGACAGAATATTTTTTTTTGGGTGTTCTATTCAATTTTGTTTTGAAAATGCGTAAACTATAAGTATGTATTATTATCAAAATTTTTCACCGTACATTTTTTTTTAATGGTGAATGCGGCTCTCGGCACCCGTTACACCGGTGCCCGCCGCGCCGCGCCGCGGCGCGGCGGCACGGAGCATGAGTTCGCACACAAAATGAGTTGTAACTTACTAAGGAGTGATTTCTCCATCTTGGACTTCCTATACTTTTTTGTTGACAAATATTTCTTCTTTTTTTTGGTATTTTTTAAATTGAAATCGAAGATGTCGATCTTTAAGAAAAATCTGAATTTATTATTAATGTTGAAAAATATCAATTAATTAACCTTTTTTATTAATAATGCATAATATATCTCGAAAGTGTGTAAAAAATACTTAAAAAATCACTGGTCATTCTTTTAAATCGGTAATGTTTACGACAAATTATCGATGTGTGAAGTTTAACATGACGGCCTCCACGCCGAAACTTTAAACCCCTGTAAGTAGGCAACGCGTTGGACAAATGTCAAAAAAATTGGTGTGGATAATTATGGTCAATAGGGCAATAGATTGTGCAAATTTCAGTACGATCAGAAAAAAAATTTTTTTTAGGGTGGATCACTTCGCATGGAATGCCCCATATACACATACATCATATATTGATATATAAAATACATTTCCAAACAAGATTTACCTAATTATACATACATACGAGGACATATTATAAACACGCGCGCGCGAGCGCGCGAGCGCGAGCGCCGATATATGAAAAAGAAGCCTAGCACGATTCTCGCCGGCTCGCGGCTGGCCGAGCCGAGCGTCGAGCATTACGCGGTGATGCCACATTGCCGCAATTTGGCATCACCGCGTGCAATTTGGCATCACCGCGTGATGCTCGACGCTCGGCTCGGCTAGCCGCGAGCCGGCGAGAATCGTGCTAGGCTTCTTTTTCATATCTCGGCGCTCGCGCGCGTGTGCGCGCGCGTGTCTATAATATGTCCTTCTCGTATTTATAAAAATAAATTGTGTTTGGAAATGTATTTTATATATCAATGTATGATGATGCTACGCGATCTCTTCTATTCTTTCCTATAAGCTTTTACATATGAATTGTAGGAGAATTTATTTTTTATGTATGCTTCAGATTCTTCAATCACACATATATGCACGCATTGCACACTCGCTAGGCATATGCCTGATTTGTAATATTTATACTTTATTATACTAAAGTCAAATTGTATTTAATTTTATATCTTTTCTTTTTTTGTACTATTATCCAATATAATATCCCATATCATAATTTAAATTTACGATATAATATCCCATATAATAATTTATATTGAATGAATTATCTACATGAAAAAGATTTGTGTAAACATAACGACACGTACGTAAATAATCCATTCCGGGAAGTAAAATCTTGAAATTTACGTCCTACAACCCTGGTCCTAGGTAATAGTGTCACTTATCGACCTGATTTTTTAGGTCGATAAGTCCGGAGCATTATCCTATGATCCAGCGATGCACTTCACTGCACATTTGATTACAGCACCGCCTATCGCACTACCTAGCAACTAAACTACGGTCTGTTTTACTCTTCATACCGATTCCGCACGCATACATACATATGAGATTTTCAGACACATTTTTCTCTTATACTAAAGCTTCTAGGCTCATTTTTGAAAGCACAATATTGTTCTTTTTTGCAATTCCGAGGGTGCTGTATGCTTATTTTATACGTACAAAGTCTAAATTTTTATGTACAGCAAGTGTTGTTATGAGTCGACCGCAGAAATCGATAACAAAACTATAATTTTTCTATTTTTTTTCGTTTTTGATGTAAAATCGACTGCTGCGCCCTCCGTTTTTGTGCGTACTTTAATTCTGTAAAAAAGTTTTTTCAATTTCGTAAAGCCAATTCAAAGTTTAGTGTGTTCATTCAAAAAAATGTCGGCAATTACTGCCACTACAGCATCCCCTTAAGGTGATGCTGGAGTCATCTATTTTACCGGCATTTGTTGCTGTGACGTAGCGTCGTATTAACTTGACAGAATTAAAAATCCTTTTCCAGAATTGCAGTACATACAATAATGATTCGGGGTAACTCCGATTTTATATAGGAAACGAGAAAAAATTACGGAAATACAGATTTCCTTATCTACTTTTATCCTAATATGGCGTCTCGAGCTGTCAGCTCGTCACAAGATGTATTTCATATAAGAGATATACCATTGGTACGAACGCGAAAACAAGTTCCCCTGAATTGCACAACAATAAAAACATCGATAAACCCCCCAAATCAAGATTTGGAAGCGTAATATAAAAGTATAGTGTCAGTGTGTATTGTGCGTATGTATGCGTGCAATGTTAGGTGCTATCCTTGTCTATATCCTTGTCTATACAAGGACAGATATAGGTCGATAACATAGAAAATGGTAATTTTGTCAGTTATACAGACGGCTCCAGCATCACCTTAAGGGGATCCTATAGTGGCAGTAATTACCGACATTTCTTTATTAGAAGAAATCTTTGAATTAACTTTACAAAATTGCAAAACTCTTTTACAGAATTAAAGTACGCACAAATATCTAGTGCAGAGCACAGGATTTCATATCAGAAACGAAAAAAAAATTAAAAATTTGAGCACATACAGATGTCACCTGACAACAATATTTGCTTAAACAAAAATATTGCAGTTTATATATACAAAATGATACCCAATTTCACTAGGGTCGATTTAATTTCAAATGATACCTAATTTCAACATTGTGACAGGACAAAGTCACGTCCTCTGTCCGGATGGTAGCTCAGCCGAGGGAGGCGTCAAGGGTGGTGCCTCCGCCCGAGGCGGGCGGGGCGTTGGCGTTTAAGATTAGGTCTAAACTTAGTTTGCGAGATCACACCACGGCAGAGGGTCTAGCTGAGGCTGCAGGCCAAAGAGGCCATTCTCCGCAGGTGGGAGGAATACTTACAATTAAACGATCCCCTCCTGCAGTCAAGGAGAAGGGTCCGAGAGTCCATTCGACCCGTCCTTGAAGATTGGGCGGGCCGAAAGGGAAGCGGAGTAACATTCCACGCGGCACCGGGCATGGTTGCGTCGGTGAGTACCTGTGCCGCATAGGAAAGGAGCGCACCACGCGCTGCCATCACTGCCCCAACCAACGCCGCGGCAACCGGTGCGTCGGAGCCGGAGATTAGCGGGACTTCCCGCGTGGGCTCCTCCCCCGTCATGAGGAACCGACAGGAGCGTTGGGTTGCTGTGGGCCTAATAAAGGTCCGCTCTCCACGGCACAGTCGTGGAAGCACCCATACGCACCCCCGGACGGTTCCATTTTGGAGGCAGGTACAACGGCCGGTGGCGGGGGCGCGAAATTTGCGGCGGGTCTTTTAAGGCTCGCTCTCCGCGGCTGGTCAAGCGCCTCGCGCTCCCGGCCGGTCCCACTTTGATAACAAAGCACTACGATGCCTTGAAGAAGTGTAACAGTAGGGTAAAGGGGACAGTTCTCGACCGGGTGCTCCGAGGGGGGAGCGGGGCGGGGGGAGAACTCGAGGGCGAGGGGGTCCTAGGGAAGAGGGATCAGGGTTTTGGCGAGCGCGTCGGGACATGTTCTTATAAACAAATGTCACCTCGCGTCGATGTTCGGCCGATAGTATTTATAAACAGATATCATTTCACACTTCAGATGCGAGCGAGCGCCTATGACAGGCGGCTATAATTTATGACCTGCGACTAGCATGAAGCCGATGTCCTTTTCACTTTTCTATCTAGGAAGAGTTATCAAGCGCGGAGGGGGGGGGGGGCATTAGGGTATCGACGAACGTCGATGACAAAATTTTATAAACGAATATTATCTCGCACTGCAGATGCGAGCATCGATGGTTGACGTAGGTACTTGACCAAAAATTTTAGACGATTCAACCGTCGCGGTCTCTCCTCTTTATTTTTCTTTCTAGAAAGAGCCGCTTATCGGGGTTTCGCGGCGCCATTCGGTTATGGCGTCGCGTGTTACAAAGGCGAGAGCCGATGACAGGCTGCTAGATTTTATAAACACTAGACAGTATAAGCGCAGCAACGCGACTCAATTTCTATGGGTATCGACGAACGTCGATGACTGAATTTATAAACGAATATCATCTCGCACTGCAGATGCGAGCACCGATGGTCGACGTAGGTACTCGACCAAAAATTTTAGGCGATTCAACCGTCGCGGTCTCTCCTCTTTATTTTTCTTTCGAGGAAGAGCCGCTTATCGGGGTTTTGTGGCGCCGCGTGTTACAAAGGCGAGCGCCGATGACAGGCTGCTAGATTTTATAAACACTAGACGGCATAAGCGCAGCAACGCGACTCAATTTCTATGGGAGATATTGTTTCTGCACATCATGCACTAAAACAGAAGAAACGATACGCGATGCTCTAGTTGGAATGAAAGGAAAAGGCAATAGAAAAAGTATATAAGGAAGAATAAAGCGAGTCAAAATCACAGTCTGTGATTTGAAAGTCTACGCGTCGGTATATCGATTCAAAAAGTATAGCGGTTATTTTTGCATTTTTGTGCCGAGTATTCAATACAGAGGAATAGTTTTTACGATAAAGGAGATGACAATAATTTCGATATGGATGTAGACGAGGATCGCGCGTTAACGGACGACAGTGATTACTTCAGCGATGAAGACAACGATCATAAAGAAGTCATCGATAAAATAGTGTCGCGTTTGGAAATCATGGCATTGAATTTACGTACGAAACAGTGCGTAATATATTTTTATTACTCAACGGGTGGTGCACTTGCACTATGTGCTTCGTGCATGATTGCTCTATCGGACCTTGATATCGGGCACATGTACGCTGTCCGAAAACACTTCGTTGAGTTACGCGATACGATGCATTTCCGCGCCTGCTCAAAGTGTCGTGAAGCATTGTACATGACATTTCCATGTAATATATGCCCGATTTGCACACAATAAAAAAACATTATCGCGGCTCTTAAAAGTTTATACTCGGGGCTGAAGTTTTTTTGTGTCAAGTGGGCGGTATAAAGGAAACATTTTTTCAAAACAGTGAACAAAAAATGGAGGTGGACAATAATTTCGAGGCAATAATGGATGTAGATTCATCCGACGAGGATCGTCCGATGTCGCCAGACAGCACTTATAACAGCGATGAAGACAATAACCGCAAAGAAGTTATCAAGAAAATAGTGTCGCGTCCCGAATTTTTAGCGTTAGATGGACGTACGAAGTGTTGCGCCATTTATTTTTATTATGTATACGGTTCATATATCCTGTGTGCTTCGTGTATGATCGCTTCACCAGACACTGGTGAGCACATATATACTTTTCGAAAGCATGTATCCGAGCCGTACGACGTAATAAGAGGTCGATTTTGCAGAGATTGTAATACTCCATTGTATCAAATATTGCCGTGCAACATGTACCCGATTTGTATGAAGTGATTACAAAAAAACATTATCGCGAGTGGGACATTAACGTGTGCAACATGGATTGGAGTTACGCAAGTTACGACAGCTCTATAGAGTTTTCAGACTCTGAGGACGAATATATAATGGAAGATGTCACCGATGGTTTGCGTGAAGAAGATCAAGGAGTAAAATTGACGGATGTGCGACGAATATCACCGATGCAGTTTCTTCGCGATCGCGAACTCGGTATACGCGGAACCGGTTAACGCATCGTTAGACAAAGAGTCGTTATCGATACCAATCCTCTTTATGATTGGGATTCTAACGTAAGACGGAAAGTGTATCGACGACTGTGGGACGAGTGCGTTAGCGAGCAAGAATCAAAGAATGCAGCTCTCTGTGCTACTAACTTTGCGCCACATTATATTAAACCTATTGTTGACTATCACTATTGGGCGAGTGAAATGTATCAAAATCTCCCTGATTGTGAAGCAACATACATTAAGATTCATACAGGTATTGGGAAATACGTTGAATTGGTGGTGATGAACCATTCGGTACGTCTGTATATGTACCCTAACCGTATCAATAATCCTAATCATATATTGATGCTTGAAAGAACTTATGAACGTGAACTTGATGATATTAATAATTGGGACCTTAATCACTTTAATGTCCCCTACTTCAGTCCTCATTGTTTTATGCTTACGCACTATGGCATTCAATGTTGCAAACGATATTGTCCAGCGTGTCATCGAGTCACGTGCAAGTGCTCCATCGAAGAATGTGACGTGATTTAAAAATAGTGTGTGAAAAAAGACAATATTAAAAAAAAACATGGAACATCCCGATGAAACGGAACGCGACCTGTTGGAACGATCCCACGAAGTCGCTACCTTGGGCGAATATTTTGCATGGGAACAGCGATGCGAGAAGTTTATTGAGCAGCTCGAAGAAGACTGCCGTTCCAAACGTTCGCGGCTCTCAGACGGCTCTCAGACTGTCGGAAACAGACAATCTTTAGTGGCAAGAATCGCGCGACTCGAAGGTGCGAAGACTCTATTACAGAGACGGTTCGTACATATCGGTGGTGAGTACGCGGCGGGCAGTAGTAGTGACGATAACGCGGAAAGACTCGTGTGACGAGAGATTGATACCGCGTTCGAAAGCCGTGTATTGACCGGTGCAGTGATAAATACCAATTACATCGAACCGCGACAACTTCTCGAAGATGCTAGAGACATCGTGCTCGATCATGTGTGGAACGTCATGCAAAGATACGCAAGTGTAAAGATAAACACTGTGTTCAACGGCGAGTTTGTGACGGGTGACATACGTGCGAACAAAAGTATCAACACGAGAAACTGCGAACTCTTTCGTTCGTCCGATCGGTCCGATCGGCGCGAGTGGTACGAGAGACACGTTATCGAGCCTACTTTATCGTCCCTCGAAGAGTTTCAAGAACGCGACAGCGGGTGGGCGTTGTCGCGTATACTCAATTTGACAGTGAACGTGAACAAGTACAATCCTTTGCGCGCGGGATGTTACATCAATTTACCGCGAGAAATTAAATTGAAAAAAGCTGTGATCAACGTGCAATCTATGGACAATGCGTGCTTCGCGTGGTCAGTGGTCGCCGCGCTGCATCCTGTCAAGGTCCATAATAATCGGGAATCCTCGTACCCTCATTACACAACAGTAGGTATTAAATTTACAAGGCATTGAGTTTCCAATGACTTTGAAACAGATTAAACAGTTCAAACGACTCAACGATATATCCATCAATGTGTATACCATCGAGGGAGAGAAGACGCCAACCGTTCTCCCGATACGGCTCACCGACCGGAAGAGAGAAAAGCACGTAAATCTGCTGTACGTGCAGGACCCGCGAGACGACAACGTGGGACATTTCGCGTGGATAAAAAATCTATCCCGCCTCGTGAGCTCACAATTGAGCAGGCACGATGGTCGGAAATACTTTTGCGATCGGTGAGTATACTTATACTCTTTTTAATAAACTTATAAAATATTTTATTTTTTTATTTAATAATTTACAAAAATTGTGTTTTTCTTTTTGCAGCTGTTTACATTATTTTAGTTCGAGCGAGAAATTGGAAGCCCACGGTGTAGACTGCCGAGAGATAAACAACTGTGCCATCCGACTACCGAGCGAGGACGACAAGTGGCTGAGTTTCAAGAATCACAGCAGGAAGGAACGACTTCCATATGTCGTATACGCCGACCTGGAATGTACCCTCGAGAAGACGGATGCGGATCCAACGTCCACGTTCAGGTCTCAACATCATCAGGTATTTAGCATAGGATACTACGTGCGGTGCTCGTACGACGACTCGTTATCCGCGTATCGATTTCGTCGCGATAAGGATTGCGTCGCGTGGTTCGCCGAGGAACTAAGACGTTTAGCACACGGCGTAAAGACTATCTTGTCCACTAATATACCCATGACAGATTTTACGCGAGACGAGTGGGAGATATTTCGCAGCGCAACGCACTGTCACGTGTGCGAAAAACCGTTCGAGCCAGACGACGTGCGAGTACGCGATCACTGTCACTTGACCGGCAATTATCGAGGTCCCGCGCATTCCAACTGTAATTTAAATTATAAAGATTCGCATTGCATTCCAGTAGTATTTCATAATTTATCGGGCTACGACGCGCATTTCATTATCACGGAAATAGCTACAGCGTACGAAGGACGTGTAGAATTACTTTCAATCACGAAGGAAAAATACATTTCGTTTACGAAAAACGTTAAAAGCACCCAAGACAATGATAAGAAAACATGCATCAAATTGCGATTTATCGATTCATAAAAGTTTCTCACCGCTAGTCTCGACAAATTGGCATCTTATCTCAGCAAGGATAAACTGCAAATATTATAACGCGAATTTTGTGAATTATCCGCAAAAAATTTTGATTTGCTGACGCGAAAAGGCATATTTCCGTACGAGTACATTGACTGCGTCCAAAAGTTGGAGGACTCGTGTTTACCATCGCGCGACTCGTTTTACAGTTCATTGACAGGTGACACCGTATCCGAGAGCGATTACGCGCACGCCGTCAACGTCTGGCAGCGGTTCTCCGTTCGAACCTTGGGCGAATACAGCGATTTATATCTCAAAACCGATGTCTTGTTATTGCCTGATATCTTTGAAAATTTTTGCGACAGTTGTATCGCGAGTTATGGACTCGATCCCGCGTATTATTACATTCTACCGGGTTTTACGTGGGACGCTATGTTGAAGCATACGCGTATCAATTTCGAACTGCTCACCGACATTGACATGGTCATGTTTATCGAACGCGGTATACGCGGCGGTTTGAGTCAATGTTCCGGCAGATACGCACGGGCTAATAACAGGTACATGCAATCTTACGATCCATCGAAACCATCGTTGTACCTGATGTATTTCGATGTAAACAACTTGTACGGGTGGGCGATGTGTGAACCATTGCCCTACGCAGATTTTCGATGGGTCGAAGACGTCTCGAATTTCGAGTTTAGCACGATCGCTTTGGATTCGCCCACGGGTTACATTCTCGAAGTCGATCTAGAGTATCCGCAGAATAAACACGACGCGCACGCCGACCTACCGTTCTGTCCGACGCGCGATAAACCACCCGGCAAACGGCAGGAAAAACTTCTCGCCACGCTGTACGATAAGAAGCGTTATGTCATACACTACCGCAACCTACAGCAATGCACGCGCCACGGCCTTCGCGTCACAAAAATTTATCGCGTATTACAATTCGCTCAATCTCCATGGCTCCGCGCTTACATCGAACTTAATACAAAATTTAGAACACTGGCCAAAAACGATTTCGAGAAAAATTTGTATAAATTGATGAACAACGCGGTATTCGGTAAAACTATGGAGAACGTTCGAAATCACGTTGATGTAAAATTATTAACAAAGTGGCAGGGTAGATACGGCGCGGAGGCACTGATCTCGAAACCAAATTTTCACAGCAGGAGCGTTTTTTCGGAAAATCTGATAGCCGTTGAACTGCGAAAACTCGAGGTTAAATTTGACAAACCTATTTACGTCGGCATGTGCATTCTCGACGTATCGAAAGTCTGTTTGTACGAATTTCATCACGAGTACATATTACCGTTGTATCGCGACAAGTGTAGAATTATGTACACCGATACGGACAGTCTGATGTATCACGTAGAGTGCGAAGATGTGTACAAGAACATGAAACGCGATATCGCTAGATTCGACACGAGCGATTACACGATCGACAACGCGTACGGTATACCGCTCGCGAACAAGAAGGTACTCACAAGGGAACGGTCGGGGGTGTCCGAGACCGATTTGGATAAGCTTTGGCTATGTTGTAGAGCATCAAAATATATTAGACACGTATTTTTTTTTTGCGGCGTATCTCGACGTTTATTGGTTGAAAAAATCCCTAAAAAATAACGACCGATTTGGATGCCCTTTGGATATGTTGTTGAGCATCAAAAAACATTAGAGACGTGTTTTTTTTTAGCTGCGTATCTCGACGTTTAGGGGTTGAAACAACTTTTTTTTAGCTGCGTATCTCGACGTTTAGGGGTTGAAACAACTCCTTGAAAATAACGACCGATTTGGATGCGCTTTGGATATGTTGTAGAGCATCAAAAAACATTAGACACGTGTTTATTTTTAGCTGCGTATCTCGACGTTTAGGGGTTGAAACAACCCCTCGAAAATAACGGATTTTAGTTTTTAGCGAATATCTTCGAAAATATAAGGCGTAACGACAAAACATTTGAACGAAATGTTTATGGTTTTTTGTGCTCTTTACAATGGCGTAATCAGATTTTTAAAATTTGTCACATTTTTTAATTTAACCCCACCCTCACCTATTATTTTTGCCAAATATAACAATTTTTCCAACGCAAATTTAAGAGCGTCAAATGCCAAATACATCCATGTGTATTTTTATTATGATAGATTTTATTAGATTTTTGGCAAGACGAGATGATATGTGGTATAGGCGTCGCGCTGTAGGTAGGTGTTGCGTTATTTCTGTTCAAGTTGCGCCGTACGCTTAAAAATTTCCATTTCAACTCCGGGATGACCGAAAGCGCTGATGCGAAGGCCAGCGCAAGGCTATTTCGAGAGTCCTGGACTAGCAACGGAATGTAGACTCCGACATTATAAATACCACCGCTGAATTGTAAGATCGAGCGGGCAGTCGCAAATTTGAACGTGCGTCACATTAACCGCTACAATAATACACTATCCCAATTATAACTCCGGGACAACCGAAAGCGCTGATGCGAAGGTCAGCACTAGGCGCTGACAGCGAGGAGTTAGCACGAAAATAAATAAGCAGGAAGTCCGGAAGGTTATATGTATGCAGAAATTCTTTCTAATTTTTCCATTCTACTACCACCTTCACTAATTTGGCTCTCCCATCGTGCTAGTTGTCGTATTGATGTAACTTTTTTGTACCTTTGTTTAACTCCTTCAAGCGATCTTCCTCTTGTTTTACCACTCCTCCAGTATTCCACAGCTTGCCTTTTATAGTCACTTGATATTGTTGCCTCAACAGAGCTGCAAGTAACTTCTTCCGGAAGATATACTTTACCATGATCTTCCTCAAATAAATCAACTCTTTCCGGTTCTGGAATCTCATATATATCATAAAAACCTAAAGTTTCTTCCTCTTCTACGTCAAATTCTTGGTTTTGTATGTCAAGCAGTATACGTTCAATGTTTTCTTTTACTTTTTCTTCCTCCGAAGTTGTCGGACTTGGTGAATAGTTGAAAGCAGTGAAAGTTGCAGAAAGTAGCATTATTACATTGTATGGATTAAACTTCATTCTGAAAGATATTAAAATTAAATATTTGTCTCGAACTTTAATTATATAAATAAATACGCACTTTATAATTAATGGAGTGGTCTTTGTTAGGTTTGATACCGTCTCTTTCCAATTTGCGACTGCCCGCCCGATACAATTCGGCGGTATTTATAATGTCGAAGTCGACATTCCGTTGCTAGTCCAGGACTCTCGAAATAGCCTTGCGCTGGCCTTCGCATCAGCGCTTTCGGTCATCCCGGAGTTGAAATGGAAATTTTTAAGCGTACGGCGCAACTTGAACAGAAATAACGCAACACCTACCTACAGCGCGACGCCTATACCACATATCATCTCGTCTTGCCAAAAATCTAATAAAATCTATTATAATAAAAATACACATGGATGTATTTGGCATTTGACGCTCTTAAATTTGCGTTGGAAAAATTGTTATATTTGGCAAAAATAATAGGTGAGGGTGGGGTTAAATTAAAAAATGTGACAAATTTTAAAAATCTGATTACGCCATTGTAAAGAGCACAAAAAACCATAAACATTTCGTTCAAATGTTTTGTCGTTACGCCTTATATTTTCGAAGATATTCGCTAAAAACTAAAATCCGTTATTTTCGAGGGGTTGTTTCAACCCCTAAACGTCGAGATACGCAGCTAAAAATAAACACGTGTCTAATGTTTTTTGATGCTCTACAACATATCCAAAGCGCATCCAAATCGGTCGTTATTTTCAAGGAGTTGTTTCAACCCCTAAACGTCGAGATACGCAGCTAAAAAAAAGTTGTTTCAACCCCTAAACGTCGAGATACGCAGCTAAAAAAAAACACGTCTCTAATGTTTTTTGATGCTCAACAACATATCCAAAGGGCATCCAAATCGGTCGTTATTTTTTAGGGATTTTTTCAACCAATAAACGTCGAGATACGCCGCAAAAAAAAATACGTGTCTAATATATTTTGATGCTCTACAACATAGCCAAAGCTTATCCAAATCGGTCTCGGACACCCCCGACCGTTCCCTTGTCAGTGAGAAAGCTAATATCGAAACGATATCGAAACGATGTCGAAACGACGTCGAAATGAGCTTAAACGTCGAAATTAGCTCGATATCGCTGGCAAGGGTAAAAAAAGTCAACGTTCGTTTGAATTTCGACATATTTTCGAGTAATCTTAAATAAACTGACATGAATGATAGACAGTCACTCCTGTTACTATTTTGTTCAATTTTACTGTTGTAACTCTGTGCACATCCGTTTATATGCAAAATCTCGATTCGAGGTCGAAATGATATCAATACTTTTAATTCGATGTCGAAAATACTCATCGATTCGACATCGATTTGACATCGATTTGACGAGTCATTTTTTACTTACTGGAATAATGATTTCGAGTTTTTTTTTTTTTTTTTTTATTCTTTTTTTATTTTTTTTTATTTTATTTAACGGGATATATACCCTTTAGTACAAATAACAAACAGTTTAAGTAAAATGACAACTGTTTAACGAGTTATAACAAATGATAAATGCAGAAAATTGTTAATAAAGACAATGAATTAATGATCGTTTAAATGAGTCGATGGTTTTATGAAAAAAGTCTAGACGGTCGGAATATTTATTTGCTAATAGGTGGATTCTATTCAGGGGCTTGAATTTTCCGTAGGATGTGCGGTGTAACTCCTCATAGAAAAACAGGTTGCATCTGAGAGGTCTGGTTGGGACATGTAGATGTACACGCTGTAGCAGGTCCGAGCAATTAATATGGCCACCAATCAATTTGAATAGAAATAACAGGTCAAAATATGTTCTCCTTTCACTCAGTGTTAATAGATTAGTTTTGGCCAATACAAGATCATAGTTATGATCGCGTAGATGTATAGGGTTATTAGTAAGGAAGCTAATTCTTCGAAGAAAACGATGTTGGATCTTTTCGATTTCCCTAGAGTGATTAAGTTGATATGGAGCCCACACAATGGCAGCATACTCCAAGCTCGGCCTGACCAAAGCGCAGTACAGCATTTTTAGTGTATGAATGTTTGTGAAATATTTACAGGATCTTAGGACAAAGCCTAGTTTTTTAAACGCACTATTTGTAATAAGATGGATATGTTTGTCGAATGATAGTCCGCAGAGAACCATACACCCAGATCACGTATAGTGTCGCACGCAGACAGAGGGGTATCGAATAAGCAATATTTATGTTTATACACACTTTTCTTCTTGCTGAAGAGGATCACATGGCATTTAGACAGATTGAAGTATAATTTGTTTTTGTTACACCAGGAATTTAAGCGATCTAGGTCTAATTGTAACAGAATCGCATCTAAAATATTTATGATTCGACGATAGACTTTTAGATCATCCGCGAACAGTAGAAATCCACAGTGTTTGAAAACGGCTTTAATGTCATTTATGAATAAGTTGAATAAGAGCGGACCTAGGTGAGAACCTTGAGGAACACCGGACGTTGCGTTTATAATTCTAGAAAAGAAGTTTCTGAATTTAATGATTTGAGTTCTATCTGTGATAAAGCCTGATAACCACCTCAGCAAGGTTCCATCAAGGCCATACGCACGCAATTTTTTGATCAGAAGACCCTGATCCACACTATCGAAGGCTTTTTTAAAATCGGTATAAATGGCATCGACTTGATAACCTTCTTCGATAGCTGAGATCAAGTAATCGTGATACAGTAAGAGGTTCGTCGACGTGGATCGCCCAGCCACAAATCCATGCTGCTCATCAATTATTACATTTTTTAGTAATGATAAGAGCTTATCTGCAACCGATTCGAGATCAAAATGATATCAATATGATACTTTTAATCCGATGTTGAAATGACTCATCGATTCGACATCGATTCGACATCAATTTGACATCGATTTGACGAGTCATTTATAATATTCGCCGTTTTAATTTTCTTGATACATGATTAATTAAATAATTTTGCATATGTACTAAAAAAGACTGTACCCGGTAAAAAATTTTTTATATAAAAACATATCTAAATATATATCATACTATAATATTATATAAAATATATAAAATATGTCTATATATGTTCATATATTTTTTTTCTTTTATATAATCTTTGTTAGTATGTACAAGAAAAATAATAAAAAAAAGAATTAGAAAATGATTAAAAGAATAATTTTTGCATTGTTTTTTTTATTGTTTTTGCATTGTTTATTTATTTATTTAAATATAATATATAATTATATATAATCATATATAAATGTAATGTATTTAAAATATGATTATATATAATTATATATGAGCAAATTTTTCACATTTGCATAGACTATTTTTTTGTAAAAAAAATGCAAAAATTATCCTTTTAATTATTTTCTAATTTTTTTCTTATTATTTTTCTTGTACATACGAACAGAGATTATACAAGAGAAAAAAAATATAATATGGACATATATGGACATATTTTATATAATATTTTATATAATGATTAATATGATTATATATATTTAGATGTTTTTATATAAAAAAATTTTACCGGATAAGTAAGGCCGAAACATTTACTTTTAATTATTTTTTTATCTTTTTAGTTATCTCGAGTAAATAAATTAATTTATTAAAATAACATATTTCTATTTAGCTCGTACAGTTGGCCCATTTACCACATTATTATTAATATTATTAACATTTATTATATATCCAAATTTTTGTTACATCGGTTTTGATATTTACCAGTTAATATATCATTACAAGATTTTTGGATAATATAAAGATGTGTTATATACGAGTATAAGCAAGAAGGAAGTGTTAGAGTCAGAGAATCCCCACTAGGCCGTTCGATCATCAATGTCAAGTAACGTTGAGCGCGGTTACTACTTGGATGGGTGACCGGTTACCGACTGAGAGAGCGGATTTTTTCAGGCGGGCGGCTGTACACACACGGCATAGATGTTATTCATAATACTACTTATTCAAAGAAATCTGAATTAATTATCTTATAAATGACATGCTTGTAGCCAAAGTGTTTAGCATTTACATTTCAATGTAACTTTGCTATAACATTTTTTTTGTAATTTAGTAATTAAATATTTCTGCAATGTTTCTGCAATCTTTCTGTACTGTATGGAAACTAAAAAATTAATGGATTTCTGGAAATGCTGCAAATCCTTCCAAGTTTCACAGTCCCCACATTAATCTGCAATTGAGAGGCCCATCTACAGCACCTGCACCTGCACTGTAGTATGTTGAATTCGCATTACTTTTGATGTCGAAAATTACTTGAAATCGAGCTGATTTCGATGTCGAAAATTTCTCGAAATCAAGCCCGTCTGAATCTCGAAACGATGTTGGATTTCGATTATCATATTTCGATATCATTTCGATATCATTTCGACTTTTTATTTCTCACTGGGTACCGGGCTTGATGAAGGACGAGAACAACGGTGCGATCATGACGGAATTCGTTGGACTCAGGGCGAAGATGTATGCGTTGAGGGTGGATGGTAAAAACGACTGTAAAAAAGCGAAAGGTGTCAAGAACAACGTCGTAGCGCGTACTATAACGTTCGACGATTACACGCGGTGTCTGCGAGACGAAATTGAAATGACGCGACAACAGGCTTGCATAAGGTCCGAACTACACGATGTGTACACCGTGTCCGAAACAAAAATCGCTCTGAGTCCGTACGACGACAAGCGATACATTATACCCGATTCGACCAATAATACGTTACCGTGGGGACATTATCAAATACCTTTGTAACGTATGTATTGTATGTATAAAATGTAATAGTATAACGTATGTAGTAGTATATGTATGTAATAGTATAACGTATTTAATAGTATAACGTATGTAATAGTATAACGTATGTAATAGTGTAACGTATGTAATAGTATAACGTATGTAATAGTACAACGTATGTAGTAGTATATGTATGTAACGTATGTGTATGTCGTACGTATGTATGTCGTATAACGTATGAATGTATGTAGTATAACGCATGTAATAGTGTAACGTATGTAATAGTATAACGTATGTAATAGTATAACGTATGTAGTAGTATATGTATGTAACGTATGTATGTCGTACGTATGTATGTCGTATAACGTATGAATGTATGTCGTATAACGTAACGTAACGTATTGTGAGTATTATATTTCAGTATTGGAAAGAACATTAATAAAGATGTTGCACATGTGTGTATTTCACATACTTTATGTGTATTTCATATTTCAAACACTTGTAAGCGGCAGAATGAGACGGCTATAATGTCGAGTAGATATAATAAGAAAACGAAGTTATCGACGCGATGATTATGTGAATTTGGCAATGTGAGAAGGGACGTGGGATGATTGGCGCTAGCAGCGACGGCGCTAGCAGCGATCGAAAGAGAGGCAGTTAGTAATATATTTCGAGGTAGGAGAGTCGCGAGGTAGCCAGCGTGAGAATAAGTTGTATTATAGAAACCCTATGAGAATGGCATGTATTAGTAGAAGTGAATATTGAAGAGACGTATATTATTGAAGTTGTATATTGAGACTGTGTAGTTATGAGTATATATATATATGTATATATATTGAGACTGAGTAATTGTTGAAGTGAAATATCGTCGAATATCATCGAATTCACTGTAATTGACAATTGAATATATTGCTATCCTGACAATAAAGCTGTTATATGTCAAAATCCTTACAGATAATTTCTTCAGAAGTGGGATTCTGGCCAAATAATTAACAGACGAATATTGATGGTGAATAACAGTGTGTCTCACGCGAGTGCGGGGTGATGAACATGGGCTCGTGCACGTGATCGCGCGGTGTAGGCCGATGAGCAAGGGCATGACTGTGTGAATGTTATTTGGATGGAACAAAAAGACATTGAAAAGTTAACGATAAATCAATTAAGATCGTTGGCTTCGCGACTTAAATTAGGAACGAAAGGCTCTCGTGCAGCAATTTTAATTCGAGTAGTAGACTTTTATACAGTAAACGGGTGGCCGAAAGATATGGCTCAATTTTCGGGGCGTAGTGGTGATGTTCGGAAAAACATGATGGAGACAGAAAACGGTAATGAGCAGCAGAAAACATCAGATCAATCCGACGTGTTTAGTGCACTGGGAAGTGAGGTCTCGAATCCGGGAGAGCAATCAATTATTAACGGTATTCCAGTCGTGAAAAATAGTGGTCAAGGTGTGAACTCCGTAGTGAATATTCAAGAAATCGTGCAAGCGGTGGTACTGGTTATGGAGGAGAGGCAGCGGGTGCAAAGTGGGTCAGGGGGATCTCTTTCCGCCACTGGAAGCGTGACTTCCGGCATAGAGGTGGATGCTTCAAACGTTAACTGGCAGCAAATTAAATTTGCGACGAAATTGATTCCTATGTTCGCGGGAAAGGACGATGAGAATGTTATTAGATGGCTGGAAAGAATTGCATGCGTGGCTCGCATGTACAAGTTTAAAGATGAGGTGTTAGTGCTGGCGGCAGTTTCGCAATTAAAAAATCGTGCGCAGGACTGGTATAACAGGCAACCAATGGAAGACGTGGCAACTTGGGAGGATTTCAGGTTTCGCCTTCGCAGTCATTTCGAGATAAAGGAGTCGTATACAGCAACGCTCGCCAAAATTGGTCAAAGGATTTGGAAAATTCACACAGAGAAGTTTGTAGACTATGCTGAGGATAAGCTAAGATTGATGCAGAATTTGTCGTTGTCAGAGAGGGAAAAAATTGAATTATTGGCGGACGGTGTAAAGGAGCCAACTTTGAGGAAATTGGTTCTAAGTACGTGGATTACGAACATTCCAGACTTTATTAAACATGTTCGTCGAATAACGGAAGATTCCGCTGTGCCGAAAAGAATGGATAATACAGGCATACGGTTTGGAGGTCATAGCCGATTTCTAAATAGAAACAACGCAGATAGAGGTGATACAGTACGACAGGATTCAACGGTGAGAACGTGTTTCACCTATAAACGACCGGGGCATACCTCAAGGGATTGCAGACAAAGGAAGACGGTGTGTTTTCATTGCGGCGAGGAAGGCCATATCAGCCCGGCGTGTCCGAAAAGAGAAACTACGGGAACACGCACTAGTCATGTGATCGAGTCGGGAACGGAGAATGTGAGATCGCCCTTGACGGATTCAACGGATTCAACGGTCTTCGTGAGTGACATCAACACGGGTAATATGGACAAATCGTGTATCGCGGTACAGAGTATTACAGTTCCGAACATTAAATTAGAAGCGCTAATTGATACAGGTAGTTTAGTGTGTTTAATGAGAAAATCAGTTTATGATAAATATTATGTTGGAAAAGAATTGTTAAAAGTCGGCAGCGATATGCAATTAAAGGGTGTTAACAGTACTGCGATAGGAGTCTTAGGAAAAATTCAGGATGAAGTAATGCTAGAGGGATTAGAAGGCGTCTGGTTTTATGTAAATTTATTAATAGTAGAGGATTGCACCATGAAGTACGATTTATTACTGGGTAGACAATTTTTCCAAAATGCAAATTTGAAACTAATTTATCAAAATGGTGGCTACCGGTTTGAAATTGATAAAGAAACGGTAGAGTTTATTCATACTATTCTTAATATCGATGTTATAGAACAACCAAATAAGCATGATATTAGTAATAATTTGGAACAGAATATGCCTTTTGCTTTGAAAAAACAAGTGATAAATGTTTTTGAATCGGTGGATAGTTTGAGGATTGAACCTGTAAAAGATGATTATTGTGCTAAAGTTCATTTAAAGGATAACTCATTATTTCGGTATGCGCCTAGAAGGATGTCAGAGATTGAAAAGAGAGAGTTGGATAATATCATTGAGGATTTACTCAAACGGAATATTATAAAGCCTAGCATATCTCCATATTGTGCTCGTGTTGTATTAGTGCCAAAAAGGGATGGGAGGAGGAGAATGTGTGTGGATCTCCGACCTTTAAACCAAAGAATTTACCCGCAGAAGTACCCTTTTCCTATTATCGATGATCAATTGGATCAATTGTATGGAAAGAAGTATTTCACTAAGTTGGATTTAAAGGATGGCTTTCATCAAATCCCGATACATTCGGAGTACACCAAATATTTCGCATTTGCAACACACAATGGGCAGTATGAGTATACAAGGCTACCTTTTGGTTTCTCTGAATCACCAGCTGAGTTTCAAAAGCGCATATTGAGTTTATTCCACGATTTAATTGTAAATAGAAAATTATTAGTATATATCGACGATTTATTGATCGCTACGGTTGATATTCAAGAAAATTTAGATATTTTGAAACAGGTTCTAATCATCCTTAAAAAATATAGTTCAGAGTTAAATTTAGGAAAGTGTTCATTTTTGAAACATGAAATAGAATACCTTGGTTATTTGATAACACGAGATGGTATCACCATGAGTAAGAGACATGTTCAAGCAATAATAGATTATCCAACCCCCAGTAATGTAAGACCCCCAGAACTTCAAGGATTTTTAGGTTTATGTAATTTTTTCCGTAGATTTATTAGAGATTTTGCATTGAAAACAAAGCCTCTACAAAACTTGCTCAAAAAAGGAGTTCAATTCGATTTTGATATTAATTGTAAAAGTGCACTGGAGCAGTTAAAAAGGAAGTTAGTATCCCCGCCGGTTTTGCGAATTTATAATCCGAGAGCTGAAACGGAGCTTCATACAGACGCGAGTAGTCATGGTTTTGGTGCGATACTGTTGCAGAAACAGAGCGAGGGATATTTTGGTCCGATAGCGTATTTTAGTAAGTCAACAACTGATTGCGAAAAAAATTATTACAGTTTTGAGTTAGAAACTCTAGCAATAGTAAAGGCAGTAGAGCGATTCCATGTATATTTACAGGGTATTAGATTTAGAATTGTAACGGACTGTAATTCTCTGGTTATGGCAATGAAGAAAATTAATATCAATCCCCGAATTGCGAGATGGAGTTTATTTTTACAAAATTTTCAGTATGACTTGATACATCGTGTGTCTAAAAAAATGGTGCATGTGGATTCATTGAGTCGAAACGTGATGATCGTTAATAGTATGTCAGTAGAAGATGAAATAATGTATAAATAATTGACTGATCCTAAAGTAAAGGAAATTGCATCAGAGCTAGAGATAAAAGAAAATAAGTATTTTTCGTTAATTAATGGCTTGGTTTTTAGAAATTACCAAGATAAACAATTATTTGTTGTTCCAGATAATATGGTAAATAATGTTATTAGAATTCATCACGATGAAATGGGTCATGTTGGCATTGACAAAACTATTCAAGGAATTCTCAAGTACTATTGGTTAGCTTGCATGAAGATAAGAGTTAAACAATATATAGAAAGCTGTATAAAATGTCTTAGTAATACTATAGCTGCAGGAAAAACGGAAGGAGAAATGGAGCTTGTCGATATTGCACCCGTTCCTATGCATACGATACATGTAGATCATTTTGGTCCTTTAGAAGAAACTGCGGAAAAATATAAGTATATCCTGGTAGTTGTGGATGCCTAAACTAAGTTTGTCTGGTTATATCCGAGTAATGCCCATTTCTACCAATGTAGATTAACTTTAATCTCGGTTTAACTTACTTTCTATCTTTTTCTAACTTTTAGAACTAGGAAAAGATGACAGGTAGGTTAAACCAAGATTAAAATTAACCTGCGTTGATAGAAATGGACATAAGTCGGTATCTTCGAATCACACTGTGGTACATCTTACAACTTTAATTAATTTATTCGGATGTCCGGAAAGGATAGTTAGTGACCGTGGAACAGCGTTTTCTTCGAATTTATTTGCGCAGTTTGTACAAGAGAATAGCATTAAACATATAATGACAGCGGTTGCCTCACCTTGGGCAAATGGTGCAGTAGAACGTGTAAATAGATTTTTGAAAGCCACACTTTCTAAAATTATGGATGATTTGAGTGATTGGGCTAGTAAACTTGGTAGAGTACAATATATTTTAAATAATACCTTTTATAAGTCAATCAATGCTACGCCAAGTATGGTATTTTTAGGTTATGATCAAAAAAATCAATCAGATAAAGATCTTAAGCGACATATAGATGAGTTGATTGCAATTGACAAAGATATTGATCAAGATCGTAATAAAGCTAGAGATACAGCAAAAATAGTTAATCGTGCGGTACAAGAATACAATAAAAATCAATATGATAAACGACATAAGAAACCGACAAAATATAAAGAGGGTGATTTAATCTTAATTAAAGTGCTGCAACATAAACCGGGTGTAAATAAAAAATTATCTCCCAAATTTAAGGGCCCATATCAAATTGCGCGTGTGTTGCGAAAGAACAGATATGCTGTAACGGATATACCTGGATATAGTCTTACTCAAAAATCGTTAAATACCATTTTGTCAGCTGATAAAATAAAACCCTGGATAAGAATAACAGAAGTGGCACCACAGGTATCAGAGGATACATGAATTTGTTGTATTATAAAATTGTAATATAATATCATAATTACGTTAGTATGTAAGACTATAAGAATAAAGACAACGTATAAATACCGTTATGTAGAGTAGATAACTATTAAACGTTCAACAATAAAAATTGATAAATATTTTATTTATATTATATATATGTACAGACGAATAGTTCGGGACGAACTATAATGTCAGGATGGCCGAACTGTAAGCGGCAGAATGTGACGGCTATAATGTCGAGTAGATATAATAAGAAAACTAAGTTATCGACGCGATGATTATGTGAATTTGGCAATGTGAGAAGGGACGTGGGATGGTTGGCGCTAGCAGCGACGGCGCTAGCAGCGATCGAAAGAGAGGCAGTTAGTAATGTATTTCAAGGTAGGAGAGTCGCGAGGTAGCCAGCGTGAGAATAAGTTGTATTATAGAAAGCCTATGAGAATGGCATGTATTAGTAGAAGTAAATATTGAAGAGACGTATATTATTGAAGTTGTATATTGAGACTGTGTAGTTATTGAGGTATTTATGAGTATATATATATATATATATATATATACTAGCTGGTTACCCGGGCTTCGCCCCGGAGAACATGTGTAATAAGTGCTTCGTCTCGGAATCATGCTTACGTCATGAGAGCAATACACTCTCCAAATTTCAAGTCTCTAGGTTCAGGGGTTTGGCCTGGGCGTTGATGAGTCAGTCAGTCAGTCAGTCAGGACAGTCGTGAAAACACATTTTACCCCTTTTCACCCCCTTAGGGGTGGAATTTCTAAAAATCCTTTCTTAGTGGGTGCTTACGTCATGAGAGGAATACACCCTCCAAATTTCAAGTCTCTAGGTTCAGGGGTTTGGCCTGGGCGTTGATGAGTCAGTCAGTCAGTCAAGACAGTCGTGAAAACACATTGTACCCCTTTTCACCCCCTTAGGGGTGGAATTTCTAAAAATCCTTTCTTAGTGGATGCTTACGTCATGAGAGGAATGCACCTCCAAATTTCAAGTCTCTAGGTTCAGGGGTTTGGCCTGGGCGTTGATGAGTTAGTCAGTCAGTCAGTCAGGACAGTCGTGAAAACACATTTTACCCCTTTTCACCCCCTTAGGGGTGGAATTTCTAAAAATCCTTTCTTAGTGGGTGCTTACGTCATGAGAGGAATACACCCTCCAAATTTCAAGTCTCTAGGTTCAGGGGTTTGGCCTGGGCGTTGATGAGTCAGTCAGTCAGTCAAGACAGTCGTGAAAACACATTTTACCCCACATTTTTTAATTGACATATAATAAATACGTGAAAATAGCAACTTAATTTTTTTTTAAATTGAAAATTAACATTATATTTATGAAAGCTTAATTTTTTTTTAAATTGAAAATCAACATTATATTTATAGAAGCAAAAAATAGTTGTAACTGCAAACACGAAATAAACGTGAAAGATACTATATAATATTCACACTCCTCCTCTCTCGTATTTTAAGGCTGTATAATGTATCTTTGTAAAATCTCTCTCTCTCTCTCTCTCTCTCTCTCTCTCTCTCTCTCTCTCTCTCTCTCTATTTTCACTGCTTTAAATAAAACAGATAATAATTTATGATTTAATTAAATTAAATCTGAAAATATACATTATATTTATGAAAGCAAAAAATAGTTATAACTGCAAACACAAAATAAACAATTTAATTTAACTTACTTTTGAGAAATTCATTCCTCTCATTAGAATGATCCTCCATATCCAGATTCGTAAAAATGACTAAATATATTACTCTCCAAATATTCAGTTTCTAAGTTCAGAGGTTTGGACTGGGCGTTGATGAGTCAGTCAGTCAGTCAGTCAGGATTACCCCTTTAGGAGTGGAATTTCTAAAAATCCTTTCTTAGTGGATGCTTACGTCATGAGAGGAATACACCCTCCAAATTTCAAGTCTCTAGGTTCAGGGGTTTGGCCTGGGCGTTGATGAGTCAGTCAGTCAGTCAGTCAGTCAGTCAGGACAGTCGTGAAAACACATTTTACCCCTTTTCACCCCCTTAGGGGTGGAATTTCTAAAAATCCTTTCTTAGTGGATGCTTACGTCATGCGAGGAATACACCCTCCAAATTTCAAGTCTCTAGGTCAAGGGGTTTGGGCTGGGCGTTGATGAGTCAGTCAGTCAGGACAGTCGTGAAAACACATTTTACCCCTTTTCACCCCCTTAGGGGTGGAATTTCTAAAAATCCTTTCTTAGTGGATGCTTACGTCATGCGAGGAATACACCCTCCAAATTTCAAGTCTCTAGGTCAAGGGGTTTGGGCTGGGCGTTGATGAGTCAGTCAGTCAGGACAGTCGTTAAAACACATTTTACCCCTTTTCACCCCCTTAGGGGTGGAATTTCTAAAAATCCTTTCTTAGTGGGTGCTTACGTCATGCGAGGAATACACCCTCCAAATTTCAAGTCTCTAGGTCAAGGGGTTTGGGCTGGGCGTTGACGAGTGAGTGAGTGAGTCAGTCAGTCAGTCAGGACATCTTCCTTTATAGATATAGATATATATGTATGTATATTGAGACTGAGTAATTGTTGAAGTGAAATATCGTCGAATATCACCGAAGACACTGTAATTGACATTTGAATATATTGCTATCCTGACAATAAAGCTGTTATATGTCAAAATCCTTACACACTTTATATGTATTATATATTGCATAAATTTATGTTATGAATAAAATACAGTTTGCACAAATTAAATAACATTGTCCTTGGATATCCATGAGTTATTTGTGCGATCCATCGAATCCCAGCCATTTAACATAAACCTCGTCGCCCCTCCTGCGCAGTACTTTCTCCACGAGATACACGTCCGGATAAGTCGCGCGATGCAACTCGTGTTCGTAGAACCCTCCAGCGATGGATTTTCCACGATAGTCCACGAGTAGATAGGTTACGGGATTGGTACGCTGCATTTTAACGATCTTAAACACCTCGGTGGTCCAATTCGGCGTGTAACCCTTCTCGAAAATCGTCTCGTATTTGTTAACGCGTACCAAGTCACCCGCTTTAAACTTTACCAGACCCGCGATTTTTATCGCGCTGTATACGGTAGCCAAGAGTTTTTCGGCGATCGCGGGGGTAACGTCGACGGGTCGCATGTCGATGGTTCGATGCTTGCGCGCGTTATAATTCGATACGAGTCGCGGCAAGGCATCGACCCATTTGTAATTTCCGTTGAGCGTAAACATCTTCCACATGTCGTTCTTGAACATGCAATTGAATCGCTCGACGACCGACGCCTTCAATACCGAACATGTGAAATAATGATTGATGCCGTGTTTCCTCACGAGACGTTGCACGTCGGTGTTGTAAAATTCCTTCCCCATATCGGTTTGTAGGTTACTAGGGCACCTCCCGCTGTGTCGAATGATCTCAGCGATAGCGTTAGCTGTTTCGCTTCCGCCTTTACCCTTGAGTGGCACGGCCCAACAAACTGTTGCTTGCTCAACACATCGATGACGGTAAGTATGTAGTGATAGCCTCCGTTGAAACGTGAGTACGGACGCATCTCGACGATGTCAGCCTGCCACAGGTCATCGTACCCTCGCACTATGACGTGTCTTCGGGGAAAATTTCTTCTCGCCGGAGCGTGCAGTTCCTCGACGAGTCGTTACTTCTCGATATTTTTATGTTCGTCGGATTTTAGCGATGTCATGTTTTTGTCGCCGTTTATAACTACTCGTTAGCCGTTTGTTAGTCGTTCCTAAGCCGTTTATTTCCGTTTTTAGCCGTTCTTGAGCCGTTTGTTAACCGTTTTTAGCCGTTCTTGAGCCGTTTGTTAACCGTTTATTTCCGTTCGTCGTCCTTCAATAGCCGTTCTTTGTCGTCCGTTTGCCGTTTATAACTGCTCGTTAGTCGTTCGTAACCGTTTCTGAGCCGTTCGTTAGCCGTTCGTCGTCGTCAGTTAACCACTTCTTGTCACTCGTCGTCGTCGTCGTCGACGTTCTTTAGCCGTTTGTAGCCTTTCCTGTCTCCGCGTAGTTCGCAGCTGTTTCTAAACCGCTCGTAATCGTTTCTGAGCTGTTTTTGAATCGTTCGACAACCGTCCGACAACCGTTCTTGAACCGTTCGACAGCCGTCCGACAACCGTTCTCGAATCGTTCGTTGCTGTTTGTCGCCGTCGTTAATTAACCGTTGCCTCTCTTCACTCGTCGCCGTTTGATAGTCGTTTCTGCTGAACCGTTTGTCCATTGTTGTTCGTTGTCGCGTCTGATTCAACGGTAGTCGAATGGCGAAGCTCGTTTATCGCAGTCCGTAACGCTTGCAAATCCTTCTCGAACGCAGTCAGCTTCTCGTCTGATCCTTTTCGTTGATTGCTCAACATTTTAAAGAATTGATCAACGTATAGTTTATTAACCGCGTCATCGTCAGCCTCTGGTTGCGCCACGCGACGAATCTTCCGCGACCTTGCGTCAAAGTCCGTAACGGTGCGACACAGAGCGTTATCGCGCATAAAATTTCTCATTAATCCGCTCCATCGATGGTACGGTTCCGCCCCGTCTCTTCCGAGCGATATGCCAAACTTGTTGATCGGCATTTCAATGCTGATTGAATGGTTCGCCGACGCATGGTTTAATTTATAATAAGCCCGGCTTCGCGAAGTTCCTCGATGATCGACATGATCTCGTTGTCGTGAGCATTGTTGCCGGCGTGGCACGAAGCGTCGAGCTATCGGAGACGATCCACCAGCTCGTTGGGATCGTCCCAGTGCACGTAGTCGATCTTATTGCCGGTTAGCGTCATCGCGCGAGGCATGGATAATCCCTTTCCAGATTTTTTCTTCCTGGATTCGGGAGGAAACAACGATGCGATTATCTGCATATACTTGTGTCCCCTTTTGCTCAGTACTCGCTCGCGAGGATCGTGCTTGAATTTATGAGCACTCGTTGCCGACAACATGCTCTTGTACTTTTGCTTATTATCCTCCGTGTAGATCTCGTCATCGGGCATTCTCTTGAAGATCAACTCGTAAATACCGGGTCTGCCAGCGTATCGTACACCATCGATATAAATGTTATCCGCGTTGTCCACGTCAAAACGTTTGTTGCCAAGCATCATTCCATCGTTGCCGAAATAAACGCCGTATATGGTGTCTATCGTTGGAACGGCGCTCAAAAAGTCCCTGGTGTACTCTCGACCCAGTGGACCCAAGTGTTCTTGCAACGTTTGTAGAAACGTTTCTCGACTCTTCGACGTTTCCAACTGCTTTCGTACGGACGTCGCGATCGAGTCATCCGTGGTTTCGAAAACATCCGCGCTTGCGAGTGATTCGGGAATTTTTTGCACGGTTTCCACCGTCGCGAGTGGTGTGGAGGTTATCGGTAGTACTTTCGATCGATTAGATTTACGCGGTGTCGATGAGAGATCCAACCAGGAGTCTGATCGCTTCCTCTTTTTCGACGTCGCATCCTCCTAATCCTCCTTCTCCTCCTCCACCTCCTTCTCCTCCTTCTCGCGCTGCTGAAAAGGTAACGTTTCGATCCCCGCGTCAGCGACGCTTTCCGGCTCCTCCTTCTCCTCCGAGATCAAGCTCGAGTTGTCTGCGATCTTTTGCAGCGGTCCGATGAGAGGTTTAAAGTGTGTGTCCAACTCAATGTCCTTCACGATCTTACCGGTCTTCAAAACGCGAAGTTTCTTACGAATCGAATCACTCGTTTTCGCAATCTCTTTCACGATCTTCTCGCGTTCTCGAATATTCTCGCTCCTGTCGATCGCAGCCACCGCGGAAAAAAAAGCAGAGCGTCGATCTCTATAACGCTAACGTTTTACCTCCGACGAGGTATCGGCGACGACTAATCGCTTTTACGGTATCGCGAACACGTTAAATCCTTTTCTGTATCGACCGTTCGAAAGCGCGCTGTCTTTGTCTATCACTACGAATCCGTACTTTTGTTGCCAACAATCGTGGCACAACGAGCAAAATTCATCGTACGGCATGTCGGTATTCACGTGATCGTTGTACACGTGTTTCAAATTGGTACCATCCTGTTTGAACAGGATCAGCAGGTTCGCGTTGTCGCGTATCAGATGTTTAGGTATTCTCGCGTACGTCTGACAGAGATAGAAGGAGTCAACGCTCGAGTGCCTGCCCATTGAGAAATACTCTCTCACCGCGTCTTGCTTATCGCACGCCACGCTTCGTCATCGAAGACGAAGATCGAGTTTGGACGCGCGTCGCTCGGTGGAATGACGTCACTGTTATTGGAGAACGTAAAGTAGCCAATCTCTTCTATCGACGTTAATACACTCTCCAAATATCGATATTTCGGCTGTTGCAACGATTTCGAGTACACGTACACGTTTTCGAAACGTACGCCGTGCGGACTTTCCAGCAAGCTTATCAAGATGTTGGTTTTACCGCAATTCGAGGGGCCGCAAATGATCGCGCGTATAGTAGTCGGTAACATCGTACCGTGCCTGCGTTTCTCCGCGTTGCCCCCCATCGACCGTAATCTGTCGTCGCAATTGGTCACGCGAATCGCCAACGGTTGTCGCACGAATCTCATTTTTTTCCACACTGTCGACTCTCTGGCTGACTCGAACGCCTATTTATAGGCGAGCGGAACTGCGAATCGCTCAGTAGCAAAGATGTTCGTCCTACTGTCGAGACCTTCCGATATTCGCGGTTTGAGCGTCGAACAGCTGCAATTTGTGCCGAAAGCCGTTCTATTGCAAACTTGCGGTGATCACGTCCACTACGTGTGGGACAAGCTTCCGGAACATATAAGGGCGGATTTGGAGGTTTAGACCTATCGTCGTTGTTACGAACATTACAATCAACCGTGGCAGCAAACGCACATCGACGATCCCGCGCCAATGATAAAGGATTGCGGCGAATGTCAACGAAAAAAATTGGTAGAGGCCTGTTAAATCGCGCGATAAACGCACTTCCGATCGAATTGCATATCCCCGGCTATCAATTTTGTGGCCCGGGCACTCATTTAGAAGAACGATTGGCGAGAGGCGATCAAGGTATTAATCCATTAGGCGCGGCGTGTCGCGAGCACGACATAGCTTATTCGCGTAGCAACGATCTCGCCGAGAGACACGCGGCGGACGAGATACTCGCTGCGCGAAAACGCATTACCGCGAAAGATTCGACTCTCGGAGAGAGAGCTGCCGCTACAGCCGTCTGGGTGGCCATGAAGGCTAAGACGAAGCTCGGAATGGGCTTGAAAACAAAGAAGACGAAGAAGAAGAAAAGAGTATCGAACAGGCGAATACTTCCGGCGGCGAAACGAGGCGGCGTATTGCCAATTCTACCGTTGTTGGGAGTTCTCGGCTCGTTGGTCGGCGGAGCGGCGGGAGTCGTTGTGACAGGAAAATTAAAACCCTTTTCCTCGACATCGACACTCGATGTTTAAAATCCTTCCCCTCGACATCGACGCTCGATGTAATGATCGATCCGACAAAATTTATGAAACACCGACTCTACGTTTTCTGTTGCCCGCGCTGCACGAGCGCCGAGCCCTGTAAACCGTCGAGACGGAGAGCCAATAGCGTAGCCGCATGTGACGGAATATATCGACCCGCAACGATTGGTAGGATCGAAGGGGGTGGGCGCGTGGTAGCGGAACGACCGAGAGATCTCGGTGATTCTTCCGTCGGTTTTCGGCGGGATCAGTCCTGTGTCAGTTTGAGTGGACTCTTCCGTCGGTCTTCGGCGGGATCAGTCCTGCGTAATTTATAATGTAATCCGAAGTGCGTATAACGATCGGCGATATGAATTTGCTAATACTATACTTGTGTAGACGGCGTACGTCTAATGATTGTGAACGAGTTGTGTGGGCCGTTTGCGGCGAATAGCGACGTAATTGTAACGTAAGTCTAACTATTTCAATACACTCATATATTGCTTGCTTATCTCTCTGATTGCTTTTGACTTCCACAATATTCCTTGGGTCTCCCGACGGAACTCCCCTTGTGTTGTCTCATGATTAAAGCTTGAAATCGCTAGCCGATTACCGAGTATTATACGAATTAGATACAGAATATGAGTTTGTTAGTTCTCACAAAACTAGCTGGCGCCCAATTAATTAAGGTAAATTCGTCAAATTACAATACTTAGAGCCCTGGCAGCCATTGACCCAGGCCGCGCCAGGTGTCGGTATTATTCGTTAAATTAATTGTCGAAAGAATAACGCCGGTCTCATCGTAAAGGCTGTGAACGATAACAAAGCCGCGCAGCGTCAGCTGGAAGAATTGAAACGTCACAATCGCGCCATGAAAGGTCATGGACTTTATCTCGCTCCGTACAAACACGGGCAAGGAGTGGCATTGAAGAAGAAAAAAAAAGTCGCGGAGATACTAAAAATTCCCAAGGGTGTAACAACCAACGTACAACTACAAAAACTGGCAAAGCGTATGCGCATTCCATATTTTTAGAGGTGTTTCCATGCGTGATTCGTTACCGATCGACGGTGTACGTGAAACGAGAGCGGTATCGTGAATTTGAACGATGCAGCGGGTCCCGGTACTCATTGGGTGGCGTACGCGAAGAGGGGAGATCGAACCATATATTTCGACAGTTTTGGCAATCTTCGACCGCCGAGGGAATTGGTGCTGTATCTAAAGAACAACGTGACGAAGATAGAGTACAATCACACGTCTTATCAGCGATACGATCAGAGCATCTGTGGACAACTGTGTCTGCGCTTTCTACAGACGGTTGACGATCAATTTAAAGACGACCGTCGCGCTGTTCGAATTCAGTATTCATTCAAACATGTCGCTGACATTCACGCTCACCGGCAAGAGTAGCGACCTCGCGGTAAGCTACTTTCCCGCCGTGGACTTGAGCGATGGCGATTACGAGCTCGGCCTGACAAATTTTGAAACCTATTACACGATACCGAACGTGAATTCTTCGAACAATAAATTCTACTTTGACGACAAGGAAATTACCATTCCCGAAGGATCGTACGAATTGCGTGATATAAACACGTATCTAAAACGCGTCATTTCACGGGATCAATCCAGTAATGTCGCGAGAAAGAAACACGTCGGCGAAGATGAAGAGTATCCGTTGATTATTCGTGCCAACAACAATACGATGAAGAGCGAGATCAAGTGCGCTTTCAGAGTAAACTCTAACAAACCGAACAACATTGGATCGCTGCTGGGATTTTCAACGAATCGCGTGCTGGAGCCGCGACAGTGGCACGAATCGGACGTACCGATAAACATCATTTGCGTAGAGTGTAACGTGACCGCGGGCGCGTACAGCAACGACAAGTACGTGCACACGATACACGAGTTTTCACCGAGCGTGCCACCAGGATATAAGATATCGGAAACGCCGGCACACACGGAAAAAAAGACTTGGTTGAGATAACCAAAAAAATGGTCGCCTCGACCAAGTGCCTTGATTATATATAAGACAGCTGATATCTTGGTTACATATACCAACGGGACTTGGTTAGACTGCCGTAGTTGGAGCAACCATAGTACTTGGTTGGATCATCCAAAAGAAATTGGTAACCTCAGGCGTCACTTGGTTGCTCTAACCTATTGTTTTGGTTGACTTTACCAAGTTAGTTGGTTGATGGAACCAACTGTCATGACTGATGCAACCAACGGCCGTAGTTAATTTAACCATCTTTATTGGTGAAATTAATAGATCGAAGCACTAGAAAATTATACATTTTTATATGAAATATTTTTTGTAGCTCAGTTTATCCGTTAAAATATTTTTTCTTATTATATAAGAAAAAATATTTTCACGGATAAACTGAGCTATAAAAAATATTTCACATAAAAATGTATAATTTTCTAGTTAATTGCGGTTCTGTTGTTACCTATATAATTATGAAAGTATTTATAAAGTATTTAGTATTTATTTATTTATTTAAATTACATATTTTAATGTGACAAGCCGCGATCCGCGGCTATCAAGCCGCGACTTCCCCTATTTCTCCCCTCGCGGCCTCGTCCGTCCTTTCGCGGTCGGGACGGCGGCGTACGTATGTGGCGCGTATTCGTGTCCAATATTTATGAAGTCGACCGCCGAGCGCGCGGAAAAAGTCGACGAGCCTCTCCGGGCTCGCAAGCGTCGCCGGAATCCGGGACGTAGATTCTCCGCTGGCCGCCGCGTGCTGAAGATTAGGTTAGGTTGATGAAGGACTTCGCGGATCCGTCGGCGATTCCCGCCGTGCTCCCGTTCTCCAAGATACCTCACAACACCGATACCGCGGACACGCAGTTATCGGGACACGACCGAGAAACTCACTGCCGAGGGGTTTACTGCAACAGTACAGCAATATCAATTCGAAGCCATTGTGCGGGGCGAGGGAATCTCGGCGGGAAGGGGGGATCTCAGCTCTCAGCGGCGCGGGGATTCCCTGGCCCTGTACCCCCGCGCAAGCACCATGGCTTCGAATCAGCATTACTATTCTACTTACCGCTCGCGTTTCACCGCGACCGATACCCGCACACGACGCCGATGAAAAAAATCGTCAACGACGACGCAACGACATCTGTACGTTAGCACGTTCAGTCTTCGACTGCAGTGCAGCCATGCTTTTTAATTCACCAAGAACTTGGTTAAACTAGCTACGGTCATTTGGTTGTGAGAACTAATTTCTGGGTGACCAATCGGAATACAGTTTCTTGGTTACCTCAACCAATTGCGTTGGTTATAAGCACCAATAGTTCCAACCAAATTTGAATTGTCAAACTAACTAAGTGTACATGGTTACGGCAACCAAGTCAATGGTTGTAGTTACCAATATACACGTAACCAAGAAAAACTTGGTAAATTCAACCAAGCCTTTTTTTCCGTGCAGATCATTTACCTGCCGATCACCGTACGGAGCATTACGGACCTAACGATTCGCGTTGTGGATCAGAACGATCGATTGATTGATTTTCGAGGAGAAGAGATCACCGTCAGATTGCACGTACGACGGCGACAGCGATAACGCGCGCGAGTGTACGGACGACATATAAGATGCTCGTACTGAACGACTCGGAGCACGCGAGAGATAAGAATATCTTTACGGCAGCGGTGGACGATATCATCCGATCAACATTCGGTGGAGCTAAAAAAGAGACGAGAAAGAAGCTCACCGCATCGAACGTTAAATTTCTACGATCTTTGGGATTCGCGGTGCGAAATATCTGAGGAAGCATGGCCGATATCCTCAACATTGGAGGTGAACCGATTTTTGACGACAGTGTCGTCAAGATTGAAACACACACGTACAATCCGTACGCCAATACGACGTTTGGACACAACGACGAGTGTTCGGCGCCCGCATGTACATAGTAGTATTATAGTTGTTTTGCGTTCATATATAGGTATTTAGTCTAGTAGCTATTAGTCGATAAGTTGCGTCCCGGGTGAAGCGTCACCCTCGGTAACACTGATTTCGCGATTTCTGGTGACTCGCGCGAAACGTTGGCGGATCGCGATGATTGGCAATGTTCGCGCGACTCACCCGACTAGTGCTGCCCGCCCGCGGGTGGCAGCCCCAAATATTAGGACCACTGATACTCGCTCGCGCCACACTTCGCAGGAGCGCGAACGAGAAAGTGCCGGAGCACACACTCCAGTTTCGACCACCATCGGAGACACATATTTTTCGAATACCTGCGAGCCGACTCACGTGCCCGTAAGATCGTGTGTGCCGATTGCCTGTTTGCCTGCTCGATTGCTGCATCCTGGCCTGCCTGCTCACTTGCTATATCCTTGCCTGCCTACTCGCTTGCTACCTTGCCTGCTGAACTGCTCCTCCCGCTATCAAGGAGGATTCGCCAGCCGCGAGGACAGACGAGATCGATGGAGCACTCCAGGAGGGCGCCGGGCAACGAACGGTGAGTCGCACGCTTCTAGCCTGTTCGCTTTTCGTATTTCGCATTTTCGTGAGGGAACGGTCCCTCTGGTCCTTCGAGTTACTCTAGACCTTTCGCAAATCCGGGGAACGCCCATACCACCCCGAGCAACGAGATAAGAATACCCATACAACAACAAGATTTATACACGTTGCCGTGTGAAAGCTTTCTCTACGTCAAAGGAAGATTGGTGGTAAAGAAAGGGAATAACGAGTCTGAGACAACGCTTGTAACTAATTGCGTGGCGTTCATGTTCGATGAAATTCGATACGAGCTCAACGGCGTGGAGATTGATCGCAGCAGAAACGTTGGAATAACCAGTACTATCAAGAACTATGTATCGATAACGTACGACAAGGCGGAGATGTTGCGGAATGCTGGATGGGACATTTCATCTAGCCTCGGAAGGATATTTCAATATTAGGATATTTTTGCGTTCCACTCTACACATTGTTAGGCTTTTGCGAGGATTACAAACGCGTGATTATTAACGGTCGTCATGAATTAATTTTGATACGAGCGCGTAACGATAACAATTGCATTATAGGAGATCCGGCGACTGAGCCGGAAATCAAATTGTTCAAAGTACAGTGGCGAATGCCTCACATTACGTTAAACGAGGTCAATAAACTGTCCATGTTACGGGCCTTGGGAAGCGGACGATATCTTAGTGTCAGTTTTCGTTCGTGGGATCTGTACGAGTACCTACCCTCTGTTGCAGAGCACGACCAAGCATTCGTGGGCCATCAAGACCGCGACTCAGTTAGAGATACCGCGATACGTTATTTTTGCGCTGCAGACCGGTCGCAAAAATATCATGGCTCAAAATATTGGTCATTTCAATCACTGTAACTTGACCAATATCAAGCTTTATCTAAACTCTGAATCTTATCCATACGATGACTTAAATCTAGATTTTGACAAAAATCGATACGCCCTTCTTTATGATATGTATGCGCGTTTTCGTAAAGCTTATTACGGATACGATCGCTACGATACGTTTCTCAATTTGAATACATTCCTGAGGCTTGGACCTTTCGTCATCATCGATTGCTCCCGACAAAACGAATCCGTTAAGAGCGCCACCGTGGATGTGCGAATAGAATTTGACTGTAAAGAGAACGTGCTTGCAAATACTACCGCCTATTGCCTCATCTTGCATGACCGCGTAATCGAATACTGTCCGTTGTCAAACGTAGTGCGCAAACTCACGTAAATTGTAATGTCGGTAAATATTTCGATATAAGAGAGACAAATGTATCGCGATATGATACAGTACGGATCGTTCCTTCGCTGCATCATGATCGCGCCAACGTTCGTCGATCTGCAAGGATTCAACGTCGGGATGAAATTTGTCGTAAAGGAGATAGCGGTGCTGAGAAACGGGACCGTTCTGGCGCATTACACCTTTACATGCCCCATGCCGTGGAGTCTCCTTACAAAATTCGACAAGTCATGTGCTTCCTGGTTGATTCGCAATCACCATGGATTACGATGGGAAGACGGAAACATGCCGTACAGCATGGTGAAACGTTTAATATTACATCGGCCGTGCTCGGTGAGGAAGAAGACGACGACGACGACGAGATGCCGACTCTCGTGTACGTCAAGGGATGTCAGAAACGAGAATGGCTGGTGGATCTGCTCGAGAATAAAGCGAGAAAAAACTTAACCATCGAGACTCTGGATGCGGATTACGAAGATGTCGAATCTTTAAATAATCTAGATGTTACCAATACTATGCGATGTGGAAAACATGTTAAGAATTGCGCATTGCAAAATGTATTAAAAATATTTAACTGGTGGTCGCGACGCCAGAAAGAATTGTCATCTTTTTAAAAAATAAATTTTATATGTATGTGTGAATTTTACAATGTTTTTTTATTTCTTTTCTCCTTTCCCATTAGTCTAAAATTAAAGAATAAGTAAGTATATGTGACGAATTCTAGCTTCGAGGGGGTATCAGGTTTAGACGAACATGTCTGAACATGTTTCGCGGTTGATGTCATGTGGGGGGGGGGGGGGGGTATACGTCTTAATAAAGAAAAAAACATCCTACCTTAGCCCCCTCTCCTAAATTCCAGAGCGCTGATTGCACGTTCCAGAAACATTAATTCCCCTTCCCTTCATGATAACATTTTTGGAAGTTGCCGCGCATATTCGATTAATTTATACGACGATCAGTCTTGTATCGGCTGCTTGTATCAACGGTCCGCTTCTCATAACCGAGAGAAAGAATGTATTCCGTTGAAGGAAGCAACAGCGGCAACAGTGGCAGTAGACGTATGAATTATTACGTACCGATTCACGATATTGAAACTCCAACGTGTGGGAACAAGTAAGTTTTGTTTAATTAATAGAATAGAATTTATATTTTTATATCTTTTTGTGAATTGTATTATTTTGAAAGTAATCTCATTATTTTTTCTACAGCATTTCGTTGGAGCCTCGCGCGGTTCGTATACTAAGCAGACAATACGCATTGACATCAACAGCTTATAAATATTTGGATATTGGAATCAGCGTGGGACCTGTGTCCTTTGTGGAACTACTCCTCGGTGGTGATAATCGAGGAAATCAGATGGTGTTGGCTCATACAACGTGGACAGCGCTAATTGAAAGACGTGCGGATATCGAACGACTCCTGCAGTCAACCGCACCTTCATCAATGTCGATTCGAGATCTGGTTATAGAACTCGTAAAAATACGTGATGCGAATGTTGTAAAACTTACGTTACATAATAATAATTGCATGTATATGAGACCATCGACCGTACTTTTCTTATTTGAACTCGAGCACTGCGTCGAACATGAATATTTCAAGCTGTATCAAAATACAAATGAAGTAAATGTGAAATTTAATCAATTTGTAACCATTTTGCGAAGAAATTGTATAACCAATAAATGTGATGCAGCTAGAATCTTGCGCGACGTTTTTGATAAAAATTCGATTATTGATTGCGAATTATTAGCTTATGCTTTAAATAACATTGTATACGATGCGACAAATAATAAATAAATTAATGTTTATATGACAAAAACTTTATTATCCTTCAATTCCAATTATATATTATAAGGGAAAGAAACGCGAAGTGGAATGAGAACGAGAGAGGACGCGAACGAAGGAACGCGAGCAACAGAGAACGCGAATGAAGGGACGCAAGCGAGAGAGGACGCGAACGAAGAGACGCGAGAGAGAACGCGTTCACATGTGCCGATGCTCCGTCGAACTTTTGCTCGCCATTGTAGTGCGAGACATATTTCATCTTAATTTCTTTTCGTTGGAAAGGGCTGTCCGTTTTTAAACTGCTACCATATTTTTTCTCTGGCGACATTTTACCCCGCTTCGTTCTGCAACCGTCGTAAAACTCAGTCTCATCGAGTCCGCGAAAAGTTGCAAACGCGTTCAGAAGTTTTTAGTGATTTCTTTTTTGAACAAGTATGGCGGACTACATAGAAGTACTTTTTCCGAAGGACGTCATGGTACGGAAGTGTAGTGACACGGTGACAAAGTATAGTGACATATAATATAGTTTTTTAAATATTATTTTTTTGTTTAGTGGATGCGGCCGCGACGGGTGCGGCTAAATATAGAGGTGCACATTGATGAGTGGTGGGTGCGGATCCGCATCCCGCGGGATTATGTAGTATTGGGATTATTTCTTTTTTCCTTTGTGCGTATTTTAAGAAAAAAAATATTTTTAATGTTTATTTTACAGCTGCGTATAGAGTACATAATACCAGGGTTTATAAACATTGAGCGGTGGGTCCGGGAGGAGAGGCGGGCAAATAGAGAAATTCGGGATATATTGTAGGAGCACAACCAATTTGATACTTTCTATTTACGAAGGCTGTTCGAGGAGGACTACGAGGAAGAAGAAGAAGAGATTTGGTAAGTTAATCGTTTTTCCAATAAAATAATATTCCAATAAAATAATATTCCAATAAAATAATTGAATCTTATATTATCTATGTTAATAATCTATTTGCATTTGTGTGTTTCAGGTGAAGATTCTCCACTTGTTTATGCTACAATTGCACTTATGAATTTTTAATTTTTTATAAATTTTCTTGAAATAAAAATAAAAAAATATTAAATAATAATTATAATATCTATTCCCCTTTCTTCTCCCCTTCCTTAGAATAAGAAAGAGAGAACGCGCGATGTCATAACCGATCGGTGCTATAAAAACTTGACCCAGTGAACCTGTGACCCACATGTTCGCCAAAAAAACCTCAATAAATTGTCCTAAAGAACATGCGTAAAGAGAACCTCGCGATGGTTAACCCTAGACATGCACAGCGGGGGTCTCCGAGAGACTCCCAGGCCAACTTTCTTTTTCGGCGTTTCATTGTTTCTCTTTTTTACCCCCGTATATCTCAGAGTTTTTTTAACGTACATATAGGGTTAAGGTGATGCTGGAGCCGTCTGTTTTACCGGCATTTGTTGCTGTGACGTAGCGTCGTATTAACTTGACAGAATTAAAAATCCTTTTCCAAAATTGCAGTATATACATTAATGATTCGGGGTAACTCCGATTTTATATAGAAAACGAGAAAAAATTACGGAAATACAGATTTCCTTATCTACTTTTATCCTAATATGGCGTCTCGAGCTGTCAGCTTGTCACAAGATGTATTTCATATAAGAGATATATATACCATTGGTACGAACGCGAAAACAAGTTCCCCTGAATTGCACAGCAATAAAAACATCGATAACCCCCCCCCCCCCAAATCAAGATTTGAAAGCGTAATATAAGAGTATAGTGTCAGCGTGTATCGTGCGTATGTATGCGTGCAATGTTAGGTGCTATCCTTGACTATATCCTTGTCTATACATGGACAGATATAGGTCGATAACGTAGAAAATGGTAATTTTGTCGGTTATACAGACGGCTCCAGCATCATCTTAAGGGGATCCTATAGTGGCAATAGTTACCGACATTTTTTATTTTAAGAAATCTTTGAATTGGCTTTACAGAATGGCAAAATCCTTTCACAGAATTAAAGTACGCACAAAAATCTACCTCGCGACACACGATTTCATATCGGGAACGAAAAAAATTAAAAATGTTACTAATTTGGGCACATACAGCTGTCATCTGACGACAATAACAAAAATTCTGTAGTTTATATATATATATATATATATAATGACACCCAGGCGAGGTAGGGACAACATGTAGGAACAATATCGTGCAAATAGAACCAAGAATAAAAGCCTACAGAAAAAGATTTTTTGTAATGAATGCAATATAACCTAGGTAAATATCTAGAAAAGGTCAAACCTCACCGATGACCTTGACCTTGACATATGTTGTCAAGGTCACCCTCCTGAGTGACCTTCAGAAGGTTTTAGCCGGCGGTCATTGTTTATTAAAAAGTTATAAACAAAAATTTAGGAAAATATAGCAGCTATTTTGAGTATTGGAAGTCCACGCATGTACTTTGAAGGCACACTATGTGTATAGTTTAATAATAGTGGAGCCCCCCGCAGGGGGGCGGAACCTACTGCCTCCACGCATACATTTTCCACGCGAAACGAGGTGCCACATGGGTTCGTGGCGCGCTTTACAAGCTCGTTTATATATATACATAATGAATAAATCGATCATCTGTGTGAATATTTGTGGCGATATACAATAAACGAGCTTGTAAAGCGCGCCACGAACCCATGTGGCACCTCGTTTCGCGTGGAAAGTGTATGCGTGGAGGCAGTAGGTTCCGCCCCCCTGCGGGGGGCTCTACTATTATTAAACTATACACATAGTGTGCCTTCAAAGTACATGCGTGGACTTCCAATACTCAAAATAGCTGCTATATTTTCCTAACTTTTTTTGTTTATAACTTTTTAATAAACAATGACCACCGGCTAAAACCTTCTGAAGGTCACTCAGGAGGGTGACCTTGACAACATATGTCAAGGTCAAGGTCATCGGTGAGGTTTGACCTTTTCTAGATATTTACCATAACCTATAACCTTGTCTATCCTTGTCTATCATCATTGTCTATACAAGGACAGATATAAAATTCGGTCGGTAATACAGACGGCTAAAGGACCCCCTTAAGGGGATGCTGGAGTAGTAGCAATTACCGACATTTTTTTGGAGAGACTTCACTTTGAATTGGCTTTACAGAATTGAAAAAAATTTTACAGGATTAAAGTACGCATAAAAACGGAGGGCGCTAGCGTTGATTTTACATCAAAAACGAAAAAAAAATGTATATGTATAACGTGACAACATTTGCTGCACATAATTAATTATAATTGTGCATGCAGTTTATTTCACGAATAATTGCTTTTATATCATTGTACCTATCTGTTTGTACACCTATACATACAGAAAACAATGCATAACTTATTCCCTTGTTTCATATTTCGCCGCCTAGATGATACATATATTTATATACTTATTATTTGTGCATTGTTATTTTTTTCATGAGAAAGACAAAAAAACGTTCGATGATATAAAGGATTTGTCTGCGTATTGTTATACATTCTGTACATTTTTATTTGTAATAGTAAAAGAAATAAGAAAGTGAAACAGATAACAGAGAGTAGACGAACACGCGACCTGCAGTCGTAGCGCAGTCTAGTCCGGCCAGCGACATTACTTGACGAATCTTTTACTGTCGCGGTACTAATGTAGCGTGCTGAACTTCAAACCGATTTCTCGAAAACGCTTGAGAAGTACATTACCTCCGGATAGCATTTGGTACTTGTATACCAAACTACATTCCTGTATTGTATGTACCTATATGGCTATTGCTATGTTTACGCGGAGCGTTATACTTCTGTAGTAACTTATCTCGGCTAGAGACCCCCCGTTTACGCGGAGAGAATTATCGTAAGTTGTGATAGTTTGAGCAAGTTACTACAGAAGTAACGCTCACGTAAACATAGTATATGTAGTATATATTAGAATATGTGTGCGTGCGCGCGTGTGAGTTCACACATATTATAATACATGCAATTGTAATTCTAATATTGCGTACAAATATATATTCATGTTTTGCATGAATATCTCATTAGAGCAATATACAGAATTATATTTACGATAATGTAAGAAATGGAATTAAAAATATTGACATTATCGACATATTGATTCCAATTCCAACCACCGTGAAGGTAAAGGGCGGGCGCTGTAATTCGCGTTAGAGTTCGCCGGCCTTCTTTATCGACGCTAATCGAGTTCGCCTGCGGCTCCAGCATCCCCTTAAGTCGCCTAAAATTTTTTGGTCAAGTATCGACCGTCGATGCTCACATCTGCAGTGCGAGATGATATTCGTTTATAAATTCTGTCATCAATGTTCGTCGATACCCTAATGCCCCCCCTCCGCGCTTGATAACTCTTCCTAGATAGAAAAGTGAAAAGGACCGCGGCGTCAAGCTAATCACAGGTCATAAATTATAGCCGCCTGTCATAGGCGGTCGCTCGCATCTGAAGTGTGAAGTGATATCTGTTTATAAATACTATCGGCCGAACATCGACGCGAGGTGACATTTGTTTATAAGAACATGTCCCGACGCGCTCGCCGAAACCCTGATCCCCCTTCCCTAGGACCCCCTCGCCCTCGAGTCCTCCCCCGCCCCGCTCCCCCCTCGGAGCACCCGGTCGAGAACTGTCCCCTTTACCCTACTTGTAACATACACGCCTCATCGAACACTTTGTAGAGGCAGCTGGGGGGTGGGCATGCTGGTTCCGGGGGCTACACGCCCACACGAAAATCCCTCAGCGCGAGGAGCGGTGGGTGGGAGGTGGTGTCCCCCAGCCCGCCGCACATCAGAGTCTCGGTCCATCGGACCAAGGAGGGAGGTCAATCTCCCTCTTCGAGAAAGACGCCCTATTACAGGGGCCTGGCACGAGGGGACCCCGGATGGTATCATTGCGTTTCCCGGGGTTCTCTCATTAAAGTGCCGCGAGGGCACCCGCAGGGTTTTTAGCCGGAAACTGTGCCCGCGCATATAATCCGGCATTCCCTTCGTCTCTCCCCGGGGGCGAGGGGGTCTTCCCCCTCTCATCAAGGAGGGGGCTACTGGGTAAAACGGCCTTTTTAACTATCAACGGCCGGGATCCCAGTAGTGGAAGATTTCCCTGCGTTAAAAAAAAAGAAAAAAGACGGGGCATACGTGATCGGGTTTTTGTCAGTTTTGTCTGGTCCATAATTATAAACCCGGCGACATGACGTGCCAAAGGGGCCTTAATCCCAGACAGAGTTTGATAGAGATCTTTATTGCATCGAGTGAGCTTTCTAAAATTGCTCGTACGATATTTCCGACAAACAGAAACAAGCCCTAAGACGTGCCTGTAAATCCCTTATGGAAAAATACACTCAACTTTTGGTGTTAACCGTTAAAAAACACCAAAGAAGAACCCTTAAAGTTGGGTGTGATTTCGGACCGCCAATTGAAGGTTAACCATCATGAAGGTTAACCTTCAATTGGCGGTCGGAAATCAAACCCAACTTTAAGCGTTTTTCTTTGGATGATGGTTAACCTTCAAGTGATGGTTAACCTTCAATTAATGGTTAATCCTTAAAAATGACGGTATAAACCCTAAAAATATAAACCCTCAAATGAAAGTAACACTCAAAGAGAATAAACCCCCTTATTTAAATGTTCACAATTTGCTTCCGCCGATAATACATACCCGTAAAAGAGAACATCACACACTATGCAAAGTTTATATATATATATATATATATATATATATATATATATATATATATATACAGGATTTTATTTCGTGTGCCAATTATTTCCACTAATTATCTCAGAATGTTCGGATCCGTAATCCGAACGGCACGTCTGCGAGCGCGGCAGCCCGTTCTGCGCTCCCTCGCCCGCCAAGTGGGGCGAGCACGACACCACCCCGCACCGCGAGCGCGAGTAACACATGTCGCCGCGGGGTGGCTGTCTTTCGCGCGTTCAAAATATCAACACAAGAGGCATATAAGGGCAAGCCTGCCCATAAGGAAATATTCTCTCTCTCAGCTAATACTCCCCCGTGACATTACACAAGCCGGGTGTCGAGGAAATAGCGATCGAGAGCAATCAGTGCGAATCCCGCTCCATTCTGGAGCGAGCGGAATCCACCTGCAGCTCCTCGGAGCGAAGAACGAGAGTGACCAGGCTACTGTTGAACCCGGTAGAGTGCGCCCCTCCCACCCGTCGAATAGGACACGTTCGCTCAGTGGTGGTCGAGGCTAAAGGCCGCTCTACATGAGGCTCCAGTAAAGGACGACGACGTCCCCGACCGAGGAGGCGAGCCAGGAAGCCCTCCCATACCAGGAGACCACAGGCGCCAAGGGAACCTGCGCCTCCACCTGAGCTGCGGTAGCTGCTCACCTAGGCATAATACAACCCAAAAATAATTCTACGATGTACCTGACGATGCAATAAAGCTCTATTTTCACTATTCGAGATTCATGCTTTACTAAGCCTCAGACTTTCTTCCAAGAAAATTCCCTGCTGTTTCGAAACACAGAAAGTATTGGTTTATTGGAAAAGTGTTTCAGATAAAAGTTGAAGGATTTGAAGGAGACCGCATTAGACGATTTTATTAGATTTTGGGTCCAGGGCCTGTATTGGAGGACTTTTTAACTTAATTTTATCTCAAAAATGTGCTGTTGCAATAGTATACTCCAATTTTTTTTTAAATATTTGTGTATGCGTCTTCTTGGAGTGTTTATAAATATTTAAAAAAATTGGAGTGCTATTGTAACAGCATATTCTTAAGACAAAATCAAGTCAAAAAGTCCTCTATACCATTTTTTTTCTCTGGCAAACAATCATCAAGATATCACAAGCTAAATATTCGCTACGTACTTTAAACGGTTCAATCAAAACGTAACTTTGAAAAACATTTTACTACTCCGCATTAACGGATAATTGTAAATTATTTAAAAATTTATAACTATATTGTATATCTTGATTGTATATCTTACACGGTCGTATAATCTCATACTTATTGTTTATATACGTCGCCGAAAAAGACGTTCTTCCTTATATCTATAATGTTGCGATAAATATCACCACATGCCTCGGTCGAATTGGTGAGACGCCCGTCACGGAATGAGGGAGGTCCAGGTTCGAATCCTGACTGGGGTGTTATTTTTCGCAACATTTCCTTTATATTCCCAGTATCTTATCCTATATGTAGATATATATATATATATATATATATATATATATATATATATCTCACATCATTTAATCCGATTTATTGTGCATGTTTTAATATGATTAAATTGATATCAATTTAATTGTGTGACTGTATCGTTCTAGCTTTGGTTGAGACTGCGTTATGTCCGGAAGTAACGGCGCGTGATCTACCAGAGCAAAAAGAATTGTACGTTAAAAAGTCACTCAAGAAATTAATATATATTCGGACAAACAAGATCCAGTCCTGACCGATTACGGCGTTTTCCTCTTCATTGATTGTATATCTTACACGCCCGCTAAACATGTAACCTTTTTGTAACGTCACATTTTGACTGTAATTCAGCAAATCTGAAACGTTTTATATGTATAGGCAATAAAAGATTTCGTAAACGTCTCAAGTTAACGTTTTATTTGTGTCAGTCTGTAGAACGTATCAGAAACGTTGCTTTTCCGCATTTAATTTGACAATTCGGAACGTCACAAATGAAATGTTTTGTGACGTTCAAATAACTTTTGTATGAAACGTTTCCTTTGCGACTTTATAAACGTTGCCTCAACGCTAACATTTGCGATGTTTCTAAAATATTCATTTCGCTACGTACTTTAAACGGTTCAATCAAAACGTAACTTTGAAAAACATTTTACTACTCTGCATTAACGTTGTAAATGTGACATTATTAGAAAATGTATAACTATATATTATAGAGGACGCTACGAGAAGAAGTAATGCGTAGTTCGCGGCGAGCCATCGTTCCGTGCGGGCGTGTGCCACGTGTTCAAGATTTCGACGCGTGGTTTCTATAACCGATTTCTATGTCGCCGCATCGCGGCTACTACGCTTGTTATTTGTCGCTTGAGTTACGGACAGGCGCCGTGATGCTAGGCGCAGGAAGAAGTGCACTGATTGGTGGGTTAGCGAGAAGGTCGCTAGCTACCGATACCGACAACGACCGTTTTGTGGCTTCGCGTTTCCTCCGGCCTCCACGTGCGACAGATAGGTATAATTAGTAAGTGCGGGTTCGAGCTAAAGAAAATCGGCACCGCGTGTTTTGCGGCTGTTCGCATTTATAAGATAGATAGCGAAAATTATTAGTGTGATGTGTAATGTACACGACATTATAGTATTATATACATAGACATTATAGTATAGTATTATAGAATAAATGTGCAATGACATTAAACCCATTTACCATCACAATACTGTATTTATTAAAATAAATTAAAATAATTTATTAAAATAAATTAATTAATAAACGAATAATTATTATGTTTTTCATTGATCGTATTTACGCATGTTGTATATCATATTATATATGCAGGAGTGATGGATTAGGCTGTAAGACGTCAGTAAGCTGTAAGAGCATAAAGCTGGTTTTCCAGTGTAATAGTTAGATTAAGGTCATAAGAAAAATGGTTGAGCAGACCATACAAAATGAGGTTCAACAATTCCGTTGACGGCCTAACTCTACGCCCTATTACACTGGAAAAACCAGTTTTATTCTGACGTCTTACAACCTAATCCACTATTCCTGCTGGTAGACCCCGCATTATACATTCGTTACAAAAACGTTACAAATGCAACGTTGCAAATTAACCGTGAAACGGAAAATTTAAGTTCCTGGTTGTATAAACGTTGTTTTTGGAACGAAAGTTGTAACGTTTCCCTAACGTTTGATGCAAGTTTCACAAACGTCGCAAAAACGTTGTAAATGCGATGTTGCACATATAAAGTTTTGCAAACGCCTAAAACACGTTGTAAGTGCAACGTCGCATATGTAAGGTAATTGAATCAGGACATTTCTGGTTCCTTTTATGTTATTAAAACGTTTATGCAACCCCAAACGTAAAATGTCGCATGGCTATATTGCGACGTTACAAAAACATTTCTGTAACAAAATATTGTTTAGCGGGCGGTCGTATAATCTCATACTTATTGTATATATATATTATAGAGGGCCCTACGAGAAGAAGTAGTGCGTAGTCCGCGGCGAGCCATCGTTCCGTGCGGGCGTGTGGCGCGTGTATAAGATTTCGACGCGCGGTTTCTATAACCGATTTCTTTGTCCGTCATATGCGCGACTCGCGGTTACTACGCCTGTTATTTGTCGCTTGAGTTACACACACAGTGTGTACACAAACTGCATCATAACTTGAATTCCAACGAGTGGGACAAGGAACTAGTAGTTTAGTATGTGCAATTTCTTCAATAATATCTGCAGCCTTCGTTGATCCATGTATTGTATGTATTCCACAGTTTACTTGCTTTAGAAAATGAAGAATTATATAATTTCTTGTATTTGATATTAGATATATATAGGGCCCCTATCTAATATCAAATACAAGAAATTATATAATTCTTCATTTTCTAAAGCAAGTACACTGTGGAATACAATACATAGATCAACGAAGGCTGCAGATATTATTGAAGAAATTGCACGTACTAAACTACTAGTTCCTTGTCCCACTCGTTGGAATTCAAGTTATGATGCAGTTTGTAAATTACTATCGATTAAAAATCACTTAAACGAAATTTGCGACCGTTTAGATAAGCCAAAGTTCAAAATGATCGAGATTGAGTTTCTTGAAGAATATGCCATGGTAATGAAGAGTTTAGCATGCACGATTGATTTGCTACAGGGAGAAAACTATTGTTATTTAGGATACGTTTTGCCAGCTTTGCTGCAACTTAAAATTAATTTGCAGACTCTTCACGAATTACCTAATTGCGAACCTTTGAGGAATGCTCTAATAGATGGCATTAATAAAAGATTCAGTAATAGTGTATTAAATTTTGACAGTACATGTAGCAAACCTTACATTATTTCATCCGTGACTGTTCCTAAACTTAAGTTAAAATGGCTAAACTTGATACCAGAAGCAGCGATTTTTTCAAAAACGATTCTAGATCACGAATATTGCAAAAACTTGCTTATTACAGAAGCAAAAAAATGTGCGTTGTTAAAAAATGAGACCACAATATCTTCTGATGTTTCTTCAGCGTCTTCCGTGGAAGATGACCAATTCTTTAAATTTTTATTAAAAGATCAAGACCACGTAGAAACAACTGACACTACTGACAATACTATCGGCATGGAGGTTTTATCTTATTTGTCAGACAAGCAAAAAGATATCGAATCACTAGCACGTTTTCCTCATATAAAACATTTGTTTTTAAAGTACATCACAATTATACCGTCATCAGCACCAGTTGAGCGATTATTTAGCACTGGTAGTCAAATTTTAGTACCACGTCGAAATCGTTTGAGTGACGATATCTTTGAGGCATTTTTGGTGTGTAAGACTAATGTATGAAGTCACAACTAATAATGTAAACAAAAAAATATTAAAAAATAAAAATTATTCAGTATATTTTAGGTGCATATTATTATTATTATTATTACGATAAAGTATAATTTAAAAGTATCTCATGTGTATCTGACATACTTTTAAAGTATCTGAGTATCTGTATCTATATACATTTTAATTTGTGTATCTGTATCTGTATCTAGATACATTTTAAATGTATCTTACCCATCACTGCGTACAAGCGTCTCAAAGAGGAATTGGTGACGTCCCTTGTATTGTGTATATATAGTCCCTCGGCGGAAACAGAATTACATACGGACGCTAGTAGTCACGGTTTCGGTGCGATTTTATTGCAAAAACAATCCAATGGCCGTCTGGGCCCAATAGCTTATTTCAGCCGTGCAACTACTGATATTGAAAAGAATTATCACAGTTATGAGCTAGAGATTTTAGCTGTCGTTAGAGCTGTCGAGCGCTTTCATGTATATTTGCAGGGTATTAGTTTCCGAATTGTAACCGATTATAATTCATTAGTGTTAGCTATGAAGAAGATTAATATAAATCCAAGGATAGCGCGTTTAACTCTACAGAATTACAAATTCGAATTAATACACAGGGCGTCGGGTAAAATGACCCATGTAGATTGTCTAAGTCGTTTTGTAAATATAAATATAATCTCAATAGAGGACGAATTAATGTATAAACAATTAGCCGACCCTAAGATTAAAGAAATAGCGGAAGAATTGGAAGCCAGGGATCATAAGTACTTTGTATTAGTAGAAGGCTTGGTTTTTCGTAAGGGTGCAGATAAAAACTTGTTTGTTGTTCCCGAGAACATGGTTAACAGTGTTACACGCGTCTATCATGATGAAATGGGACACGTCGGTATAGATAAAACGATACACGGTCTTATGGATCACTATTGGTTTCCATGTCTTAAATTGCGTGTTAAACAGTATATTGAAAACTGCGTAAAGTGTCTAAGTTTTTCATTGGCTGGAGGAAAACCCGAAGGAGAATTGGAAATCTTTGAGAAAATAACTGTGCCGTTTCACACTCTTCATATTGACCATTTCGGGCCGTTGGAGACCGCCGCATACAAATATAAATACATTTTGGTAATGGTGGATGCTTTCCCCAAATTCACTTGGCTTTATGCAACTAAAACTACGAACGCTGAAGAAGTTATAAAATCTCTGAGTAATCTTTTTGATTTGTTTGAAATTCCGGAAAGAATTATAAGAGATCGTGGAATAGCTTTTTCCTCGGGGAGTTTTGCTCAGTTTTTAAACGAGAGGAAAATTAAACGCGTTATGATAGCAGTCGCGTCTCCGTGGGCAAACGGTTAGGTCGAACGAGTCAATTGTTTTTTGAAGTCAACGTTAGCGAAAATGTGCGAGAAGGCGGCTGATTGGAAAGGCGAGTTAGGAGCCGTACAGTTTGTTATCAACAATACATTTCATAAGTCAATTGATACTACGCCGAGTAAATTGTTGTTAGGATATGATCAGCGTCGAAAATCTGATAACGAATTAAGAGAATTAATTGAGAAATTAACGCAATTAGACGTGAATATCGAGAAAGAAAGAGCGGAATTGCGAGACTCCGCACAAATTGCAAACCGAGCCATACAAGAATACAAGATACAGTATGATAGAAAACACAAAAAGCCGACACAATATAAAGAAGGAGATTTTGTTCTTCTTAGGATTTTGCAACATAAACCGGGCGTGAACCAGAAGTTGTTACCAAAATATAAGGGTCCGTACCAAATTAAGGTAGTTCTTAAGAAAAATAGATTTGTAGTGACAGACATACCGGGGTATAATCTCACATCAAAGCCCATGAATACTATTCTCTCATCGGATAAAATTAAGCCGTAGATAAAAATAAACGAAAATAAAGTTGATTCTAGATAGATAAGCGACAACTAGATTTAAATAAATCAGGATCAAGGTAATTGACGAATGTTGTGCGACGGATAATGTGAGAGATATTTCCCAGATATTTATTAGTTTATTTATTAATTAAATTATGTTGGACGTAGTTCGAGGACGAACTAAAATGTCAGAATTATGGAAGCTGTAAGCGCCGAATTGCGATGTATGTATATAGCTCCACCTGTCGAAATAATGTGACGTTACAGGATCCGATTTGCGGACAGTACGTGAGAATATGTCGAACGGTAGAGTCTGCGATCCGAGAGACTGCGATCGGGCTGCCGTAAAAGTTATTCCGAAAACTCACAAGGGACTGTTGAGTCGGATTGTATAAAGACGTAATGGTATTGTAAACGGAGTAAACGGTATAGTTGTGTAAACGGAGTACACAAACGAAGTTGGCGTAATAAACGGAGCAAACGATTTGAGTGCATACGGACTACATTTATTAACACGTGCCTACAATTTTTAGCGTAGACTGTACAGTGTTGCCACTTCTCCATGGCGACACGACGACACGCTTCTAAATACCGTCAGTGAAGAACTTCGGATTGCAATTACACATAAAGTGTACCGCTACGTATCCCCATTTTTTAATATATCATTCCTAATATCATCATACATCATATATGTTAGAGATGAATCATCGTATGCGAACGTTATTATTTAGGGCTTAGGATCAGAGATGGCATTGAAATGCGGTATTGTTTCTTTTCTTCCCCTTTTCATGTCTACGATGCCATCTCTCTCTGCGCTGTGTAGTCAGTCCTCGCAAGGCTCGCAAGTGTGGCACATGTCCGTTGCCAATTGCAAGTTGTGCGCGATTGAGCATCGTAAAGCTAATTACAATAAAGTATACTTTTGTTTATTTGCAATCCAATGTGTTGGGTACGTTGTACCAGACTTATTGAACCGCTCACAGGTTATGGGCCCAGGCCGCGTGCCCTGAGACTTACAGTGATTTTAACGAGACGTGATTGCAAAGAACAATGGCCATCACAAGCACAAGCACAACAATCTAGAAAAGCTGACCGAAGACAACTTCGACGCATGAAAGCTGCAAATAAAGAGTGTCCTGATATACAACGAGTTGTGGGGATACGTTAGCGGCACCAAAGTGAAAAAGGAGCCAACCGATCTCGAGTGGTCAGCAAAAGACAAGAAAGCGCTCGCATTAATTGTATTAAGCGTGACGGAGAGCCAACTCAGCAATATTAAGAAAGCGAGAACGGCGAAAGAAGCATGGGATCAACTGTCGAAGATCTACGAGTCAAGAGGACCGGTAAGGCGACGCTGTACAAGCAGCTATATCGAATGAAGAAGGAACCGAACGTCGCTATGTCGAAGTACGTAAGTGAATTCACATCGAAAGCCGAACAATTGGAGGAAGCCGGAATGATCATTCCGCCAGATTTACTGTCGATAATGCTGCTTGGGTCATTACCTACAGAATATGAAAGTTTCTGTATTGCGATGGAATCTCGTGATGAAATACCGTGTATCGACGCATTTAAATCGAAACTTATAGAAGAAGAGACGCGGCAGAGCGACAAAGCAACACATGAAGATGCAAACAATAGCGCGTTAGTCACCAAAGATAAAGCTAACCGAAGCGCGGAACCTTCAAAGAAAGGCAACCCTAATGGACATAAACCGTGTAAATTTTTCGGAAAATGTTTTAAGTGTGATAAGTTCGGTCATCAAAGTCGCGATTGTAGACCAAAAACAAGAAATTATAAGACTGACGATGCATTACCCGCGATATCGTGCAATGCGGAGATGCCTAAATCGAGCGTTTGGTGCTTGGACAGTGGAGCTACCAGTCACATGTGTAATAGTAAACAACGTTTTTTTGACTTAGATGAAAGCGTTCAAGGTAATGTTTACACCGCCGGGGAACAGAGTGTGAAATCGCTTGGAATAGGTGAAATTCGAATGGAAGTAAAGTTAAACAATCGCGTAACGAATCGAATAAGATTAGAAAATGCTATTTATGTTCCGAGCTTAAGAAATAACGAGTGAAGCCCAGTTGCGCACAGAATAAATCGGACACAGCAAGTTGAATCAATCGTACACAGTGACAATCGGACACAGTAGGAAACGGACACACAACGGTTACAATCGGACACAGTGCTAATCGGACACAGTAGGAAACGGACACAGCAACAATCGGACACATTGCCAATCGGACACAGTGATAATCGGACACGGTGACAATCGGACACAGTAACAATCGGACACAGTGACAATCGGACACAGTGACAATCGGCCACAGTGACAATCGGACACAGTGACAATCGCACACAGTAGGAAACGGATACAGTGCCAATCGGACACGTAGAAAACGGACACACGGTGGTTGCAATCGGACACAGTGCTAATCAGACACAGTGCCAATCGGACACACTAGAAAATGGACACACGATAGTTGCATATCACTTACAATTAGCTTTCAATAGTGAATATATCCTATATAATATATCAAAGTACATGCGTGGGCGGGGAGGGGCTTCGTCCCCCTCATCTGCACCCCCCCCCCCTCAAGGTCGGTGTGAGTGAACCTAGAAGTGTGGGCGGGGGGGGGGGGGCTTTGCCGCACTCGCAACCCCCATGCACTGGGCGGTGTGGGTGACGTTGAAGCGTGGGCAGGGGGGGCTTCGCCTCCCCCCCGCACCCCCCCCTAGGACACGCCTTCGGCGTGCCGGATGTGAAGTGAACCTCGCTTTAAGCGTGAGCGGGGGGGCTTCGCCCCCCCCCCCCTGCACCCCCCCCATGTCTGTGTCCGACTGGCACTGTGTCCGATTGCAATCACCGTGTGTCCGTTTCCTACGTGTCCGATTGGCACTGTGTCCGTTTCCTACTGTGTCCGATTATCACTGTGTCCGATTGTCACTGTGTCTGATTGTCACTGTGTCCGATTGTCACTGTGTCCGTTTCCTACTGTGTCCGATTGGCACTGTGTCCGTTTCTTACCGTGTCCGATTATCACTGTGTCCGAATGGCAATGTGTCCGATTGTTGCTGTGTCCGTTTCCTACTATGTCCAATTAGCACTGTGTCCGATTGTAACCGTTGTGTGTCCGTTTCCTACTGTGTCCGATTGTCACTGTGTCCGATTGATTCAACCTGCTGTGTCCGATTTATTCTGTGCGCAACTGGGATCTCCCCGAAATAACTTAGTGTCTGTGTCAAGCATGACTGAAAAAGGGTACATGGTGACATTTTATGAAAATAAAGCCACAATATATAAAACGTTCGGACGGTTCAGTAGTAGCAACTGCTATAAGAAACGGACAATTATATGTAATGCGCGAATCAAAGAATTGAATGTTACAATCGGTTCAAAACAAGCGTGACAATCTGTTAAAGTGGCATCGGCGGTACGGCCACTTGAACCTGGACGATTTAAAGAGACTGATGACAAACAATATGTTTTCGAGTTTGAACATAGCCTTAACTGTGAACAATTTAGATTGCGAAATTTGTCAGAAATGTAAAATACATCAATTACCTTACCAGAGATCAGTGAATAGAGCTAAATCAATTTTGGAACTCGTCCATTCCGACATTTGCGGCCCCATCGAAACGGAATCGCTTGGTGGCGCAAAGTATTTTATAACATTTATAGACGACTAGCTTCCTTCTTTTCCCCGAATAGTAATATTTACCCCCAAAAAATTTTCTTTGAAAAAAAAGGACCTTTTTTAAACAATTTTGTATGGAGGCCCCTTGTCCCCAGGCTCAGACCCTTTCCCAAAACCCTCTACAGTCTAAGTTAGAGTATCATGATATAGTGGTCCTTTACTGACCATACCTATCGTCACTAACTGGCGGCATAATGACGTTAAAATGACGGTCTAATGTCACAGACAATTGACGTCATTTTCTGACGTCTTATTGACGGCAAAAATAGGTCCATTGTACGACATACCGGTTTCTAGAAATGTTTTTTATGAAATTAAAATGTTAAAATGTCTACTTGATAAACGTTATAAAAAAAATGTTCTTTTTCTTTATCTAAAAAAAAAGCTTTTTTAACTGTTTCGTTACATGCTATGTGGTATAGCCGCTCTCAAGGCGGTCACCCATCCTAGTACAGTACCGCGCCCGTGTTGCTTGACTTCGATGATCCAGTGGAGAGTGATGATCTTCTCACCCTGATGCTTCCTTATTAACTGTACTTGTCTATAACAGGTACATCTTTAAAGAAAATCTTGTAATGATAATCTTCTTGATAGCTATAACACTGCATGAAATAGTTATCATAAAACTATAACCACACGCAACTACATACTTATACCATAAATTCGCCACTTCAATCATAAAGTTGCGAAACAAACATATTGTAGTTAATTTTGTGGTTTTTATTTTATTATTACTTTATTATACAATATTAAGAAGTAAAAATAGTTATATTACAAAAAGACCTTATTTGGACGACTTTAAGACGTCTTTAAAATGACGTCTTTAGATGGTCTAAGAAATGACGTCTTATAAACGTCCATTATTAGTCGCCGATGTCATAGACCAAAAATGACTAAAAATAGACGTCATAATGACGTTATGGAATAACGTCAGTATAATGTCATTTTTAAAGACATAGTCGCTTTTTGGTCATTTGACGTCATTTGTACAAACATGACTAGTATTTGACGTCAAAATGACATGTGCTTGCTACCTGGGTATCTATTTGCCTAGGCGACTAAACGCAACCTTCCAGATGACGAATTACCGACGGACGGGGCATACGTGACTAGATTTTCATCAACCTTGTCAGGCCTATAACTATAAATCGGCGACACGACGCGCCAAATGGGCCTTAATGGGTTGATGAAGATCTTTATTGGATCGAGCGAGCTTTCAAAATTGCACGTACGATGTTTCCGACAAGCGGAAACAAAGCCTAAGACGTGTCTGTAAATACACGTGGCGGAAGTTTTTGTTTGCATTTAAGATTGAGAGGTATGCATCGTCCGTCAACATAAAAACAGGGTCGCGAGATAAATAAAGAACCCTAATAAAAGAGAAATCGGCGATAGCCGAAAAACAAATGAGTCACTGGAGGAAGCGATGGGTTGCACCCCCAATAAGACAGTGGGGGCCTTACGAAAAGACTCACCAATGAACAGTCGGAAAAATCGACGTCTCTAGCTTTCTAGAATAGGTGAAAACTTAAGAATCCACCTCTTGGGTGAAGACCATCCCACCCAATAAGAAGTTCTTAAACACAAATTAGAAGAATCCCGCCAACCAAAAGTTCCAAAAATGAAAACCAGACACATCCCATACGAAACCCACCCCTTCCATTTCCTACATTTTCCTATATAAACCCTGACATTGCGGCACTCCCTCTTAAAGCTTCTGAGTTTCTTCAAGCCTCCCAAGCTTTAGTCTCGTGGTTTAGTCTCGGCATTATAATCGTGATCTCTTCCTTCTTCGAGTCACGATTCAGCACTTCGAGTCAGTGCAAGACATCCGACCGCACATCACTCACTCCGACTCATCCTCCAACCAAGATCCATTTCGGCAAGGAGTCCTTCAAGAATTCATCAAGTAGTAAGTCTTGTAATCCTTTTTCTTTTTCGTGTTATCGTCCCCCTTCTCAAGTGGTCTATCGACTATTGGATCCCCGGGAGTTTATTATAACGAGTCTATTAGCATCGCGGATTTGGGTTGATCGGCGTAGGCATTAGATTCGCGGCGGTCGTTGGCGTTGTCGCGGGTGTGGCTGACTTGTCGGCCTTTGACTCCCGGCGTCTTCGTCGCTGTCGCGGACTCGGCCGGTTCGCTGCCACCCCGAGCTCGTGGTAAATTCGTACTATCGTGGGTCTGGGTCGATCGGCGTAGGCATTAGATTTGCGGCGGTCGTTGGCGTTGTCGCGGGTCTGGCTGACTTCTCGACCTCGGACTCCCGGCGTCTTCGTCGCTGTCGCGGACTCAGCTGGTTCGCTGACACCTTGAGCTCGTAACGATTTCCTTTTGTTTGTTTTTTTATTTTTTTTTATGCTTCCGACCGGGTCCGAAGAAGATCGACCACTAAATAAATAAAATAATTTTAGTGGATCCGGAAGTTCCACCCCCTCGAAGGCGGAATCTCCGCACGATCCTCAAGCGGAAGAGGAATCGTCGGAATCGGCGGGCGCGAAGGAACTTAAAAGAATTAGTAACGGAGTTTCTCCGTCAAGAGCGAGAGAACTGCCGGTTTCCCGCGACTCGCCACTCCACCGCCTCCACCCGCTCAACCGGAGGAACCACCTATGCCGCCCCGTCAATCACCCCCTAATTCGCTTTCTCGCCCCCTTAATTATCGAGTGCTTCCCGACACCCCCGATTCTTCCCCCCTGTTCGAACCTTCATATTCCCCGATTGCTCGCGAGGAGCTTTCCTCGCCCGCGGTCTCGGATACCTCGACCGTAGAATTCGAAGAGGTACCGCATATCCCTTTCCCGCGGAGCCAGGATCGTCTAGCCGAGGAGTCTCCGAGAACTCCATCCCCCTCCTACTGCTCGGTTTCTGAGGAGCCCTCGCGAGAGCTCCCTCCCCACCACTTCCTTTGAACCCCTCATTTTATTTCCCCCAACACACCGATCCTCTTCCTCCTGATTCCTTTACACTTGGTCCCTATGAGTTCGACCTGCTCGGACTCCGTTCCATCGTTGAAACCGCCGACCCTCACGAAACTCGCATCCCCGTTTATTACCCGCAACAAGAGTTCCCCTACCTGTTTCCCATAACTGTTTTTTACCGTTCCACAGTCACCCTCGAGGAAGTAATCGAACCCGAGGTGATTACCCTTGACTAACAATAAGAATCCAACCCCTTTTAGCATAAATATTATTTATTTTCTTTTTATACTTTAATTTAGTTTCAAATACACATACACACCGCACACATATTTAATTAAATTTATGTAACTTCATTCCGACTAATTGTAATAATAGCGGGCAGGATGTTCATTATCAAGTAGGTTTCCCCTTAAAAATCTTGCCCGATTACCCCCGCACTTATGTAACACCCGCGAGAAGTACACACATATACCTCACACATACACTTTCACTGTAACATGTTTTCAATCCCGTGTTTAATTTGCCTAACTCTTACCTATTGTAATATCAACAGTTTACCTAACTTACACACTTGAATTTATAATAAATGCTTTGTTCTTGTTAAAAATAAATATTTCCATTTATTTGTAACCTAAGACCTCACACCTTATACACCCCTCTCGAAACCGCACGAGGTCCGTTCCTGAGTTAAAGGGATTGAATTCTCTGACTCGAAAGAAGACCGACGATCGCACCGCTCACGGAAGGCGTCCTACCGTCCCTGCGGACGTTGACCCTTCCTGAGCCATCGAAAGTGCGTACGGCTCGCGCCACGCGCCTCAGAGCGTGTACCTGCGAGCAATATTCTTAAGCGTCTAGTTGCGTCCTTCCTTACCCCGACCCCTCTGGTTAGCCTTTCCTTTGCTTCCCAGATTTTCTTATCCTAATCCCGGAGTTGGACGTAACATCTTTCTAAACCTTCTTTTCAACACGACGAAAGAAAAAGCCTAGAAAGGAGTTTGTTTCAGATTGATTCCATATTGTACTGGCCGGAGATAATAAAAGTAACATAAAACAATACAAATATAAAGAACAAAATAATAGAGACACAGGCAGAAACATGGTGGAAGGAAAACAGGTGTGCTCTTGCGCATTCTTGTCTAATAACCAATGCGTTGGAACAAGTGGGAGACATTGATGATATTGGCCAAGTAGGCCACGTATATAAAGAATATCTATTATATCCAACATGGCGCTCGCTTATTCCAGTCTTGCGCATTCCTCTAACGAGCACACCTTGTTTCCTTCCACCATGAGCAGAAAGATACTTCGTAACTTCAGGGTTAGTTCCAAGTTGCGCATGAAATGCATAGACTGCATTACTGTTGCGTAGCGCTTCGAAATCGTTCCGTTTTGTCAATGCGCATGAAGCGCTTTAGTAATTCGGAACGGTTGTCTGCCCGCTCTGCGCACTAATGCGAATTGAAAAGAGATCGACGCCGTTCTAATCAATGGCTCCTGCCTCATTCGTATGACATTAGACAATGACTGACACTTTTTTTTTTAAATTAGTGACGTATTTAAAAAATGTGAAATCGATTGTATTTTGTTTGTAAATTATTGTAGTGCATTTATTTTCGTTTGTTAGTCCATAATTATATTTTAATTAAATATTTAAAATGTCAGTCGGCGGTAAACATCATACGATACATCAACATATTATAAAATAAAAAAACTCGTTTGTAATTAATTGTATTTTGTTTGTAGAGCTTTGTAGTAAAGTTAAAAAGTTTTGTAGTCTCTTTAAATTGTTTATAATTAATAAATACATTTGTCGAACTATGTAGCTATACGACAATCAATTAACGATAGCTGTTGCCCTCCGCTACATAGTTCAACAAATGTATTTATTAATTATAAACAATTTAAAAAGACTACAAAACTCTACAAACAAAATACAATTAACTACAAACAAACTTTTTTTATTTTATAATAATATGATGTTTGCCGCCGACTGACACTTTAAATATTTAATTAAAATATAATTATGGACTAACAAACGAAAATGAATGCACTACAATAATCTGTTATTGTGTTAACGGGCTGGCTCGACAATTTACTAATGCAATTTATAGTATTGCATGACACAACCCTTACATATCCTGCAGGGGTCCTGGAGAGAATACCGGGAAAGAAATATGCTTGTACTTATGCTATTTAACGTAAAGACTTTATTATATTTGTGAGCGAGGTTAATCTGCTACGAGAGCGTGACAACGACTACTACGAGAGCGCGCGATATATCTCTATCGATAGTACCGACCCGAATCGATTTGACTCTAGTGACAAATAAAGCACTATACCCTGTAGTAAACACCTAAACAGCGCGCTTTATAAAACACAAAAGAAACAATATAAAAAAAAAATTAGTCTCTCTTAGCTTCCATCGGTTTTTTTCCATCGAAAGCCCGTATGTTAGTTCCTTAAAACGTCCCTTTGGCAATCCTTTCGTCAGAATATCTACTAACTGTTGTTCCGTCGAAATGTATTTCACATTGAGCTCGTTCCTCTTGACCTTCTTTCGAATGTAATGGAATCGCACCTGAATGTGCTTTGTTCGTCTGTGAAAAATTGGATTTTCACAAAGGCTTATTGCCCCTTGATTATCCACGTTAAGATCAAATGCGCTGGCTTTATTTCCATAAATATCTTCTATGAGTACCCTTAACCAGCTTGCTTCTTGTGCTGCTGAGCTTGCTGCAATATACTCAGCTTCAACTGTGGACAATGCAACAATTCCTTGTCTGCGACTGGCCCATGACACTGGTCCGCCACATATTGTGAATACATAGCCTGTCGTAGAATGTCGCTTATCCTCACAGCCAGCATAATCACTATCGCTGTAGCCCCATATTGAAGAACTCTTCATGCCGTCAAACACGATACCTTTACTTGTGGTTCCTCGAAGATACCTTAGTACTCGCTTCACCGTCTTCCAATGTTCTTCTCCTGGATTATTTAAATATCGGCTTAATGCATTCACGATGAATGCGATGTCCGGTCGCGTGACGTTCACTGCATACTGAAGCGATCCAATTACTTCACGATAAGGTACATTCTTCATTTTTTCTTTGTCCTCTTCGGTCTGTGGACATATCTCTGCTCAGCTTGAGCCCAGGTGTGAATGGCGTTGCACTTGGCTTTGCATCTACCATTCCGTACTTTTCCAATATCTTCTCGATGTAGGCTGTCTGATGTATGTTCAGTGACTTCTTCTTCCTGTCGCGTTCAATTTCCAGTCCGATAAAATACTTGGGTTCGCAGATCCTGATTTCAAACTCCTTCGTCATCTCAGTAGGCACCTTCTCGAGTACTTCCTCCCACTTGCTTATCATCAGACAATCATCCACGTAGAGAGCTAGAAAAATCTTGAAACCATTTATCTCGCCCAAATATATACAATCATCAGCTTTTGACTGTACGAAATTAAACTTCTTTAAAAATTGTTTGAAGTGACGATTCCAACGGTTGGGTGCTTGTTTTAAGCCATACAGGGCTTTGAGTAATCGCACCACACGCTTCTTCTGCGACCATGGTCCTTCCGGCAGCTGCAAATATATTTCCTCTTTTAAGTTACCGTGAAGAAACGCAGTCTTCACATCAAACTGCCGGATATGGAGATCTTTACTTGCTGCCAATGCAAGTAACACTCGAACTGATTCATACCGCACAACAAGCGATTATATTTCATGATAATCGACTCCTTCTATTTGTCGGAACCCGCGTGCTACCAACCGCGCTTTAAAACGATCTGACTCAACTGGCGTCTTCTTCAGTTTGAAGATCCACTTGCTGTCAATTGCTTGTCGATCCTTGGGTAGCTCGGCCTCGCACCATGTTTCATTCTTGAAGTGTGCTTTGATCTTTTCATCAATTGCTGCTACCCATTGCTTACTCTCGGTGCTTGTGATTGTTTCCACGTATGTTCGTGGTTCATTGTCTACAGCTAAATTTGCCTCAAAACGGCTCGGCTTCTTAATCTTGCTTGGTGATCTTAATTTCCTCCGGTATTCGATAGGCGTTAACTCTTTGGCGGATGAGAATTCATCACTCTCAGCATCACTCTGACTACTACCAGAATCACTTGAAGTTTCTTGCTCCTTCGTATCTTCATCGTCATCTGCTTCTATGTGTTCACCTCCCACTCGAACGAGAGTAAACAAATATTTATCCTCTTCTTCGCCTTCTTTTGTGAAGTTGACGTGTGCCGATACGAACACTTTCTTCTTCTGCAAATCATATAGCCGATAGAAGTTGTCACTCAACTTCTCATAGCCGACAAACAGTACCTTCCGGCTTTTCTTGTTCAGCTTTCTTCGTTGACTATCGGGTATATGAGCATATGCAATGCTGCTAAATACGTGAAGCTCTGTGACGTCAGCCTTCTTCCCTGTGCAGATTTCATATGGCGTCTTGTTGCCGCTCTTCTTCGTGATCACCCGATTCAGCACTTCAGCCGCTGTTTTTACTGCTTCAGGCCACAGATTCTTCGGCACATCCTTCCGGCCATACAGCATTGATTGAGCAGATTCCATGAGACTTCTCACCTCTCGCTCAGCAGCCCCATTCTGCTGTGGCGTATAGGGAGATGAAAATTGATGCTCAATGCCACGACTTGTTATCAGCTTTCGAAACTCTTCACACGTGTATTCTGTTCCGCAATCACTTCGAAACCATTTGATATCTCGGCCGAATTTATTCTTGCATTCACAAACCTTGCGAACACTTCGACCACTTCATTCTTCTGCCGGAGACAGTACACCATTCGGTAACTACTTGCTTCATCCTTGAAAATTACGAAATACTTCTCACCATTCAAGCCTAATTCCTCGAACGGTCCACACACGTCTAAATGGATAAACTCGCCCGGTTGGACATCCTTCGGTGGCTGCGTTCTATGCGTCGAACGCTTTTGCTTACCATAATTGCAAGCTTTGCATGTAAAATCCACGTCGTTGTTGATCTTCAGGCCAAGCGCACTGTTTTCTTTGACCATCTTCTTGATTGTATTGATGCTTACATGACCAAGCTTGTCGTGAATATCACGAAGTGATGATTCCTCTGCGACGTATGGCTGATCATTTCTTACCACCTTGATTAGCATTCGCGGCAATCCATTATTGACTACACCAGTTACGATTATTTGTCCATCTGATTTCTTGATTAGAACCTCGTTCTTCTCTATCATGACCTTGTATCCAGCCTCAGCACATTTCGTCAATGAGAACAAGTTCTTGCGCAGGTCAGGCACGTAAAGAACATCGTACAGGTTTCCACTCCACCATTTGCCGTTCGCGAAAGACACGAACCGTTCCTTGTTCTTTCACTGGAACAGCAACTTGATTTGCTGTACCGATTCCTGGATGATTAAAGACTTCCTCGAATGTCTCGAAACAGTTCCTGTCGTGCGTCATGTGACAGTTAGCTCCACTATCTCCAAGCCACGAATCTTCGACCGATTGAGTTATAAATGCCTCAGCAATAAAATCATAATCCGACTCACTTCGTTTCGGCTTTGAGTCTTTTACATTCTTCGCATCTTTTGTGTTCTGACCTTTCTTGTTTTTCTTCGGTTCTGGGCAGTCACGCATTATATGTCCTTCCTCGTCACAGTTGTAGCATTTGCGTGATAACTCTTTCCGTTCTCCTTTGCCTTTCTTATTGAACTTTTTCTTGTCGTCGCTTTTAGTATCCTTACGCAACTTGGCGACCAATGCCTCAAGCTCGTCATCGGCCTTGTTCAAAACTTCTTCGTGTCCGGCTAATTCATTCACCAGATTCTCGATCGTCTGCTTCGTAGGCTCCTTGCTATTCCACACTGCAATAAAATTGCTGAACTTTCTTGCCGGAAGCCCGTTCACGATCTTCACCACGATGAAGTCAGCCTCGAACTTCACTCCCACTGCTTCGAGTGAGGCTCTTATGTTCGAAACATCACTAATGTAGTCAAGTTTTGTAGTCTTTTTAAATTGTTTATAATTAATAAATACATTTGTTGAACTATGTAGCGGAGGGCAACAGCTATCGTTAATTGATTGTCGGATAGCTACATAGTTCGACAAATGTATTTATTAATTATAAACAATTTAAAGAGACTACAAAACTTTTTAACTTTACTACAAAGCTCTACAAACAAAATACAATTAATTACAAACGAGTTTTTTTATTTTATAATATGTTGATGTATCGTATGATGTTTGCCGCCGACTGACATTTTAAATATTTAATTAAAATATAATTATGGACTAACAAACAAAAATAAATGCAGTACAATAATCTACAAACAAAATACAATCGATTTCACATTTTTTTAAGAACGTCACTAATTTTTTAAAAAAAGTGTCAGTCGTCGGCTAATATCATACGAATGAGGCAGGAGCCATTGATTAGAACGGCGTCGATCCCTTTTCAATTCGCATTAGTGCGCAGAGCGGGCAGACAACCGTTCCGAATTACTAAAGAGCTTATTGCGCATTGACAAAACGGAATGATTTCGAAGCGCTACGCAACAGTAATGCAGTCTAAGCGTTTCATGCGCAACTCGGAACAAACCCTGAGGTTACGAAGTATCTTTCTGCTCATGGCGGAAGGAAACAAGGTGTGCTCGTTAGAGGGATGCACAGGACTGGATTCTGGAACAAACGAGCGCCATGTTGGATATAATAGATATTCTTTATATACGTGGCCTTCTCTTGGCCAATATCATCAATGTCTCTCGCTTGTTCCAACGCACTCATTGGTTATTAGACAAGGATGCGCAAGAGCACACCTTTTCCTTCCACCATGTTTCTACCTGTGTCTCTATTATTTTGTTCTTTATATTTGTATTGTTTTATATTACTTTTATTATCTCCGGCCAGTACAATATGGAATCAATCTGAAACAAACTCCTTTCTAGGCTTTTTTTTTTCATCGTGTCGAAAAGAAGGTTTAGAAAGGCAAAAAACTGGGAACTGCCACTTTCTTTTCAAAAGTTTGACAAATAATCGTTACTTTACTTTTCTTTTTCAAAAAAACCTGGGGTTGCCGCCCTCCTAGCTTTGAAAATATAACGGTTTTGAATTATTTTGAATTTTTTGTCCTTGAAGATGACCTTGGAAAAATCTAAAAAAATTTTTTGATATATTTTGGTTTATGGCCCCTATATACCCAAATTTTTTCAGATATTTCGACCTCGGCGTTCCCGAGATAGAAGGCAACATAACCTAAAAAATACAGTTTTTCGCATTTTTGAAGACGGCGCACCTACGGAAACTTAAAAAAATCGGTTCGTATATTTAGAACAAATTGGAATACGTATTTTAAAAAGATAAAATTCGATGTATGGTTTTTCGTTTTAATGTTATAACGATTTAAAATTTTTCGGAATTTTCTTTATCTTGAAGATGACTTTGAGAAAATCTGAAAAAATTTGGGTATATTTTGGTGTACGTCTATATACTTAAATTTTTACCGATTTTTTTAGCAGGAGGTTTCCGAGAAAAAAATTAATATACAAGAAAAGGGTTTTTTAGCCACCCCAGGAAGGAGAGGGAGGAGGGGAGGCGGGCAGAGTGATAGAAGTTATTCTTTTTAATTACAAATTCACTTCCGTTTCTGGTGAGTAGAGTGTTGCATGCTGTTAACTGATCTCTCATTAGAAACCATTTTTCTGCCTTGTTCTGGCCCTCTGGGTCTGTTTTTTGCAGACATTCGGCCAGACTAACTAGAGGCCTCCCTCTGTGCTTCAAGGAGGCTTATTTTCTTACCATATTCACTGCTAACTGCCTCATTAAAACCGTATAACCTACAACCTGTACAATCACAACAGAGGCAATCTCGGACCGGAGCATCCAGCCCGGCGCAAGCGCACTTGGAAGATAGTGGCTGTACATGCCACCTGTTGAGACTCATATGAACTGTCACGAAGCATGCAAGACCAACGCTCTCAAGATACTCAAGATACTCAACAAACAACCCCTGCTCAAGATCAGGCCTGGAAAAAAATTATTCATAAAAAAATAATGAGAAGTAGCCCAGATTCTCCTACATTCAACAAAAGACAAACCAGCATCAAAGACTACTGGCTAAGTAAACCTTTAAGCACTAGAAACTCGTATAGCAAACTAGAAGAAGAAGATATGCGTGAGACTAATGCAGAAAATCACAGCAGCTCCTCAGCAGAGGTGGTAACAGAAATTAAATCACCACCAATTTTTATTGATGGAGTGGAAGATATTGCACCATTAAAACAAGTACTGGATAAAATAGCGGAAGGCCAATATGTAATGAGAAATCTAAAAAATAACCAAGTCAGAATACAACCCCTTTCAACAGTTAAATATCATCCTATTATGGAAGCTCTAAAGCAAAAAGGAACCCAAGGATTTACTTATCAATGCATAACCGACAAAAAATTTAAAGTGGTGTTAAGAAATATGCACCCATCAGCTTGTGTCAATGATATTAAAACAGATATCGAAGCCCATAACCACAAAGTCATAAATATATCAAATATATTGAATCCCAGAACTGTAAACGTCAGTCAAGGACGTAGGCCTCATTCGTATTGCGCGCGGTTAAGATGGCGTGCGCGACGGCAACACCCATTGGCTAGAGGCGTTAATTTGTTAACAGCGCTCAGGTATTGCGCGCGGTTTGAGATGGCGTACGCGGCGGCAACACCCATTGGCGAAAGGCGCTGATTGGTGGGCAGCGCTCGGGTTGCGCGCGGGTTTTCGGTAGCGGCAGCAGCGGCTGCAACACTTCGCTTACGACCGCCGACCAAGGCTGCGTTCCGATATTCGCTGCAAGTACTGAAAATCTATAGTTTACGTGACGTACATTATAGTTTTTCAGTACTGACAGTGAATATCGGAACGTAGCCCAGGTCGCACGAAACGCTCGCGACTCTAAGATATCGGAATAAAGTCCTGTGCTTAAGTTGTGTGTTCCTATCATTACTACGTCCCTGGAAGTCCTTTCTGGCTGCCCTCAATCCTGACACCAAGCCCGCTTAACCTCGATTCGAGAGGGCTTTCATTACAGAACAAAGAATCCCTTGCCACTCTTCTTCGTAGAATTACAACAAAAGGAAAACAACAAAGAAATCTATAAAGTCAAAAAACTTTTAAATGCAATCGTTACCTTGAACAGCCGTATAAAAAAAGGGACATTGCTCAATGTACAAGATGCCAAGCCTACGGTCGTACAAAAAACTATTGTTTCAGGGGCCCAAAATGCGTAAAATGCGCCGAAAAACATCTTACCACAGACTGCCCCATAAAACAAAAATTCAAAGAAGTTAAATGCTGTAATTGTGGAGGCAACCATCCGGCAAGTTACAAGGGATGCGAAATACGTAAACAACTGCAACAAAAAATCTTTCCAAGACTGAGAGATAAAAAAGCCGAGGAGCAAAATATAAGAACAAACCAAAGCAAAGAGCAGGCAAACGACATAGCACCTAGCACACTAAGGCCCAACTTAAGCTATGCACATGTATTAAAAGAAAACACTCACAAGCCTCAACATATAGAAAACAATGATTTAAATAACAACAGTGAGCAAATAGCAATGCTCACCGTAGCCGATCAATCAGCAAACAATAAACTGGAGGACATGATCATCCAATTAATGAACAAGATGGACACTATGTTAAACCTACTAACAGTAGTAATCACGAAGATGAAATAAATCATGCCTAAAGAACTTAAGATAGGAGTGTGGAACGGGTTAACTCAAAGAAGCAGAGAACTTAAATGCTTCCTATACGATCACAACATAGACATAATGTTTATTTCAGAAACACATTTTATTAAAAAAAGTTACCTAAATATACCTAAATACATTATCTATGGAACACAACATCCAGATGGCACTGCACATGGTGGTACAGCCATAATAATTAAAGCTGGAATAAAAACCACAAAAATGCAAAATATCAAAGACTATCTGCAAGCTACCAGCATTACAATAGAGGACTGGACAGGACCAATTACTCTTACAACTGTATATAGTCCCCCCAAACACTCAATCAAGCAAGAACAATATTCGGAATTTTTTAGGACTTTGGGTAATCGATTCATTGCTGGAGGCGACTACAACGCCAAACACCCGTGGTGAGGCTCAAGACAACACACACTCTCCCCGAAAGGTCGCCAGCTATATCTAACAATGATGAAAAACAATCTGCACCCAATTACCACTGGGGAACCGACGTATTGGCCCGATCGGAGAAAATCACCAGACGTTATCGATTTCTGTGTAGTAAAAGGTATTTCAAAATTAAACTTTAGAGCGAAATCTTGTCTCGACTTAACATCGGACCACTCTCCCATAATAATCACCCTCAATGAATCTGCAATGAAAAAGGAGAAACCTCTGGCTCTATAACGCTAAAACGAACTGGAACCTGTTCAGAGAGCACATAAACGATGAAACAACCTGTAATATTCCCCTAAAAAAATACGAGGATATAAATAAGGCAGTTGACAAACTTACTAATACGATTCAAAATGCAGCCTGGGATTCGACTCCTATTAGCCAAGATTCTGAAAGAGTAATAAGTTGCTCAACAGCCATAAAGGATAAATTAGCTGAGAAAAGAAGAATCAGAAAAGAATGGTAAAAAAACAGGTCAACACACTGCAAGACGAAATTAAACAAGATGATAAAACAACTAAAGGAACTTATAAAGAACGAACAGAACAAATCAATTGAAGAGTTTCTTATCAATCTAACCCCCATAGAAGCTACAGACTACTCGTTGTGGAAACTTACCAGAAAGATCAAAAGAACCCCCCAACAAACAATTCCACCCATAAAACAAGAAAACGGCGAATGGGCAAGAATCAATAAGGACAAAACTAGAGTATTTGCAGACCATCTCAAAAAAGTCTTTGAACCAGTTGCAAGCGCGTCTCCTGAAGAGCGAGAAAGAGAAGAAGCAATCATGAAATACCTAGCAACGCCATCACAAGCGGAAATGCTCTTGCAAAAAATAAAAGCTAAAGAAGTCAAAAAAACAATAAATGATTTACAAGCTAACAAGGCGCCTGGATATTAACTAATAACCGGGAAAATATTAAAAGAACTTCCTCCAAAAGCGATAAGATTTTTAACAATAGTATTCAATGCTATAATACGCCTCAGTTATTTCCCAGCGCAATGGAAAGTAGCGCAAATAATACTAATCCCAAAACCAGGGAAAGAATCAGAAGAACCATCATCCTATAGACCGATAAGCTTACTCCCAATCCTGTCGAAAGTCTTTGAAAAGCTATTACTCAAAAGAATTATACCAATTAATTATTGAAAACAAAAAAATCATACCGGGACACCAATTTGGTTTCCGGGAACATCACGCAACAGCCGAACAAGTGCACAGAGTAGTAAGAGAAATCAACAGGGCCTTAGAAGGGAAAATGTACTGCTCCGCGGTTTTCTTGGACATATCTCAAGCATTCGATAAGGTCTGGCACCCTGGCCTACTATATAAAATTAAAACCCACTTACCACATAACTTGTACAATTTACTAAGATCATACTTGCTAAATAGATATTTTTTAGTCAAATACCAGGATGAATACTCGGAGCTACAGCCAATTAAATCTGGAGTCCCGCAGGGCAGTGTACTCGGCCCCCTTTTATACCTCTTATTTACTGCAGACTTGCCTACCATGCAACACACATTAACCGGAACTTTTGCCGACGATACAACTGTCCTCGCAACACACAACACACCCCAAAATAGCGACAAGGAATCTCCAAGCAAGTATCGACAAAATACAAGAATGGCTTATATCATGGCGAATCAAGGCTAATGAGCAAAAGTCAGTTTACGTTACATTCACTCTAAACAAAGAAACTTGCCCTCCAGTAAATTTGAATAATAAGAAAGTACCACAAGCAGAATCTGCCAAGTATCTGGGCTTACACTTGGATCGTAGACTAACTTGGAAGACGCACATTTGGAACAAAAGGAAGCAGCTAGGATTCAAACTCAGGAAAATGTATTGGTTATTTGCCCGTAAACCCGGGCTCTCGATCTATAATAAAATCCTTCTTTATAAAACCATTATAAGACCAATTTGGACATATGGAATACAGTTATGGGGGTCCGCCTCCAACTCCAACTTGGAAATCCTGGAAAGATTCCAATCCAAAGTTCTAAGAACAATTGTCAACGCCCCATGGTTTGTGACTAACGAAATAATACGCCGGGACCTCGGTATTGAATCCGTTAAGGAAGTAATAACTAGATACACCACGAAGTACGCCGACAGATTGAGCTTTCATCTAAATCAACTTGCAAGAAAGCTCCTTACAGAAACATCGGATAAGCGAAGACTGAAGAGGCATAAACCGTTGGATTCTATGAGCAGATTCAAACAGAATAACTAGCTAATAACCAGTAGATAAAAATACATTTTTTATATCTGTAAACACAAAGGGTACCTTTCACTGGAAATGTACCTACACGTTATTTAGCTTTAGATTGATTTACTCAATGTCATACTTGACAGATTATAAATTTTACTGGGAGTTAATAAAAAAAAAAAAATAAAAAAAAATTACAAATAACCCAATAGTTTTTTTTTTTTCGAAAAGCAAAGTGAGGGCATTTCGACTATTATAATGGGAAATACCCTTTCTATATACCTTTGAATATACGTTTCCTGTAGGGATACCTAATTCCGTGAGATACCTGCATGATTCCTTATTTGCTGAGAATATTATTAGTACAGTCCCCAGGTAGCAAGCACTCGTCATTTTGACGTCTTTTGACGTCAAAATGACGGACTTTTGACGTCAATTGACGTCAAAATGACGAGTGCTTGCTACCTGGGTCATTTGGTCGTAAAAGAAGAGGTTACCTGGAAAGTTTTCCGGGAGTTTTGAAAATGGGTAATTTTATATATTTCGATGTGCTCTTTCCGAATTTCAACTTTGCCACCTCGTATCTTTGCCGCTCGCGCCGCCATATTGGAAAAATGGCGCCTAAAAGCAGTTTTTTGACAATATCTCCTTTTCGACTCATTCCACGATAAAAACATTGGTATACAAAATAAAACTAGAGAAAATTTCCTACAATTTATGTAATAACCTTTTTTTTTCGTAAAATTAATAGTTTTGGCGTACGAGCGCCGCAAAGTGTAGTTCAACACGCGTTTTGGCCTAAAAACTCATTTCCACACCACCTTGAGGTAGAGTAAGCGGCGCGTTTTTTTTTACCGTGGTATCCCCAGGAGGCCTAGTCCACATGCAATTCACTATTCTAAAATTTAGCGCATTCTTCTTCGCTTCGCTGTTCTTGATGGACCAGGTGTTGCGAGTTCATCGTCATTAGTACTGATCGAAACGTCACAGACCGAAATTTCTTCCACATCATCCGCGATGGGATTATCAGTTTCATCGCAATCCTCTTCGTTCTCGATTTCATCATACGTTTGCTCGAAAATAGTCTCCGTTTCTTCCTCTTCGTCGCTATCTTGTGATGGAACTTGCGAGTTATCACAGGTACATACCACTACAATTCGTGCATATAATGGAGCATTTTAACCGCGCCTTTCTGCATCCACAGGCTTTCTGACATCTTTTTTGCATTTGCAAGAAATAAGTTTTAACAAGCTTTCCGGAGCTGGGGGCTCGAGTGTGGTGACAGGAATTAGCCCGTTCTTGTTTTTTTTTCCATCCCCATTCTCTGCTTTTGTTCATTCCCATACCACTGCTGAACCTGGTGATAGGTTCGGAACGAATGTTGTCGTGCTGCTGCTTCTGTTGGTGGTAGCGACGCAATATTAAATTTACTTTTATATGCTGATGTTTTGAAGCATGCATATCTATAGTTGTTTAAAGACATATTTTTCTTACGTTTCAAATTACTGTAACTGTATAATTCAAGAAGGAAGCGTTCTCCAGCTTTAGCAATGACCTCTGGATCAGCATTTGGATTTTTGAACACCTGGATTACCTCGTTTAAATCTGGATTTTTTCGGAGTACCTTAATAAATTTCATTTTTCCTTGATTAAATAATGCTGATGTTGTATCACAGCCACTGAAGGCATGCAAGAATAAAATATGATCTGCGGCTGTTTTATCTATGATACTTTTTATTGAGTATATTTGTTGCGAAATTTTTCCTTTTCCTCGTTTAAGAATATATATGTTTGATAACTCAATAATCAATGAAATATACTCAATAAAAAGTATCATAGATAAAACAGCCGCAGATCATATTTTATTTTTGCATGCCTTCAGTGGCTGTGATACAACATCAGCATTATTTAATCAAGGAAAAATGAAATTTATTAAGGTACT